>ML675605.1:3834324-3898755 GCA_007922155.1 Mesoclemmys tuberculata
CTGGTGCTGGTGCTGGTGCTGGTGCTGGTGCTGGTGCTGGTGCTGGTGCTGGTGCTGAGAATACCCAGGTCGTCTTCTCATAGCCGGATCACCCAAGCCTGTCAGCTCTCTGCCTTATATACAGTTTTTCTGACCTTTAGAAATCCTTGTTGATTGGTTGCTTTCTTAATGTCACTCAACACCTCCTTCCCACTTAGGGGTGAGATCATGTTGAGCCAATCAGTTTCCCACTATGCTAATCAAACTCAGACCTCCCCCTACTCCTCCTACCTAGTGATATGATCTTTAACCAATCAGCTATCTGGTATGCTAATGAGCTTCACTTGTTTATACCAAACCTGACTCCACCCTGCTCCACCTTTTCACTTACGAACCCTTTCTTTCAGGTATCAGGAGTGAACTTTATATAGCAAGAAGGCTATTGGTCAGCTTCTGAATACCTCCATTTTGCTTTCTACTCCCCCTCTGCCTGATGACATCATCAGCCAGCATTTTGATTTCTATTTAAAACTTACTCTAAACTATCATTAATTACTACTTATCAAAATCCTTCCATTTAAAAATAACTATACTACTATTCATGGCTAATCACTATAATGCCATCACCACTTCGCTCTGATTAAACCAGAAACTTTTTTCACCAATTTTGTCCCTCTCTGCCTGCATTTTTCAGCTGCATGGCTGTATAATTAAATTCTGTCTCTGGTGATAAGCATCTTATATGTATTAGAGCATCTTAAAAAACTCTTGTATCAGTGGGAGAGACCAGATTATTTTACAGATGGTCCAGATTAAAGGAAATGGAAGACTGGTGAGGACGAGATCCTTTTGTCTTGCCTAGATGAGGAACCACTTGCATTTCACAGAACAGAAGATTTTCTGGATACTCACAGAGCCATCACAGTCCAAGTTGCTCAGCCAGCTGGCATCCTTGTTCTTGGGCACCATGGATAGAGATGTAGAATCTGCTCCTGCTCCTGGATAAGAGTTCTGGAACCAGTAGATTGGACCACCAAAATGGATAGGCTCATTTTAGGCCTGTGAGTAGTAGCATCTGTGTTCTGTCTTGTCTAATCTTCCTCAGCATCTTGGGATAAGAGAAATAAGAGGAAACATTGAAAAAATGTCTGGTCCAAGAGGAATGCATATGTTGTAGGCCTTGGATTCTTTGGAGCAGGATTAACTGCGCTTGATACTGTATTCTGTGGCAACCAGCTCTTCCCAAGGATTCTCCAAACTGAGAGCAGAATGTGGATGAATGACACTTTGAGAATGATTGTTTCTGTTTCATGTACAACACAATATCTCTTTTGCTGTATGTATTTGCATAATGTTGTGATTGCCTTCACTTTTATTGGAATCAAATCTGTGGTTTGCTTGTTATCTGTCTTTATACCATGGTTGTATTTTTAATTAGATTTGATCAGTTCTTTCACTGCTTGCTAGCATTTTTATTTGGAAGGCATAGTTTTTGCTAATTCTGCAAATATACTTATGTTTGCAAGGTCAATTCCATTTCTCTCAGTAACCTTGCATTGATTTGGTTATTAGATATATTGCAGATAACGTAGTCACTAATTAGTGCATCTATTAACTGTTCAAATTCATATGAACTATGTGCTCAGTGGAAAGCATATGTATTTGTTTCTTCTTGATATCTTTTAATATATCTCTAGAAGCAATTTATGGTGCCATAGTAATATCCTGTGGTTCCCTGAAGCCTTTAAAAGAGCTATGTGGAAAATATAAGCACTAATTCAGTAAACACAAATACCTTCAATATAAATACTTGACCTCTGGAACATCCTTACTTTTTATTTGAATAACTATAGATTATATTGTAACTTAAATAGTTTGTAGTTTTATTGAAAACTTTGATTTAAAAATATTTTTCTGAAGCTATTTTTGCAAATATGTAGATAATCTCTATTTTTTTTAAAAATTACATTACATTACATTTAGGTTTTAAGGAATTTTGACATTTATTATTTCTGAGTATTGTTAACTACCTACCTCAGGTACTTCAGGTGCCTGAAGAGGAGCTCTGTGTAAGCTTGAAAGCTTGTTTCTGTCACCAAGAGAAGCTGGTCCAATAAAAGATGGACCTTGTCTCTCATGTACTTAAAGCAGTCTTTTTGAAACTTTTTGAATCTGCTGTTGAGTTCAAAAGAGTCTATGAAGAGAATTCATATTATTATTTTGCATTGATGGGGATTGGATGATTCAGGGGGATTTGCACTGAGATACATAACCTTTCACCTGTAGGTAGTGAGTTCAATCTAGCTCAGGCTGGTAATGATTGAAAGATGTGAGTGTTTGAAGGCCTTTTGGGGTACCTAAGTAACGTGAATTGAAGTTCTAACCCTAGTTCCTAGTGGCCAGGTTTGTACTTAAAAAAAATTCCAATGGCACTAACAGAAATCCATTTCAGCCTTGGAAATTGAAGCTTTCACTTCAAATAAGGGTTTGAAACATATTGAGGAATATTGTGTTATCAATTTTTTTTTCAGAATTCTTCCTCACTGGTTTCTGTGGGGACTTCTGCTCAAAAAATGATGGTATGGTACAGCAAGGAGCAGTAGGGCATCTTGCACTGCTGCTTATAATGATTCTGTTGCTGTACTGATGTTACAGTCACTACACTACAAGTACAGTAGCTATACTACAAGTTGTGATGACGTAGTCAGGATTGCCAGTGAATATTAAAATTCACCACCTTCTGTGCCAAAAAACACATGACCCTATCATTTAGAAAATGAGACCTTGATTTTGCAAACTGATGAGCTGGTGCAGACCTCATGTCTACACTGAGTCTTAATTAAGTCAGAAAATATTAGCCAGAGGGAATCTGTGTGGGACTAAGAATCAGCATTGACACATCTGTTTGCAGGATCACAGTCTAAATAAGACATCTTCTGTTGGATTAGCATTCAGGTTCTTGTCCTTTGTACGCTGACCACTGAAGGAAGACATGGTCACAAATACGTGAATAGGTCTGATAGTCCAGTCAAGAGAGGTCAGTGGTACACATAAAAGCTATCCCATTTCAGTACATTACAAATTATGTTGTAAGCAACTTCTTGGTTTCGAGCAAAAAGTTGCTATTATCCAAAAGTTGCCAATAAGTGAAAGGCCTCCATTTTCAAATGCATGTATACATGTACTGGTATGGAACAAGGATGTACTTACCATAGTCATTAGCATGGCATTGAAATACATTTCTGTATTGTATGTTTGTTTGATGCAATGTTAAAAAATAAACACAATAAAGTCAAACATGCAATAATAGTTTCCTTTAATATTGTAAATTTTCTCTGTGTAGCAGCTGAAGTAAAACAGTAAGTTAAGTAAGTGAAGTAAAACAGTCAGATAGTATCCTCCTTCCCTGCCCACTCTTTATGTGGCATTCATGGGTAAATAAAAAAGGGATTTTGGTATACTTACAGCAACTGCTTCAGGTGTGTCACACAAAGTAAAATGTCACACAGTTTTAAAACCACAATTTGTCTGGTGTCATCACAATTCCTTTGAGTTCATAAAACGATTTTGAGACACCAAATTTCTCAGCCACTTGCACTTCTTAGCTTGGGACTTATGTAGTGCCTCTGGAACCTGAGCTTTACTGGGGAGACATGTCCACAGGTTTGAAGTTGGGGTACAAAGCTGAAGTGCACAGCTATGCAAGACAGTCTTCAGTGTGTTATGAATGCTGCATAAAGCATGCATAGCAGTATATGTGTGCAATGGAGGTCTGGAAAACACACACACATTCGCATCCTGCACTGCATTTGGAGCCAGGAAATTCATTACAAGTGGAACCTCTTCTGATAAAGTTGTTGATAAGCAACATGATAGTTGCTAATATCTGAATTCCACTAATAATAAAGTCAATGGGACGTGATCGGTTCTTGGGAAAACGTTGCTAATACCTGAAAGTTGTCTTTATCAGGATTGCTAATAACCAGCATCCACTGTGTAGTCTTTTATAATATATTATCCACTGCCCATGTTGTATCTATTCAATAAATGGAAAGAGGAGCTTAGTTTTCAAGGCTCTCATAAGAAGTGTATTCATTTAAAATATGTTTAAAATAGTAAGCAATGATTTGGCATGTAGTAATATTTTTTACTTTCAAATTGACAAATATTCATATTAGGGTATCTATATTTTGTTTTTAGCAGATATGGTGAGTCTCCAAAAAGGCCCAGAAAGAAAAAGGCAAGAGTAAGTGAAAAAATAAAATTACTTTAATAATTTTTATATTTTTTTTCTACAGTATATTTTGGTGTTCTTTTCTACAAACAACATTTTTGAAACAGTAAAAGATTTTAATGTTAACAGTTTGATAAAAATAACTCATTACATAATGGAGAATGGGAAAGCTGCTGTAATTTATATTTCAATTCAAATAGCTTTAATTTTAGGCTTTTGCCACATCAATTATATTAAATGTAGACAAATTTGAAAAATTATTAATTCATTTTAAAACTGGCAATCTTTTTAAATTTTTCATTCTAATCCAATTCAAGAAAAGTGTTACTAAATCCCTATTTTGGCTGCCCTGCCCATCTTAGATTTAATTTGTTTTTGTAAATCCCAGTGGAAGATTCAGTAGTTTCATTATTTAAATTTACAGAAATTAGATATTTCATGACAAGGAGAGTCCTCGTGCTATGGAATAGGGTTTAACCCCCCCCCAATGAATCAAAAATTGTATTGATTCCTTTATCCATGTCACTGTCAGTTTTCTGTTTAGTTTGTGAGCATTTAGGAGCAGTGACCTTTTCTACTTAGAAGCTAGATTTTAACACTCTCTCACTTCCATTGATAAACAGGGACTACTTGTGTGAGTAACTGCTCATCAGTGGACTTATTTGATTGTACTGCATAGAGCACAATTGGACCTCATACTCAGTGCCAGTGCTAGCCCATTAGGGGCCCTGCGCAGGAATATTTTTGCCGCCCCCCGCATATACTCATAATTAATAGAGGACCCCCTTGAGCTGTGTGGGGCCCTAAGCAGTTGCTTAGTTTGCTTATGCCTAGTGCCAGCTCTTCTGATACTATTTCTGTTGCAATACAAATAATAATTTGAGAAGAAAACTCATTTTATGTCTGTAATGCACATAGTATGCTTTGGCTGCTTTATAATGATTAATAATTCTGTTAAAATTATGTTAAGAAAATACGATTACATGGTTAAATGTTCAAAAGGCAGGAAATACATTGAAGCTCTGTTGATACTATCATGAAATAGATAAATTTCTTGTTTGTCCAAGTCATTTCACTGACAGAGACAAAAACATTACTCATGAGGAATGCTAGATTTGTGGCTCTCCAGACTGCCTTACAAAAGCCTGTGTTAATTTCCGTGAGCAAGATGTGGGTAATGCACTCTAGTTATGCTGTTTCTAAGTTCCTTGTTGTCATCCAGTCCCATCTCCCTACAGCCCTCCCCAAGTTTATAGGAAAGGAGTCCTTTCTGAAGACTTTTAGAGATCTGCATGAGGCAGAGGGATATGGAATGAGAGATGCTGAAAGAGCAGGGATTTTAGGGGCTAGGTGATCAGAGGGGCTGACAGCTATATTTTGGCCCACTGAATGAGCCAAATGAGGGTTCCCTGAGGAATCTACTAGGGCTTGTGTGGATTCAGGAGGCCTCCAAAGAACTTCCTAAAGTTCACAAGAGGCAGGATGACTCCTTGAAGTCATAGTGAGGGTGCACTCCTCAGGATTTCCATGGTGATCTATCTAGTTTGATATTTTGTTTCTGACAGTAACTAGTACCAGATGCTTCAGAAGAAAGGGCAAGAAACTCTGTGATGGACAATTGTGGTATAATCTACTCATAGAGGAAGTTTTGTCCTAATGCCTGTCTTGTTCTTTGAATTTTTATCTCTTATACATTTTCTATGATGTCTAATGTAACTATGGGTGTTTTCATTATCCATATAAACAAATGATCATCTTCTGAATTCTACCAAGCTCTTGGCTTCAGTGGTGTCTTGTGACAATAGGTTGATTGTATGTTGTGTAAAAAATGGTTGGTTTGTTTTTATTGGTTTTATAATTTTATTGGATGTCCCATTGCTCTTGTATAATGAGGCAGGGTAGACAGCAACACTCATTATATCTGCTCTGCACCATTTATTATTTTACGTATCTCTAGCATATTCCTTCTTCTTTGTTTCTTTTCTAAATATAGCAGCCCTAATCTTTTCAATTTATCTTCATGTGGAAGTCTATAATATGAAAAGTAAACATGTTTTCGTGACTAAAATGAGTTAATGTATACTTGCAAAGAGATTTTTGTACTGACGTTATATGCACAGCTGTTTTTTTTCTCTTTTCATACTCCAGATTTGTTTCCTTCTGATAATACTGTGTCTATGGCACTTCCTGCTGCACACTAGTTACCATAACAAGACATAACCCTGCAAGGATGTCACAAAACCTTTTGATTCTTGTGATGCATTCAGAAACTAGAGCCCAAGTCATGCCCTGCCTGACTCTTTATGCAACTCCCATTAGTTCCTTGATGTAAGTCACAGCAGGTTTGGGACTCCAGTGAGGTTGCAGAAGATTTCATACTGTGAGGGTGATGGCAAAGAAAACAGCAGAATTAACATTTTTCTCTTTATCTGTTCTCTAAACTTAACAATGTAATAGCCCTAAAGTTGAAAGTTAAAAAGCTTTCTTTAAAGTGAATGGGATGATTTTCCTATATTAACAAGATTTGTGTATGGGCTAAAAATGAAATGTCAGAGATATGAAGTGAAGTCAGGACTTCAATGGGCATGCATTATGTTACATTTACAGTTATTCTGATGGACTTTCTTAGGGCCATAGAAAGTAGGCATGGAAACATGACTGATGTGCATAAACTGAGTGCAGTGCATTGGAAAGGGGTAAAGGAACAACCAATTCTTCTTACATCTGGAGCTAATCTGGGGTTCCACAGCATGAGGGAATGAGCCACTGTGCTTCTTGGCCAAGAATTACTGCCTGATGGTGAAGTTTAGAAATCTAAACCCACCTGTTTTGACAGGGAACTGTAATCTTTGTCAGGAGATTCTGGGTTTCTTACCAGCATGCCACAAGGACCTAAACATGGTGTCAATTTTAATAAAATAAAATAGGAATGTGGATAAGGAGGGAATTCAGAATAAAAAGGATCCTGTGAAGGGCATTCATTTTTCCCTCAAAGGGGGGAGGTAGTACCTGCCATCTATTTAAATCATGATTAATGGGGCTAGGTTACCCTTGACTATGTTTTTAATTCAATTAGGGAACAAGATGCCATAATATCTGAGGTGTGTCTGTTTCCATCTAAATGTCCCAATAGGACGGCCACTGCCAGCTAAATCCAATAAGATCTTCATTGCTTCTGACTTATCTCAATTTATCTTGTAGCCAGAGAATTTACCAAAGTTATCTATTGTTTGTTCAATATTTGGAATAGATTGATCTGGATTTTTAATAAATTGGAGGATGTTATCTGCATATAAAAGGATTTTTGTCTCCTGAGTCACTGATTTAGTCCCTTGAATCCCTTGGTTCCCTAATTAATTCTGCAAGTGGTTCTAATACTCGGTTGAACAGGAGGGACATGAGGGGGCATCCCTGTTTAGTTTCCCAAAACATATCAAAGAGAGGAAAAATTGTGCTATTTGTTAGGATATGAGTATTGGGATTGAAATAGAACAGCTTGATCCATGAAATAAAGGATTTCCCCAACCCAAATTTATCCAGGGTAAGAAACAGATATTGCCAGTTCACTCTGTCAAAAGCTTTTTCTGCATGAAATGAAATGATTTCATGGGAATTTCAGGAACGTTGATGGAATGTCATAACATTAATCAGCTGTTATATGTTATCTGAACAATGTCTTTTTAATAAAACACACTTGATTGGGATGAACCAAATCACTCTTTACTTTTTCAAACATCTTAGCCAATATTTTTAGAATATTTTTATACCAGTAGTGATTAAAGAGCTGGCTCTGTAAGTGTTAGACATCTGCACATCCTTACCAGGTTTAAGTAGTAAGTAATTAGGGCTTCCCTCATAGTAGGAGGTAATATATCTTTCTTTAAGGCATCTTTGTAAATGCACAACAGCGTAGGGGCCAGGATATCTTTGAAACTTTGGTAGAATTCTGTTGGTAGGCCATTAGGGCCAATGGTCTTACCCAGACTTATTTTGTCCATAGCTTTGATTTCTTCTGATTGCAACAGAGAGGCCAGCCTGGCCTGCTGCTTTTCTGAGATTTGTGGGAAGTTAAAAGTTCTAACAAAATTATTCAGTTCTTCTGGGTCAGGTGGCAAATCATTATTGTAAAGAGCCTGGTAGAATTTCCAAAATTGATCATTGATCTCTTTTTAATAGTAATAACTGGCGCTTGTTCTAATTTGAGTGGTGCTGCTCAGGACTTTTGACCTCTCACTTTTAATCTGTATGAGAGAATTTTCCCTGCTTTTTCCCTGAATCCCAGTATATTTGTTTGAATCTAAAAAGAGCAAATTTCAGTTTGTGCTGAAGTCAGTCTATTTACTTCATATGTTAGATTAATGAATTATTAAAGACTTTTTTGCATGGGGTAATTTGCACAATTTAAATTCATAGCCTTAAGTAGTTCAGTTAATTCCAATAACCGAGCCTTGCTAGCCTTTCTTCTACCTGCTGAGCAGGAAATGAACCTACTTCTAATAAATAATTTCAGTGTATCCCATAGAATTGATTGGGATATCTCTGGTATGTCATTTTGTTTTGAAGAAAAACTTTAAGGTTCTTCTGTGACATAGTTCTGAAAATGTTTATCTTTCAAAAGAGAGGAATTCTGTCTCCAGCTTTAATGAGTTCAGTTTGTCTTGGGAGGAAAAAATCATACTATCACTGGTGCATGAACAGAGATCATGATAGACTTTTTCATTATAAAGTACTGAGTCCACCAGATTCATAGAAATCAGGAAGAAATCTATTCATGATCATGAGGAATGCGGGGAAGAAAAAAAAGTGAAGTCCTTCATTGTAGGGTTCTGTAACCACCATAAATTTTTAACCCATATACTTCTGTATAATCTTATAATATTTCTAACATATGACTGTGTACACTGGAGATGACTGACTTGTCTAAAAAGGGATTCAATACCTCATTAAAATCTCTTGCTATGATTGATTCTAGTGGGATATTAATTAATTGGGACAAAAAACTTGGATTGTCTTTATTGGGTCCATATACATTAATTAAGATATGTATAATATAAAAGCACTTAGCCTACACCAGCAAAAATTTACCTCCTCATCTTTATTAACCCCTAAAATTTGTAATTTGAGTCTTTTATGAAAGGATATTGCTACATCTTTGGCAGTGAAGAAGAAATTGTTAAACACTCCTTCTCCCAACCACTCCTAAATTTCTCTGCCTCTGAGTTATTCAAGTGGGTTTCCTATAGGAAGATAATATATTTTATTTGAATAATTAGTACAAAGGAGGAGGTTAGGCATCAGTTATAAGGGCTGAGCCCTTATGGTGAAGGAATGAGAAATGACCTGCTGTGAAACGTGTATGGATCAAGGTAAAAAAATCATACTAAATTAGGGTAGGCATACTACAATTTGATTATCAATATTGCAAGAAGGTAATGCTGCCAGGGGAGGCATTGTAGCTATTTTTATAATGTAGGAAACAAATAGAATGTACATAAGCCTGTAGTATGTTTCTGTATATCTTTAATAAAGATCTGTGTGTGTGCACGCACATATATATTCGTATTTGGTAGATGAATCATGGGAGGAACCGCCCAGGTAAGTAAAAGTATTTAATGAATATTATAGTAAACATTGGACAATAAGTGCTTAGGAAATATTTATTTACACACAACTCTTTTTTGGCAGGTGTTCTTTTTTTTTTGTGTAATTCAAATATAGAATGAATCTTAACTTGAGCAAATTTAATTTGAGCAGTGTTTTTGTCAACTTCACCTTATACATATCTGATTCTTTTTTCAGTTTTATAGTAGAATTATAGTCATCCAGCTCTAATGAATTGGAAGGAGCTTTGAAAGAGTAGAAGAAATGTGACCTTACTACAGTGTTAGTGATTTATAGATAAGCTACAGTATCATAAATGAGTTCAATGTGTTACGGTATAGCTTGATTGTTTATTTGTTTCAGATGGATGAATATGTGAAGTTACATATCAAAACCAACTTTTCAGATTTCATGTGATGTACACTTGAATTGTTTATATGGAAATTTCTAACCTAGTGAAAAAAGATGTGGACTATAGGATATATTTTGTATTATTACACATGCAATAAAGATTAACCATGTCTAACATATGAGGTTGCATTCACTATTCCAGCTACTAAAAAGAAAGATTTGTTAATTTTGTAACTATTGAATACATAAATTAAATGCAAAAAAGCTTGTTCACATGAGACTTCTGCATTAAAAACAATTAGTTTATTCATAAAAATTACTGAAGAGAAAAATTATGTAACCAATGAAAGATTCAGGTACTGGTAAGATTTAATTTTTTGCAAGTTTTTTTGTACATAGCAGGAACATGCTGATTTAAACACTGCAGTTTAATAAATTAAGCCTAAAATGTAAATAAAGCTCAGTGAAGAACACATGCTTCATACTTGACATTTTAGGTTAGTAGTTTCAGGGACAAGGCAGTATCTCACGATAAATGTGAAACATTCCGGTCATCAATCAACATCATAAAGAAGCAACACCAGAGTTCAAACGTTAGCAAATCTTCCATTTTAATACATGTTCAGATTAGATATGTGTGCTATGATGGAAAACACAGACTCCTCTGGTCTAATGAAGATTCATTTGAGAAAACAGCAAAATGTCTTTTGCATGCACTTTCAGTCATTTTGTGTGCAGAGATGGATTAAATTCAGAACAGGCTGCTACTGTTCATTGAAGTGGCTATATAGTTCATCCACGACTGTCTTGGGAAACTGTTGTTTTAGTATTTGAGTTTTCTAATCTATTACAATAATACTGAAATATAACTAGGTTTCTTGAAAGAAGTGGTATTAATAAATAAGTATAGTATTTGTAATAGCATGCTGTATGTTCAGTGCTTTCTTTCATTTTCTATAATTGTAACTTCTGAATATAGATAGGTTAAAGGGTGTTTATTTTTAAGTGAATTAAGGGCTCCTAAAAGCAAAAGCTGAATGACTGGGTGTGGATCACTCAATATATTGCCCTGTTCTGTTCACTCCCTCTGAAGCATCTGGGACCAGCCACTGTCAGAAGACAGAACACAGGGCTAGATGGAACTTTAGTCTGACCCAGTATGGCTATTCTTATGTTCTTATGGAAAGCAATGTAAATTGAAGGCCTTTATGTATAAAGTAAGTACAGTGTGGATAATTGCAATGAAATCTTCGCTGTACTACCTCTACTAGCATAATTCTACACAACGAGAAACTACATTTAGAAATGAGAAAGTAGTTCAAACCCCATGCTGATCTATGCCTTGGATTATGATATTTCACTAGGAAATGGACTTGCAAAGAAAGCAGAAAAAAATACTATGTTTTGGTGAAAGATACAGAATTTCTATTCTCACACTCCAACCCAAATTCTCTGATGGTCAGTGTGGTGCAAGAGAAACACCATCAATACCAATCTGTTGTAGCCATCCAGACAAAGATTGGAAACACTTAGACTTATTTAGGTGCAAAACATATTCATCAGCCATGCTCCAATTTTGAATTTTGAACTATGAAGCTCTGATGGCTAAATACAACTACTTAAACTACTGTTTAAACTGCTGCCAAGTTGGAGGAGTTCTGTCATGACTTTCCAGAGGCCAAGAAAGAGCAATGGAACACCTCCTGGCCCGTACAGCCCTAAAAGCCTTGTTAGACTTTGCAGATACCACTGCACGCTCCATTGCAGTTGCTGTGGTCATGAGGCATGCATCATGACTTCACCTCTTGGGTTTTCCTAAGGAGGTACAAACTACTATAAAAGACTGACCCGTTAAAGGCCAAAAGCCTTTGGAGTGCCCAGGCAATTTTCTGCACTCCCTTAAAGACTCTCTAGCTGCTCTCTGATCTCTCGTCATTTATGTGCAAGCACCAAAGAGACTCCTGGGGAAATATCACCTCCCCCTATGATCCAAACCACCACAGCATACTCCTCAATGGCACTATGACATCCAGTGCGAAAAACAAAGGCCTCCCTCAAAACATAGACAGCCCACTCCAGAGGAGGATACTTTTAAGCAACAATTATGAAGGTGTGGTTGAGACCCTGAGAAGCCTCCCTTTCTTGCAGTCATTCCAACCATCTTCGACATCCCACCAGTTTGACAACCAACTAGCTCCATTTTCCCCATCATAGAGACTAATCAGCTCGGACAAGAGGGTTCTAGAGATAGTCAAGGAAGGATACTCTATTCCCTTCCTATCTATCCTGACTTGACACCTCCCCTCCCTGTTCCTCCTCAGGGACTCCTCTCATGAACTCATTCTATGGGGAGAAATAAATCATATTCTACAACTGGGAGTCATAGAACTGGTCCCTTTCAAACACAGGGACAGGGTTTCTACTTCCATTTGTTTTTGATCCAAAAGAAATCTGGTGGCTGGTGACCTATCCTGGACCTTTACAATTTAAACAAATTAATCAAACTGCAACTCTTCAAGATGGTTACCCTCTCCACTATCATCCCAGGACTGGAATAGTGGTGTGGTTCTTGGCCCTTGACCTCTAAGGCATATTTTCATATCACAGTACACCCTGTCCACAGATGATTTCTCTGATTCGTAGTAGGCGAGGGCAACTACCAGTACAAGGTACTGACTTTTGAACTGTTGATGACCCCTTGAGTGTTCTCCAAGATCCTTGCAGTAGCCACTGCCTGCTAAGGAAACAAGGCATTGTCATCTTTCCATATTTGGACTGTCTTCTCAAGGTCCCATCCAAGATCGACATTTTCTGAGCCATCTGCACAACAATGGACCTGTTTATGAAGCTGGGCCTTCTTGTGAACTTAGAAAAGTCCACTCCAATGCCATTACAATACCTGGAATTCTTTGGCGCACAATTGGATGCCACACAAGTCAGAGCCTTCCTATCACCTCACAGATTCTCAGCTATAGTAGATCTGGTATCCACCATACAGGTCTGCGCCTAGATCTCTGCCAGAATGTGCCTCCAACTGCTAGGCCACATAGCAGCAGCCACTTTTGTGGTCAAACATGCAAGATTACATGTGCAGTGTCTTCAGGCATGGCTCCTTACAGTATATTGCCTGCATAAACACAGCCTCCACAAACTCTTATCCATGGTGATGACAGTCAAGGAGTCACTACTTCGTTGGACACAGCCCAGGAATGTCTGTGTCAGAATTCCTTTCCTTCAACCACCATCGACCATGATCCTCGCAACTGATGCCTCCCTAATTGGTTGGGAAGCACATCTTCACAATCACATAGTGCAGTGCAGATGGCTGTTAAGCGAATCCACATCAGCCTTCTAGCATTATGAGCAGTCTGCAGTGCCTACCGACATTTCCTTTCTCTACTCGAAAGTCAGAGTCATGATGGACAACCTCCTCTGCATGTTTTACATCCACAGGCAAGGTGGAGTGAGGTCCCACTCTTTATGCATGGAGGCACTGAAATTATAGAACTGGTGTATCTAAAACAACATCACCATCTCAGCTGAATGTCTCCCTGGACACCAGAACACCACCGAGGACACATTGAGCAGGAGATTCTTCCAGGATCCTGAATGGGAACTGAATATGTGAGTCTTTCAACTTATCTTCAGCCATTGATCTTTTTGCCACACCACAAAATTCCCGCTGCCCTCAATTCTGTTTCAGAGTAGGACTGGGACGTGAAATGCTGGGAGGTGCGTTCCTCATCAGATGGGATGCATCTATGTCATCCCTCCCTTCCCTCTTCTAGTCTTAGTACTTTTCAAAATACAGGATGACCAAGCTCTTGTCTTCCATATAGCTCCAACATAGTCACAACAGATCTGGTGTATTTACCTCCTTCACATGATGGTATGTTGACCGACCTCTCTTCATCCAATTCCACGGCTCCTTTCACAGGACACAGGATGCATCCTCCACCCCAATCTATAGATACTCCACCTCAAAGCCTGGCTCCTCTGTGGTTCTGGGATTTGGAAATATCCTGTTCAGACGCAGTCAAACAGATACTTTTGAATAGCATGCACAACATGACTAGACACAGTTACGTTCAGCAATGGACTGGATCTCAATGCTGATGCGCCTCCCATGAAATCAACATAACGTGCTCCCCTATCACTTATCCTGAACTACATGTTACACCTTATACAATAAGGATTATCTACCAGTTCCATTCAGGTACGTGTGGCGGCAATCACTGTTTTCCATTGCCACATAGACAGGCATTCTGTTCTCAGGCCCCATTCACAAAGGGGTATCCAGAATCTTTATCCCCACATACAAGATCCGACCCTGGTCTGGGACCTCATCCTTGTCTTATGTTCTTTGACTAGACCTGCATTTGAACCAATGAATACCTGTTCTCATGTGCATTTATCAATGAAAACGGCATTTCTTGTCACCATCACTTCTGCCTCATGAGTCAGTGAAATTGTGGCCTTATGGCATCTCCATCCTACACGCTGTTTTATAAAGACAGTTGTTAAAACCACATCCAATATTTTTACCCAAGGTTTCATCATCTTTCCATCTGAATCAACCAATGCACCTTCCTTGTTTCTTCCTGAAGCCCCACAGTAACCAACAGGAGGCAGCTGTACACATCCTAGATGTGAGACAAACATTAACGTTCTACTTGGACAGGACAAAACCTTCCAAAAATCTCCATGATTATTCCTCTCAACCACCTAAAGATCCAGAGGCACAGCCATCTCTAAACAATGGCTTTCCAATGGATCTCACAATGTATACATGTATCTTACGAACTCCACAACAAACAACCTTCCACTACAATTAGAGTGCATTCCACATGCTCACTAGCTACCTCAGTATTTTCTCAATAATGTCTCCATTGCTGACGTTTGCAAAGTGGCCACATGGGCATCAACAGACACTTTTGCCTGTCATTATGCTATTACACATGATGTCACAGCTGACACTCTCATAGAACACGATGTCCTATCAGCGGCAGTAAGTGTTGCTCCAAAGCCCCACCCTTCCAATTAGGGGCACTGCTTTCTAGTCACCTACAAGTGGAGCACCCATAGGGAATCACTCAAAGAAGAAGAAGAGAAAGTTACTCACCCTGTGCAGTAACTGAGGTTCTTAGAGATGTGCGTCCCTATGGGTGCTTCACTACCCACACTTCTCCCCTCTGCTTCAGAGATGAAAACATACGCTCTGTGGCAGAGAAGGAACTGAGGGTGGTCGGACCACACAGTGCTATATATACATCCTGTGCACAGTGCAAGAGTGGGGAGATGTGCATGAGCAGTCCAATGGCCCCTGCTGATGAAGATCTCCAATCCCAGGCACAGGGAACACTGCTGCACCTACAAATCCACTGTATTTATTTCACACTTCTTACTCCTTTCTTTTCTTAGACTCATGAAATCTATCATTTCATGATCACTTTAACTCAAATTGCCTTCAGATTTCAACCAGTTCCTCCCTGTCAGAATCATGTCTAAAATGCCTGTCCCTCTTGTTACATCCCGCATCTTCTGAAACAAAAGGTTGTCCCCAGTACATTCCAAGAACTTATTGGACATTTTGTGTTTTTGCTGCTTTAAAATCCCCTATTACTACCATGTCTTATGTGAATATGCTCTAGAAGTCATTGGGTGATTTTTAATCTGGAACCCCTAATACCATTTTCACAGTAGCTTTGCAGGGTAGCTCCACACCTTAACACTTGCTAATACATGTGCTATTTTGTTTGTTTTTTTATTAGTGTTTGTTTGCTTTAAGAAAGCTGATCCAGGACAAGTTGATGGGTTGTCTGTTTAAAGTGGCAAAACTGAGAGGGTTGCAAATAGAGCTGGTTGGGAACTGGAACTTCCATTCTGTGGGAAATGCCAACATTTTGAAAAGGTTTTTTTGTTCCAAATTGGACCCAAAAGCAAAAGCTAAATTTGAAGTTTCCCATGACATGAAAATTCCAAAAAACGTTTGTTTGGAACTTTTGAAACATTTCATTTTGATAATGTTGAATCATTTCATTTAGATAAAAATATGTTACTACAATAACAATGTTTTATTTCATCTAATCAATTTGACTCATTTAATTTAGATTTTTATATTAAAAACATTAACGTGAATACTTCTATATTATATATAATATAAAAGTCTAAATGCAATGAATCAAAATGATAGTTAAAACATATTACCTTATCAAATGAAACATTGTGACTTTATCAAACTGAAATGAGAAAATCAAAATAAATTGTTTTAACTTTTTCCTGTTGAAAATCTCATTACAAACTATGCATTCTCACAAAATGTTTTCTTTGACAGAAAATTGTTCGATCAAACTTTCCAACCAGCTTTACTTTCAAGTCTGGTTAGTCTTTCCTGGTATCTTCATGCTATCTCCACATAAGGACTGCTGTCTTAGAAGTCTCATAAAGATGTGTTTATTGTCTATATCTATGTAAGTACAACTTCTCAATGTTATGTCCCTGCCTACAGTGGAAGTCTAATGAGCATCCTTCCTGAGCTGATCCACACCCAGGAACCCAGCAGCTTCTTTGAAAAAAGCAGTCACCATTTTTAGACACATGCATCTAAAACGACAACAACTATTACACAATGAAAATCTACATTATAACAGCAATAATCATGATTTGGATTAGTTCTCTGCCATTGTAAATTATAGGAAAAGTCATGGCCTGGTTATGGAAAAAGGCATGATAGGCTAATAAAAATATCCTTTATATTGCAGTAAAAATTGATGAAAGCCATTTAATAATTTTTTAGTACAATAAAATCCTTTTAACCTACCAATTACAGCTGTTGCTCATGGTTCAGCCCTTTAGCAGCAGCAGTGCAAGAATACAAGTGGAAGGGCTACCGCTGTTTTCCAGCCTTTGCAAAGTCAAAAGGCCTTCCAAGAAACTAAAGCAATAACACAAATATGTATGATGGATGCTGAACTGCATTGTTGTTAATGTTGAATGTTCACAGTTGCAAACGAATTATTTGGGCATAGTTAATAGTTAGTATATAAGACACTGTTAATCATTTGGATGTTCTCTGTTTAATGTTTCATTTAAGTCAGAAAAACACAGTGCAAGTCAACCTTCATGTAGACCTTCAGCAAAATCACCCAAAAGTCCCAAACCGGCAGATGGAAAAGCGCACTCAGTTTTTTATGCCAAAGAAAGCAAAGATGTCAAGAAGGCAAGACCTGAAAGGACTACACCCCTGGCATCTGATAAGGGTAACATGAAATACTGCATCTTTTGTATAAGGCAACGGTTATGTGTTAAGAATTTTGTTTTGATGAACTATTTCCATTTTTCTAGGGTTTTTTTAAGTCTATATAATGGTTGCTGAAATGTTTCTATTAAATATAGCATATGAGGAGCAGAGAAATGAAAATATTTATTGCTCCTTTTGAAGTAATATGAAGAAAGCACACCAACCAACATTTTAAAATATAGATACTGTGACAGGGTCAGGCCGGACGGCTATGAGAAAGTACTAGAAGGCATGTATATTAGCCCCAGGATCAACAAAGCCCTATTCCCTGGGTAATTCAGCTGGGGCTGATTAGGCAATTAGGCCACCTGGGGCTGCTTAACTAATTAGACCACCTGGGGCAGTTTAGGCAATTAGGACACCTGGGGCCAATTAAGGAGCCCCGCCCCAAACACTTAAAAGCCTGCAGGGGCAGGCAGGCAGTGTGGGTTGTGAAGTTTGGAGAGAGGAGGTGTGGAGGTTGGAGTTATAGTTTGGAGTTACAGTTTACAGCTTTGGAGGTTTGCAGCTCGAAAGCCTGCAGTTGGAGTTGGCGGCTTGGAGCTGGCAGGCTGCCGCCTGCAGCCTACAGAGGCTTACAGCTTTCACTATTGCTACCGCAGCCCTGGAGGGCAGGGCACCTGGCCGGGGGAGCAGGGAGCGGGCCACGGACTACCCCGAAGGGAAGGTAGCAGTACGCAGGGGCAGAGCGGGCCCCGGCCCCTCCCTTGACCCTTCCCCAGCTGCACCACCGGCTAGGCCGGGAAAGCGCAAGACCCACGAGGGCGAAATATCTCACCCTCCCCCCCACCCTGTTACAATACATATAGATAGGCTTCTTAATCCGTAATTTCCTCACACTGTCCAAGTCAGTTGGTCAGCCATTTCTGAACCCCAGCTCTGGGACTGTGGTTGAGGCTAAGGCCTCGGTTGGAGGGCATGGTCTGATGTCAGTCTAGAGGGACAAGGCCAGAAGTAGCAATCTGTATCAGTACCATGCTGTAGGATCAGGTCATAGTTGAGGTCAATGAGCTGCACCGAGTTGGAGAGAAGTGAGCCAGCTGAATTAGGGTTAGTGAAACTGAGGCAGGGCGAGGCATTAGAAGCAGAGCAGGGGACCAAGAGTGAGGCCAGGTGTCAAGAGTAGGGCTGGGGTCAGGAACCATGAGTAAGGTAAGTTATCAGCAGTGTGCTGCCAATCTGTTTGCAACAGCAAGCCAGGGACCCAGCTAGTTGCACAAACGGTCTCCAGGTGTTTACTGTAGGCCTTAAATAGCATTCCTGGGCCAATCAGGGAACACAGTAGGCTTCACCAGTCAGGACCTCGGTAGGTGCTTGAATCTGTAGGGCTCATAGTCCACTGTTCCCTGCTTCACTAGAACTATTGGATGGTAGTATGGATGGAACCAGCAGACCTGGGTTCCAGAGCCACAGATCATTACGTGGGGATTGTGTCCACCTGCCTACCTCTCTTTCTATGGAACTTTCTTCTAAACATTTCTTAGATTTTAAGCTCATTAGACTGGGGGTTGTGTCTACGTGCCTACTTATATTTGTACAGCACCTATTACAGTAGGGCTATCAGGGCCTCTGCATGCTTTAATATTAATATTAAATTATGCAAATTGATGATCTTCATTCTGTCTCAAATTTCTGAATGTGTATTCTTGCTTTTTATTAAGAAATAAAACTTAGTAAACATACATTAAAAAATATAAGAAGAAATTATATTTTGGCTATTTGATTGCCCTTTACTCTTCTACGGCATGAAGACTGATAATTCAATATTTTTAGTCTGTTTCTGTAATAGTTTTAGTTTACTGAACAGAAACTGGTTAGGTTGTGCAACTTTTGAAAATAAAGACAATAAGATTAATGTTTCTTATTATATAATTATATAATTCATTACTTACCAAGAAAAATACTGAATTTTAATCATCCTAAGCATGAATTTGAAGAACAAGCAAATGTGACATGTTCATGGAGGTGTACAAGCAGAATTTTAAAATTCAAGTTTTCCATTACTTTGCAGCACCAAGTATTTTTAAAGCTGTTAAACCCCGGGGAGAAGTTCAAGGGGCAGCAGAGGTACAAGAAGACAAAAATCTGAAAGTGGAGATGCCTATTGATCAGGTAAATTCCAGGCAAAATTATTGCCTCTAATAAATTATTTAGTATAAAATACTCTTGGCTTTTTAAAATAGGGAATAAGAATTTAATTAGCATATCCCCTCTCTCCCTTTGTCTATCTTTGATAGGAAAAAAAGGAGACAGGAGTAATAGATTTCCTGTAGTCTCTGGGCAAAAGCAGCTCTTTGTTTAAGTTACTGTAACTACTATATTGGAAAAATTAGTGAGACCTGACTAAGCTACTAGTCTGTAAAACCCTCACATCTGAATTAAAGATAGAAGAAGTGAACCAGTTTGGTCTATGATCTTCCTCTTTCCTTATAGCTTGCTGAATTATACATCTCAAAGTACATATCTTCTCTATTAGTATTAATGAAAAAATCAGCCAGCCTTAAATAAGGCTACTGGTCTATATGCATTCTGGGACTTCTCTCATGCTGTGTTGTGAGATATGTCGCAAAAGTTAGCTGGGAGTGAGTGGAGTTGTGGGATAAGCTCAACAGTGCCTGTGATTCCTCTTCTGCCATCTCGTGGTTCGTCTCTTGTGGACGAACCTGTTCCATTTTCAAAGCATCTGGCATGGAATAGTGCTCCAACTTGCAATGCTGACAACTGCCAATACAGAGAGACTGGTGGATGTTTATTTGAGTGATTGTGGCTTTGGAATCCATATGCCAAGTACTTTTGGCAGCTGCAACAGCGGCTGTACCAGCAGCAGTGGAAGGAGGAAGTGAAGGATGACACATAACAGCTGTCTGTGGATGAACTTTTCTTGCAGCAGCTGCACTCAATTCAGTGCTATTTTTGGGCATGAGAAGTAAGTGTTGACTTGGGGGAAAGGGAGACATGGGGTGATCAGCAGTGGTGGCACAGTCTGAGAATGACAGAGGGCACTGTAATGGGGTATGCTCCATTTTTGTCCTCAGATGCCTCCGGAACCTCTGAGACTCTCCCCCTTTGTAACTTCATGTGACTTATTTACATTTCCATCACCAATATGGGAATGCAGTCCCATGCCACAATATTGTATACAGTGCTTCTGTACGTTTATCCCTTTCCCACCAGGCCAGAGGTCTCCCTTCCTTGAGGTATCTGAACACTCAGCTTGCCCAAGTCCTCTCCCGACTCTCTTCTTTCCTGTGTCTTATACCCCTCAGCTGATGGGCTAGTTGGTTCATCAACCCTCCTAGCCTGATTGGGTAATTAGCTTGCATGTCTCCAATCAGCCTTCTCTAGGGGAACTGATTGTGCCAAAGGTTATGTCTACTCTGAATGTAAGCTCAGGGTCGTAGAACTGGAGTTAGCAGACAATGGGTTTATTAACCTAGAGTTTGAGCATCTACGCTCATTTGTAACCCCAGGTTAGGAATTGTTGAGCTCTGGGTCCCTACACTGCATTATATGGGCACGAGTCCAACCCCCCATATCCCAGACTTTCTAGCTCCCTCCCAAAATGTGGCGACTTTAGCCCTTTGTTTATGGTGCAGTGTGGGAAAACTTGACTATACACCAGACTTGGCTGTCCAGAGGACAATGAAAGTTGTCCCATAGGGTTGTGGAATACTTTTGATGGAGTCCCAGAGCATGAGTCCAGTAGGACTGCATCTACACTGCAAAAGGGCTTGAACTCTGGGTCCCAGCTTGACTCAGGATCAGACCCTCCACCACTGTGGGGTCCTGGGACCCTAGGTCCGAGCCCTGGGTTACTGCAATTTGTGTGTAGATGGAAGGGGAGTTAGGCTTAGCGCTAAGTTTGAACCTAGGGTTTACATTGCAGCAGAGACATACCCTAAGTGATCAGAGCGCTGGCTCACCTGTTAGCATCTAGCTTTCTGTCACAGGCACTTTTCTCAGTCTGTGCTGGGCTCACCCCAGAGCTGCAGCTGTGGCACGTTGTCATTAATATTCCCCAAACCATTTGGAAGTAGATTGCCACCCCAGACTGATACTGGTCAGTAGCAGACCAAGTAGTCAGATTGACAATTTTCCAACTTCCTTGTCCCATTTCTCCTTAACAGACCAGATATCAGTGCAGTTCTCTTTTGACCAGCAGGACTAGATTCACGCTAGAAACTTTGTGTGCCCCAATCTATGGTTGGTATTCAGCACAGAAATTGAAATGTAACTTGTTCTTTAAAAAAAGAAAGATTCCCATCTGTAAACTCTGGCAGTTTAAGGTCTGTTAAGAACATAAGAATGGCCATAGTTGGTCAGACCAACCATCCATCTAGTCTGCTATCCTGTCTTCCAACAGTGACTAGTGCCATATGCTTTAGAGAGAATAAATAGAACTGGGCAATTATCGACTGATTCATCCCTTGTCATTCAGTCCCAGTTTCTGGCAGTTGGAGGTTTAGGGACACCCAGAGCCTGAGATTGCGTCCCTAACCATCTTGGCTAATAGCCATTGATGGCCTTGTTCTCTATGAACTTTTCTAATTCTTTTTTGAATCCTGTTATATTTTTGGGCTTCACGAAATCCCCTGGCAACTAGTTGCACAGATTGACAGTGCATTGTGTGAAGAAGTACTTCCTTATTTTTGTTTAAACCTGGCATGACTGGTAACCCCTGGTTCTTGTGGATATATATAGTGGTATTATGATATTTTATGTCTTATTATCCATCCCTTTCCTAATGGTTCCTAACCTTCTGTAAGCTTTTTTGACTACTGCTGCACACAGAGTAGTTTTCAGAGCAATATTCACAATGACTCTAAGATTTCTTTCTTGAATGATAACAGCTAATGTTGTTGCCCAATCACCCAGTTTTCTGAGATCTCTTTGTGACTTCATAATCAGCTTTGGACTTAGCTATCTTGAGTAATTTTGTATCATCTGCAAATTTTGCAACCTTCGTGTTTTATCACTTTTTCCAGATCATTAATGAATATGTTGAACAGCACTGGTCCCAGTATCGATCTTTGGGGGACCCTGCTATTTACCTTTCTCCACAATGAAAACTGACAATTTATTCCTACCCTCTGTTTCCATAAGTTACTAATGCCTGATTGCTTGACTCTTAGCCCATGATTGCTTACTTTACCTAAGGGCCTTTGGTGTGGGATTTGCAAAGACTTTCTGAAAATACAAGTACCCTATATGAACTGGATCAGCCTTGTCCACATGCTTGTTGACACCCTCATAGAATTGTATGTCCCTTTAAAAAGCCATGTTGGCTCTTCCCCAACATACCCTGTTTCTCTGTGTGTCTGATAATACTCTTCTTTACTATTCTTTTATCCAATTTTCCAAAGTTAGGCTTACTGGCCTGTAACTGCCAAGATCACCTTTGGAGCTTTTTAAAAAAATTGGCATTATATTAAATATCTGCCAGTCATCTGGTACAGAGGCTGATTGAAGCAACAGGTTACATACCACAGTTAATAGTTCTTCAGTTTTGCATTTGAGTTCCTTCAGAACACTTGGGAAAGATAAGACCTCACTGCCCATTGTGTAAAGTTAATTTTCATTGTCTCCACTGTGTAGTCACTTCCCTCTTTTGTTGTTGTTGAATCTTTTACACAGCCGCAGAAGGGAGAAATCTATTTTTAAAATAAATATGGCTCTAAAACCACAACAATTGGCAGGGGTACTCAGGTGCCCTTGTAGTACCTGGAACAACTTTCAACACACTTAACTGACAATTTCAAATTGATATTGCACCTTTTAAAGTTAAAGTACTTGGAGTCAAATCCTGGTCCACTGAAGAAAACAGGACTTTTCTCACTATGGTGCAGATGGAAAGTTTTCATCAATCAGGTTTGGGACTCTTTTGTGCTAGGCTTTGTTTAAACACTTAGGAAAACTTTGTGGCCTGGTCTACACTTAAAGTTTTGCCAGCATAGCTGGCAATTAGAAGTGTAGATGCAGCGATACTAGCAACAAAGTCTGTGCTGCCGCCCCCCCCCACAGGAAACTGGTATAAGCTATACTGGCAAAAGACCTAAAATAGAATAGGCTGGGCTCTATACTAGGGGAGTTTGCAGGAATAACTCTTTTGGTATAGCTATACTAGAAAATCCTATCTAGTGTAGACAAGACATATGTCTCAAAGAGTTTACAAGCAGCAAATACAAACACTTCAAACTACCTGTTTTATTCATATTTTTAAATAATTGCATATGCTGAGTATGCATTATACTGTAGTTAGTCATAAAGCACTTTTAATCTAATTGCATGGTTTTAAACATTACAATATTTAAAATATATTTTAATTTTAGATCATATTTCTGAAAGAGTATTCAACATGACAGGTTTTCGCTGCCATTAATGAAGCCTCACTCAGAAAAACATCTATGATGTTAACAGTCTTAGTCTCTAACTTTTCATTTTTGGGAGGTTATTGGAAAGATGTTGTTTGAATAGCTCCAGTTGTATTTTGAACATGCAAATGTTGTGGATCATTATCAGTTTTGTTTTAGCTGTGGGTACAGTGCACAGATGATTTTGTTGATGGCAGTATCTCTCTAGCAAAGGTGTATGTGCTGATGAGGATCAAAAGCTATCTATCAGCAGCCTTTGATACTAATAACTACTAGGCTTTGATGACTTGCCTGTGGGACCTTTCAGGAAGATAACCCTTTAGTGGACTCTTTCTTTCCTCTTTGAAAGATGCTAAAAGGTAGAATGAAGGCATATTTTCATTCCCCAAGGTCTCTCACAAGCAGAATACTGCGGGGTTCCAACTTGCCAACCATCCTCTTCAATATGTATGTCAAGACTTCAGGGGAAATAGTGAGAATTTTTTGTTTTGCAGTGTCATCAGTCTGACAAATGTGGTGAAGTGGTTGGGAGGAAACTGGTTTAAAAGGAGCCTGGATAAGATGGAGGAGACGCTGATTAGAGGAAGAGGAAACATCTAGAAGGCATGGTCTTGGCTTTAGGCAGTCCTCTATTTGAAGTATCTTTGATCTTCATCATTCTGATTCTTAGGGTGGGTAATATTGGATACATCTCTTCTCTTGGTGGTATGTGATGCTATTTGAGATACAGCTAACCTGGACTGTCATCATTTCTTTCTGATTCTTCATAGTTTCATAGAGTTTAAGGCTAGAAGGTATCATTAGATCATCTAATCTCACCCCTTGTATGTAACAGGTCATTACTTTTCACCGGGTTACTTAGCATTGAGCCAAATAACTTGATTTGATGACGTCAAAAGGTGGAAAATCCACTACTTCAATGGTTAATCCTCTCACAGTTAAAAAGATGTGCTTAACTTCTAATTTGAATTTGTCTGGTTTCAGCTTCCAGTTATTTGGTTCTTGTTTATGCCCTTCTCTGATAGAGCAGAGTCTGGTATTTTCTGCTCGTGAATGTATATGTAAACTGTAATCATGTAACCTCTCAATCTTTTTTATTTTTAATAAAGAAATTGAGTTCTTTAAATGTCTCACTTTAAGGCATTTTCTCTAGTCCTTGAATCAATTATGCGGCTATTTTCTGTACCTTCTCTGATTTTTTCAACATTCTTTTTAAAATGTGGATGGCAGAACTATAAGCAATATTCAAATATTGGTCTTCCCAATGCTTTATATGATGTAAAACTATGTGTTGTCTTTTATTTTGGACCCCCCTGTTTATACATCCAAGGATCTCAATAGCTCTTTTTGCCACAGCATCACTCTGAGGGCTTGTGTGGAGTTGCTTGTCTATTGTGGCCCACTAAATCCTTGTCAGAGTCACTGCTCTCTATGCAGTTACCTTTATCAACCAAATTTGCTGTCTGACCAAAGAATGATACCAGGTTTGTTTGACAAGACAGACATATTTTCCATAAAATCATGTCAATGGTCATTAATTATATTTTTTTCTTTTAATTTTTTATCAATTAAATCCTGCATCAGCTTTTCCATTATTTTTCCTGGTGTTAGATTTACCTGGGTCATCCTGCTTTCTCTTTTTGAATATTGACACTCTCAACATGAGCACTCTTAATCTTCTGGAATTTCTCTGGTCTTCCAAGATTTATTAAAAATGAACATCAGTGGGCCAGAGATCTCCTCAGCCAGCTCTTTTAAGACTTTGGTGCAAGTTATATAGGCCTTTTGATTTTAAAATGTTTAATCCTGGTTGATGATGTTGTCTAGGATCCTCCTCAGTTACTAATGGACTGGAAATTACTTCATCATCCTCATGTGATATAAGTACATCCTCCCTCTTCTTTGATAAAAAAAATCAGAAATATTTATGGAACACTTCTGTCTTTTCTGCACCATTATTAACAAGTTTACCATCTTCATCTAGCAATAGGCCTATGCCATTTCTTATGTTCCTAATATATTATTAAAACTCCTTCCTGTTGTCCTTAGCCTTATCAGCCATGCATTTTTCCCTAATGCCTTCAGTTTCCCATATCAATTTTTCACAATTCAAAATGTCTAATTCATATTGTTTGCTATCTATTTCCCCCTTTCTTTGTTTGTTATATATTGGTTTTTGTTTCCCATTGCTGATTTCATTTTGACACTGATCCTGGGAGTGCTTTTAGTCAGAGTTGTCCTCTTTCATGACTTTGGAATTGTGGCTTTTTGGCAATCTAGGAAACTAATTTTAAAGAGCTCCCAATTTTCATTCATGTATTTCTATCTAAATTAATCCTCCCAATTAGTTTTGTCCATAATTTTCCTCATCTTTGGGAAATTAACCTTTTTGAAACCCCTATCCCAATAATCTATGCCTAATTAACTATAAGGCTAGAGGATTTAATGCTTTACTGGGGGGAATCCTTGGAAAAGGTATAGTTCAGCTTCTAGGAAATGAAGTAGGAAGAGTCAGAGAAGGGCAAAGAAAGAGAGACGTGGATAGTTGGTGGTTCAGGGAGACATGGGATGGAAAGAGATTAGAAACTATAGGGATAGCCCTAGAGGGAGAAAAATGTTAAGGGACCAAAGGAAATAGAGAGGATGGAAACAAATAATAAAAGATAGAGAGGAAAACAGAAAGAAAGAAATGAAATGAGATATAAAAGAATAGAATGTGTGTATAAATGAGAGGGCAAGAGATAGCAAGCAGTAAATGCACTTACTTTTTTCTACTTATCAGGTAGTCTTTTAGGGGTGGCTTCCATGGATATGATTTTACGTTGTTGTATAAAGTCATGATTTATTTTTGTTTGATTGGAGAAATAGGTTGTAGGAGGTACATCAACATTTCTCTTTGCCTGGAAAATCAATGTATCTGAGGCTATTCCTACTCTAAAGCTACTTTGCATTATTCTGACTGTTAATTGTTTTCCTTCTCTTACACTTTTCTTAAAATGTATTTAGTCAGATCATTTCTCAAAATTTATTTACTCCATCAAGCCAAAATGAAATTCTTCTAGTTTTTGCAGAGCATTTGCATCTTTCTGCTCTCAGAAATCCTCCTAGGCAATTTTTTTCTCTCTGCCCCTCATCCCTTTCATTCACTATGTTCCTCTAGTGTTTACAGTTAATTCTTATTTCAAAATTCCAAAGCACCTTATAATACAATACTCTTAAGCTTGTATTTGTGAAGTAAAATATCTATGTTTCCATGGAGAAAGTGGTGTTCTAACATTTCAAGGGTGTCATGATGATGGATCGAATGCTGTTTGCTTTAGTCATATTAGTCCCAACAAAGTCAATATAACTATTTATGTGAGAAAAAAGTGCAGATTGTGCCCCAGAGTGTTTAATTTATATCCTCATTGTACAGCAGGAGAAGATAGTTTACTTGGTTAAAACACTGAAACTATAGAAAACAGATTTTTCCTTTTCATGGTTAGAATTACTTTTTGAAGATTATTTATTCCAAATTCAGCCTAATGCTGATCTAAATTTATGTAAACTGTATATTGTCATAATTATGCTATTTAAACTTCCTTAAATGGCTTGTTTACTTAATAACCTTCTACTAAGCTAACTATTAGCTGAATTCAGAACTGTGGAAGGAGGTTATAATGCTTTAAGTATTGTAAATGTGACACTCTTTCCCTGTGGTTGTGCTAAATCACATTCAAATATTAATGTTAATTATGAGTTCAGATAAATTATTTATGAATTGACTTTCTTTTACTGATATGAAGTATACATATTTTGTTATTTAAATACTTTGAGCCAAATCCTTCAGCCATAATGTAGACATAAGTCCCATTGAAATTCATACTCAGTCCTGAAGGCAAAGGAAGTTTTGTCTTTAGTAAAGTCTGTTGGATCAGGGCCTCTGTTTTTTAACAAGTGCATAAATGTTTTGTGTATATATTCTGAAGCACGATTATGAAACTAATATTACTCTATCTACCGTTACTTCAAGGTAGGTTAAATTTTTCTTTTACAAGGTATGTCAAAATGAAATTGAAACCAAAACAAATGTAATGGAAAAGTAGTTAGTAATGAGGATACATTCTGTCTGTTGATTTGATTTTTTTTTTCATCTAGGTTCCAGCTCAGATTGTCCAAGAAGAAGAAATTGTGGCACCTACCAGTAGTCCTGCTGATGAGGTTAGATTTCTTTGTTTTCTCAGTAAGGAGGAATGTGTATAAATCTGTAAAGTAAGAGTGGACTAGAGCAAGAACCCTTGAATCTAAATCCTTTTTGAATTTCAGGGTTGAATGTGAAACACTTACATTTCATTCTGCGATCCAAACCAACTGATGTCCTAGGTTGTATTCAGAACTGGGATGGAACTATTTTCTTGTTTTGGTTCTGTTGCCACTGGAATCTCAAAGAACATCTGATCTCATGAGATATACATTATTCAAAACTAGTGAAAATCTTGCAGGATAATCTGAACTAAATAGATTTCTGTTATTTGGGACTTCAGTTTTACAATAACAGTTGGTAAAATTTTAGTGCCATTAAACCAGCCTTTTCTGAGACTTGAATCTGGACTTATACCTAATCTAGACATAAACACCACTTCCTTAACCCATCTGTACCGTAAGCTAAAAAGCAATACATTTGTAGCAGCTTAATATGACCCTGATTTTCAAAACCAAGTGGTTAAAGTTAGGTTCCTATGTCCATATTTAGGCACTTTAATAAGTAGTTTGATTTTCCAAAGTCCTGAGCATCCAGCAACTCCCATAGAAGTCAATGGAAGCAGCTGGATGTTCTGTACTCTTGAAAGTCAGGCCATGTATTTTTGTCCCTAAATTTGGATTTAGGAACCAAACATTAGACACTTGTTTTTGAAAATCTTGGCTTAGGTTTTTACTCATATTTTATTTAAAAATATTTGAAGAGGAAGTGCTAACTGTAAACTGTATGTAATACACACTGTGGCAAGAATCCTAGTCCCAGTGAAGTCAATGGAGTCCCAGTGAAGTCAATGCCATTGAGTTCAGTAAGACCAGTATTTCATCCCGTATGTAGTTTTTCATTATAAGGGAATTGTTAACATGCTGCTGCTGTGTCAATGCTTTCCCCTTTGGGCACTATAAAATGCAAAAGGCAGTCAGTGTGGTCTAGTAGTTAGAACAGAACACTGCACAAAGGATTCTGAGATTCACTTCCCAATTCTCCCATTAACTGGCAGTGTGACTAAGGTCTTTGTGACTTGCTTTAGCCATCTGTAAAATGTATGTAATAGTATCTACCTCACAAGTGTGTTGTGAAGTTTGCATAATTAGTGTTTTTAATGTGCCTTAAGAACTTCTGACAATCATCAAAGAATATTCAGCACCTAGAGCCTAATGCACACAAAATCTGCCACTTTCAAGCCCAGAGCAGCTGTGAAAGGCCGTGTATGCTGGCTCCAAGGTTCACCAACCTGTACAGATGAAAGGTTGGTCTGCCACAGTTGTGATAACTGCAAGATTTTGGTTGGAGAGCTTTACTTTTAATTAAGACTCAGTGCACTCAAAAATAATATTCTTTATTATAGGCCCTAGGTGTGTGATGTTGTACAAGACAGTTTTCTCAGATTAATTAAAGGACAGAAAAAAGGAATACAAAGAAAAAAGTGTTAGTAATCACTATCATTTAATCAAAATGGTTCAAGCCTGTATTAAACCCAGATTTGCTTCTGTTTTTGTTCCAATGCTGAAAGTAAGCCAAGAGCTGGTCTGAAGGCACTGTGACCTTTGCAACATAACTAAATAATATAACAAAATGGTTCAGTAATGCAGTAAGTTGCTTTGATCCCAAATTCCACAGAGTAATTAGTAAGGCATTTTCTAGAGTTTATGTGGGAGGACCAAAGATGCTAAATGATATGTCTAAATCAATTAATCAGTGCTTAATCAGTTAATCAGAGTTAAAGAGTTAATCAGTGCTTGACCAACCTGATTGCTTTCTATGAAGAGGTGACTGGTTCTGTGGATGAGGGGAAAGCAGTAGACATGATATAACTTGACTTTAGCAAAGCTTTTGATACGGTCTCCCACAGTATTCTTATCAGCAAGTTAAAAAAGTATGGGTTGGATGAATGGACTATAAAATGGATAGAGAACTGGCTAGAGCAAAGGGGCTCAATGAGTAGTGATCAATGGCTCCATGTCTAGCTGGCAGCCGGTAACAAGTGCAGTGACCCAGGGGTCGGTCCTGGGGCCGGTTTTGTGCAATATCTTAATGACCTGGAAGAGGGGATAGATTGTGCCCTCAGCAAGTTTGCAGATTACACTAAGATAGGGGGAGTGGTAGATACCCTGGAAGATAGGGATAGGATACAGAAGGACCTAAACAAATTGGAGGATTGGGCCAAAAGAAATCTGATGAGGTTCAACAAGGACAAGTGCAGAGTCCTGCACTTAGGACGGAAGAATCCCATGCACAGCTACAGACTGGGGACTGATGAGCTAGGCAGCAGTTCTTCAGAAAAGGATCCGGGCGTTACAGTGGATAAGAAGCTGGATATGAGTCAGGAGTGTGCCCTGGTTGCCAAGAAGGCTAATGGCATATTGGGCTGCATTAGTAAGAACATTGCCAGCAAATCGCGGGAAGTGATTATTCCCCTCTATTGAGCATTGGTGAGGCCACATTTGGAGTATTGTGTTCAGTTTTGGGCCTCCCACCACAAAAAGGCTGTGGACAAGTTGGAGAGAGTCCAGCGGAGGGCAACAAAATGATTAGGGGGCTGGAGCACAAGACTTATGAGGAGAAGCTGAAAGAACTAGGCCTGTTTAGTCTGCAGAAGAGAAGAATGAGGCGGGATTGGATAGCAGCCTTTAATTACCTGAAAGGGGGTTCCAGGAGGATGGAGCTAAGCTGTTTTCAGTGGTGGCAGATGACAGAACAAGGAGCAACGGTCTCAAGTTACAGTGGGGTAGGTCTAGGTTGGACATTAGGAAAAAGTTTTTCACTAGAAGAGTGGTGAAGCATTGGAATGGGTTACCTAGGGGGGTGGTGGCATCTCTATCTTCAGAGGTTTTTAAGCTGAGGCTTGATAAAACCGTCGCCGGGATGATTTAGCTGAGGATAGTCCTGCTTTGAGCAGGGGGTTGGACTAGGTGACCTCCTGAGGTCCCTTCTAACTCTAATATTCTATGATTCTAGTTTTGGAACAGGGATTGCTAGTATCACAAATAATAAACAATAAATAATTCCATGAACTAATGAGGAGTGGGGGAGCGGGGAGGTAGCTTGCAAACTACAGCGATCACAAGGAACAGTGGTGAAAACTGGGATCAACTATGTTATCTGGATCCTGAAAGCTTTTGTTCTGAATGGATTTGTTGAAGTTACTATATGTGGTAGATACACACTCCTTCCTAGTTGGAACTGGGAGATTTTTTTTTTTCATTATTTGATTCTTTTATTCGATGGAAAAATAAAATATTAGGGTTGAGGCAGTTATTGCTTGTAATGCCTTAGCAGCTGGGAGTTGCACTGTCCTCTGCTACTAAGGAAATGTAATGGCTGAGTCCAAGATTTTAAAAAATGAGTGCTTAAGGTTAAGGTCCTATAATCCTTATTTGTGTGTCTTAATATGGATTTAGGAACCTGACTTTAAGCACCCTATTTTACAAATTTTGGACTTTGAACTTGAAATCACTGTCAAAACTATGATCAGGCCCAAATCATGGGCAGGGAACATGGACCTAGGAGTTTGGCTCTGCCTGCAACAGACAATAACTACATAATGCTGTTTCTTTTTGTTTTATCATTCCAAATATGTAGGTCACACACAAATGAAATATAGAGACTCTCTTATTTCAGTAATAACTCAGATAAAGTTGGGATATAAGAGTTAGTTGTTTACTGGCATAGTGTGGAAGGAAAGGAAAGTTTTCTAGATTTATTGTGGCACTACCCAAAAACAAATACTGGGAAGAAGAAGCTAAATATAATTTTAAATACAAATCTACTGAAATATCTGATATGAAAGGAGTGCTCTGAATAGCAAATATATACATGTGAATGAATAAATCTGAAAGTTGTGAAAGGTTTCAATGTTCCTCCAAAATAGTTCTCAGTAAGAATATCCTCATTTATGAAAAGAACATTTGAAAGAAACTGAAAATCTTTTATCAGTCTGAATACTGAAGACTGAAATAATGAAGTGATTGACCTTGTTCCATTTGAAGGGATAACATGCTGTTTAAGAGGAACAACAAAGATTTTTGAAGAAACATGGATTGTTTCTGCACCAATATATGACCTTTAATAGTCAGAACAGATCAAAGCCAGAAGTATTTACAGTTTTGTCTGAGAAAAAACAAGTAAAAGCTGAGAAAGGACTTTAGGTTTTGTATGTCTGCGTCTGATCGTTCTTTCAATGTACTATACTACTAATGTTGTACTGCTTCTAATATAGTTGTAATAGATTATTTTTTAAATAACTTTTCATTCCAAGTTCCAGTTTTACGCTTTTAGATCTATATTGCAGCTTTAAGCCTCTTTTAGGGTGCAACTTTGCCAGGAATGTCAGGGGAGCAAAGTGTGGTGCTTCCTACACTCTTTGAAAGGGTATAGCATATGTTCCACTCTGTAGTCTGCACCTACCTAGCTCCTAGCTATTTGCAGATGTGGGGAGAGAAGACAATGACTTCTCTCGAATCCCTTCCAACTCCACAATCATGGCCTGAGACACAAGACTCTAGCAGGCTGTTCACAGGATGAGCTCAAGGCTAAGATTACAGAATGCTTCTGCTTGAGAAGAGGATGAGGTACTTGTGGCTCTTCTCCCCTTCTACAGTCACACACACCTTCAAAGGGCTAGTGCCAGTCTTGCCCTGAGATCCATACTCCACCCTTAGAATTGAACAAAGAGAATTGTGCCTGAATATATGAAAGCGGAACTCAACCCCTTGTACAATGGTTAAAAATATGAAAATATTTAAATGACAAAAACATTTATAGTTTGGCATATTGATCCAAAATGTTAGTAGAGCTGAGTGCTTGTGATCATGTCATTATATTGCTCCTGGCAAAAAAAGATTCAACTTGTTTGGCTTTGTAATTCTGCAAGCACTGTGTACCTTGCAAAACTGATTCTTGAAACTTACTTTTAGCAAAAATGTACAAGCACTGTTCAGGTCATTAAAATACAGAAAAGAAGTCAATTTGATTTTTAAAAGAACTTACAATAAAGGAAAAGGTGTGCATGGCAGGACTATTCTTTATACGTTCTCAATATATGAGATTAAAACTGAAATAAAAAAAGAGTGCTACGTGTTAAGTAATGGTATTGCAACTGAAAGTGCAAGAGACAGATTGTTGTATTTTCTTATAGGTTGAGGAAGATGGCAATCCATATGAGGATGTTGAAAATAAGGTTTGTATAAAAAAGAATGGGAAAGGAAATATGAAACAGTAAACTGAGTACAGTACTGTAGGTTAGGAGGAAATTTATATGTATTTCTAACTGTCTGATGAGCATTAGTTCAACTAGAAAACATTCTATCTTAAGTGCAATAGCACTCCTAATTACAGTGAGCTAGATTGTGGATTGTGCTGGGACCATACTTAAATGAGTAACCATGGACTATTCGAGTAAGTACCCACCAACATAAGTTGTTCAGTCTAGCCCTGTCTGAGGCAGAATGGCAGCTTGATTGCTTATAGATTGTAAACTCTTTAGGACAGGGACTCTCTTTTTGTTCTGATTGCACAACACTAGCACAACAGGGTCCTTGTCCATGACTAGTAATACAAAAAATTATAATAATAGATTTGCAAAAACTTTTGTTATGTAAGATTATCTTTACCACATACTAACATATACTTTTCAAGTCCCACTGGAAGATTATCAAACTATATGAGCAATATGCTGTTGCTACTAAAAGTCCGTGACAATATTTCTGGTAGTTTGGGGTGAAAAGGTGTATATTCATAAACATAATACAACTTTTTTTGATTTTGCAATTAGGAGACTCATAACTAAAAATTTCATTTTGAGCTGGCATTTTAAAATGAAATGTCAAATTGTTTCATTCTGATGGAAAATGTCAATATTTTTTTCTTCTGACATCTTAGATTCAGACCTTTTGAGAATATTCTGATCTGGGGATTATTATTAATTATTATTATTTATTAATTATTCTTAATGATATTTTGACTTTCTGTCCTAATTTAAAACACAAACTAATTTCAAAATGTTGAAATTTCCCAGTGGGACAAAAACTCCATTTCACATCCAGCTCTAATTATAAACAACTAAAGTATTGTTGCTGTTGTTAGCAATGGTGTGTTTAGTTCATGGAGGATAGTTCCACTGATTAGCCAAGAAGGTCAGTGATGCAACCTCATGCTCATGGAGTCCCTAAACCTCCAACTGATAGGGGATGGATCACTCGAAATTGCCCTGTTCTGTTCATTCCACTGTCAGAAACAGAATATTGGGCTAAATGGACCATGGGTCTGACCCACTATGGCTATTCTTACGTTGTTATATTTTTCTCTCCGTTTTTTAAACTTAAAGTGGGGTTGTACTCTGAAAAAAATGGCATCATGGAGTTCCATGTTTATTGCCCCTCAGTGACTTTCAGAATACATTTTCTCATTTTACAAATGAAAAAGATGTTTGTCTAATTGCCAGTTCTGCACACTTAGCCTGATATCTGAAAGTCAAGCTCCTTTTTGCAATATCACTAAAAATAAAGATTCTACATTTGGAATTCAAGCCCTGATGCTGCAGACCTTTACTCATGTGATTACTCCTCATTCATATGAGCAGTCACATTGATTTAAATAGTATTGCTCTTAGGGGTAAGGTTTGCAGGAATGGGCTCTAAATTAGAGGTTCTGCTGATGATCCATAAAGCAGAATATAGTCCAGCTCATTCCCCAATAGCTGTATTGGCTCTTTGGTACTAATTAAAGTAAAAGGTAATACAAACTTATATTTGTCATACTAAGCAGATGACTCAGATTACAATCAAGGAACAGATGGGTTGAGTCAGATTATGCTAGGTCAGATTCTCCACTCTGATACGTCAGTTTTCCATCAGTTTAACTCCATCACACTGTCTTCCCATTACAAAGAAGATCAGGTGGGCCAACTTGGGGACTGATGTGTTGGAAAGAGACTTAAATCACACTTCTGATCTCCTGATATAGAGGCGATTTTCAGGGTCATGATGAATCTCATTTATGGCCATGAAAGGGTAATGTTGCAGGCAGCAAATAAACTGGATCTTCAAATAGGGGTAGAGATGGAGGGATTCTGTGGGGACAAACCCTAGGAATAAGTCAATTTTAGGAGAATATTTAGGCTAAAAGTTAAGTTAACAATAAAGGCAAATCCCAGGAAGGTGAGTTTGGACACCAATCCAGTGTATGTGTGTTGTGCAACAGGGATTTTGCCATTTCATATACATACTGTTAACTGTCCTGAAATGCAATGCTTGCAATCTGCTTTCTGGTTGTTTTATTTTGTTGTTGTTGTATTATAGTGGGAAAGTACATTTTCTCTGTAGGACTCAGAAAAAGAGATTTGCAGCAAGTTATGTAAACTCTGTAAATTCTGCAGTTTGCATTTGTGGCACCTTTATTTCTTACGTTTGATCTTTCTCTATGGCCAGAAATTCCATATATTCAAGACCAGCTTATGTCTGATCACTGTATAAATACACATGAAGGATGCAAAGAAATTTCCATCTGTCACTTGTGTCCCCTGTGTAGCAGCTGGTTAGAATAATTATCCCTGTGCTCTTTTCTTGGCCCCAGTGGTCACCACTAGAACAAGAGGTGGCAGGGCAGGGTGAGCATACTACATTTGATTTAGGGGCGTAGCATCAGGTGCACTCCTCCTGATCACTGGGAACTCCCTGAGGCCTTTCTGTGCTTCCACGGAGTAGTGGGGCTCCACTGTTCAGATAATTCAGTGATAGGTTTGTTATACAAATCTAGACTAGAGGTCATCCACTTCATTATTTCTGTAGGCTGAGCTGTGCATCCCATGAAACTGCTGCCTTTGGCATATGTACACAGCTGCAAGAGTGTGGAGGTGGGGGCAGAGATTGCTTGGCCTGCATCAATTTGGGCGGATGCGATGTGTAGGGAGTAGTTTAGGCTGGGGACCATTAGGGGACAGTGCCACAGATCCTATCAAGTGCCCCTTCTTGGCAACTCACTAGGACTGTGCTGTGAGGGGAATCCAAGCCCTTGTGCTCTGGATCCCCAGGGTGTTTCAAGTTCCTGGAGCCTGAACAGAGTCCAGCCACTGCTCTCAATCTTAAGAACACTCTGAAGGCGCAGACCTTTTATCTAGCACCCCCTAGAATCCGAGGTGCAGCCACCTCACCCCCTTGAGTGCAGCACTGATCCTTCAGAGTCCCCAGTATTTAAACATACCACTCTCCCAGTACTCCACTGAAAAAGGTCTGAAGCTTGTGGCTTACAGTTTAACGCTCTCAAGGGTGGGTAATAGTTATGGAACACCTCGTGAATGTGCATGTCCTTTCTGGCCAGCGGCCATGCTAATTTTCTCTGTATTGTTCCAATGTTAGTGTATTTGCTGCTGACACAAGCCGTAGTTGTGACAAAACTGACAAAACATGAACACATACTGCGTACAATCTATCACCTTTATGCTCGTTACTTAACAGATAAAGTACAGGAGAGCACAGATCATACACAATAATAAAACCTCCTAAAAGCAATGTCCTTCACTAGCGCAGCCTTCCCTTGGAAGTCCTTGGGGGAATCATCTGTGTTCCGGCTGGTAGGTACCAGACAAGCAGGGTCCTCCAGCCCCTTCTCTACCCTGCCCCTGCAGCAAGCTCTCTTCACCTTCATCTGATGCAGAATGGCTCTTGGTCTCAGGTCTGGTCCACACTTACAGGCTGTTGACCGGTTCTTTTCCCCGTTACCCTGAACACACATGTTTGCAGACATATTATTGAGCTGAAGAAGTATGTCATTTATTTGCTGCTTCTTTGAGTGATCAGTCCACTGAAACAGGGCACAGCATAGAGCTAAATGCAAGTGCACACCCAAATTCAGGTGCTCGCACCCTGGTGGTCTAATTTTATCCACCTAAATTCGTCCAATCTATCTGCACAGCTAATCCTTTATTGCAGCACATTGTGAAAAGCAAAGCGTCACTATCTAAGAAAAGCCTTACAAAATACAGCTGATCAATGTAGCATCACAGCGTGGAGGGCAAAGGGGACTTTAGTTCACATTTTCAGTTTCCAACCTTCAGCCTTCTCAGTGTTTGTCTGCTCTAATCTGTGTATGCCACTTATCACCCCCAGAGGCTGTTCTTGCAATTGGGGATTTGCTGGTATGCAGGGATGCCTTGGCTATGCCCCCTTTTTCCTCAGAAATAAGGGTGTAGGTCTGCTATGTATGGTGGTACTGTGCCATCAGAGGAGACCCCTATACAAATCTGCCAGCTTTAGGTAGCTGTGCACCAAGAAACAAACACAAAGCTTCCATAATGGAATTTGTCTTAATTTTTGTTTTGTGTTGGAATGGGCACAAAAGCCAAAAAACTACATGACAGATTTCATTTGAACCAGTCTCCATCCAGTTGATCCACTGCCTCCCACCAGTGCAAAGTTTTACTTTTCAACAGGGGGTTTCACAGTTCAAGGCAACTAGTTCAATACTAGTATTACCCCTCACTGGTCCCTCAAAGGTACCCACAGTAGTATCAAGTATCCTCCCTCATTACCTCTCTTGACAGCGTCTCTCCCTTCTGACTGGGGATTTCTTCAGGCTGCACAGCTGGCTGTCTACACTGTGATATTCCCAGCAAGCCAGGCTGCCTACATAGGCCAGTGTCTGCACTTTGCTTTCTCTTTGAAGGCTATGGAAAGCTGCAATTGCCAGCCGTTATAGGTTACCACACAGCTTTACATAAGCTAGCACTTTATTCTTAAGGGGAAATCATTACAGAGAAAACATGTTTAAAAGAACCTAGACACATGCTAAAAAGCTTATTGTATGTCACCCCAACTCCAGCCTCAGGCTCTGGCAAACGTCAGCCCTTCCACCCTTTTCCTAAGACTTGCCCCCTTTTGCACAGAAGATTCTGTCTATTTGACAATCAGAGTGAATTTGCCAGATCATTCCCCCCCATCTCCTCCACTCATTGTTCTTAGTTCCTGGAGGACTGTGGTTACTGTCCCTCATGGAATTACATATGATCCCTGGCCCACAAGGACACACAAGTTTAATATAGTAAGCTCTCCCAAAGATATTGCAAGAAGTTGCCATATCTGGTACAAGGGATATCTCTAAATACACACAATAATACTTAGCATAATGAATTACCTCATCTTTGCTTTACAAACATTAGCTAATTCATGCACCTTTTCTTTAAATTCATTAACAGGAATAGATTTCAGTGTGCCATTGGTTACAGCCAATCACATTTTGATGACTAGGTGAAACAGCTGATACGTAATACTTGAACAATTTTTGTGAGGTGCAGTGCATCAACATTTGGAAACCTTATCTTGCATTATCAATGACCAGCATCAGGAACATACAATAGAACCTGAGCATGAATGTGACAGGGTGTACCAGGCCTTTTGAGGCTCCTGCTGGAGGCCTCATGGTTCTACCATACCCCACCCCAGAAAAGGAGCAGTGAAGGTGTGCCCTCCAGGCCAACCTAGAGAAGCTGCAGGGAAGCAACCAATCAGAGTGCAGCAGGTTCAGTTAAAAGAAGCTACAGGGCCTGAGCAGATCAGTTGCTGGCTGGGACCATATGGGTGAAAAGAAAGGGGTTATGTGGGAAGTGGCCCAGGGAATACCAGCAACAACAGAGCTAAAGGAAGGAACATCTTGCTGCTATTTGTAGGGACCCAGTGTAGTGGGTGGACCCAGGTCCTCCTGTTGGCAGAATGGCAAAAACCCTGAGAAGGGGACAAGTTTCATTTAGAAACCCAAGCACAGTGCTGGAATTTAAAGGACTCTCAGGGCCAAAGATCCTGCAGAGGGCCAACCATTTATTGGACTTTGTTACCTTGGGAAGCAGACTGAACTTGAGGAAGTGACCTGGTTGGAGAGCTGGGCTAATAAAAACTGATAAGACAAAGAGTCTCCAAGGCAGAAGCCCTGGGAGCATTGCTCTAAACCGGGCAGGCACGGACTTAAAGCTAGCCCAGAAGGAGCTGAGGACTGAGCCCAGGGACAGGACTAAAGACTAACAAGGGCACAGGGCCAGGCCCTGTTGGGCCTTTTATCCCAGAAGGTGTTAGTTTGTGCATAGAGACTGTGTGTGACTTGGCCAGAGGGCTGGGCCACTGAAGACCCACCTGATGAGGTTAACCCCCCAGGGGGCATTTGAAGCACAGAGAGAGTGTGCAGGTTTGCAGCCAACTGACAGGAGGCACTCACGAGAGGCGAGGGTGCCCCATCACAGTGAGGGAACAATCTGTTTAAAGCTATTCACTGTAGTAGAGACATTATCATACGTGCTGTCTGTCTCCTATGGAAATTTTGGCATTCAAACTTGGCCAACACTTAGGAGAAATGTACAATTACCCATTGTTAAGAGGCATATCATCATATAATATAAAAAAACACTTGTTAAAACTGCATTAATAAGATTAATTCTGCATTAACAGAATCAGTCTTAAACAATAGAGAAATGTACATTTGAAATAGGTTTGTAGGCATGTAACTTAGAGCAAAAGGTGACATTGGATATTTAAAATTTAATACCCAAAAGGATTTTATAGTTTTCTTATTACAAATCTTTTTCCTTTGTATTAAACTCTTCCCAACTTTTTGTGTGTCTAAAGATTGTGAAAGTTAATGTTTGCAATGTGTTTTGAGACTCGGCTAAAAATGACAAGTACTGTTGAGAAATTATTAGTTTTCCTCTCATAAAAATCCTAAACTGAACATTAGATATTTGCACTGGGAATATTTTCAGTGCATACAGCCGCTTACATTGGTTTAAACAAGTCATGGGACTTGAAAATATGTAAAAAAACCAAAATAATTTATTGCTTTTGATTGTTTTTTCAGTCTACTAGCATAGGATTTCTCTCTAATTAATATTGCTAGAACTGCCAATAAAGCTCAGATTGTTTGATCAGGTGTCTCTCACATAGAAATTTTGTGATTAAAAAATCAAAGCCACATTGATTCAGTTTATTGATTTTCTAATATGTTGCCCACACAGTGTCTTTAAATTTTTTCTCCACTTGTTTTCTTTTTACTGTTCTGTGGCTACCATTAAGTATTTTAGTACTTCCCACCTAGAGAAGGTCACCATTAATCACCTAGAAGTCGCATAAACAAAACATCAATCATCAGTAATGCTTAGCAGGAAAACAATGGAGAGAACATTCAAAACTGAAGTTTTAAATGTCTTATCTCTCCATTTAGGTTTTTATCTGTATTCATTAGCATATCATCTGTAAAGGAATATGAAGTATTAATGCAACAATGAGTTAGACTATCATATTCATTGAAAATATTTAAAGAGAAACAATTGACTCTAAAGCCTGTGAGAAACATGGGTTGATATATATGGTTCAGGGAGTACAGGAGATTATGCTATACACCACTTCTTACTGCTGATGGTTGGAAAAATATATGCATGGGAGGAGTAGCCATATTATTAAGATTTTTTTTATTGTTACTGCACTCCCATCAGTTTTCTCCTTAGTATGAGCACTGCTTGAAAAGAAAACCTCTACATTTCCAGAGCAACACAGAAAACAATAATTTCTTGAAACTAAAAGGTCCAAAAGTAAAATGTGAGGCTTTTGATTAGTATTGCAGAACTGAACGGGCACATCAAGTCACAGTGGGAGAAACAGAACTGGGTAAACTTACTTCTGCCAATAGCAGGTGCTGAATTCATCAATACTGTAAAAATCTTGCAAGAAAAAGAGGGAAAAGATTAATGTATTTCTAAGACTTTGGAAGATGATCGTGAAGTCACAGTGGAGGAGAAAACATTAACTGGATTCAGTGCAATGCTTCCTCTCCAATTTATTTATCTCATTTTAAGAACCTTTTCTAGGCTGTAGAAATTATGAACACAGGAATTGAGGGAGTTTGGGTAAGCTGCTTATGCACAGCGTCAGTCAGATGCGGCATGCATTTGGGAGAACTCAGGAAAGAAACTCTTGCTATCTGTGGATGGACCACCTGAGAAGTCTTAGTGGATTGTACTTTGGTTCTGTCCAATCTACAAATACAACAGAGCCAATGGATGCAGTTACAACATGGTTGTTTCATTGTCTGGTTAAAACATGATTGCAGTATGAAGTATAGATGGAAATTAAAATTTACCGTTTCCAAGACTGAAAAGTGGCTAGTGATATTGGGTGCTCTGATTTTTGGGTGCCTAGTTTGAAACAGGTTAAGGGACTAATATTCAGAGTGTTGGTGCTCAGAACTTTTGGAGAATCAGACCGCTATAAGATGTCTCAATTTGGGCCCCAAAAGTGAGGCACCTAAAAATGAAAACAGGTTGTAATCCTTTGCTCTGTTTCCTACAACTTAAATTACTGAGGGATATACTTAGATTGTCAGCCTTTAGGGGCAGGCATCATCTTTTTATTCTGCATTTGTCCAGTGCCTAGCATAGTGAGGTCCTGGTCCATAACCTGGACTCCTAGGTGCCATAATAATACAAATAATATTTTCTAATCATTTTGATTTTTTTTTAGTTTTCTTAACTTTCTTTTGTCTTACACAATTCCAAAATTTGTATGCTCATGTTCTAGGTGTAATCAACAAAGAAAGATGAATATAGGAAATACATTTTTTATAAACAAAATTGTTTCTGACCACAGAATCAGAAAATATTTTTTCAGTAATTTCCATGACACATGCAGCTAATAAAGTATTTGTTTATCTACCTGTATGCATATACAGGGCAGGTACAGGACCTGTAAAGAAATAAAATGTGGCTCAATGTATACTTTTATACATTCAAGTCAAAATTTTATTTGAATTCCAGGATTCCAGTGACAGTATATAAAATACCTTCTATTTTAGATATACTGGATCGATATCTGTTTTAATTTAAAGCCCTGATAGCCCCAAGATATCACTGGGGATTGGGGGGCACAAATCAGAGCAGAATTTAGCCCATTTTTGTTGAATTGTTAATTATTTTAAAAAAATTTTCCTTTAAGGTTCTTTGTCAGTACCACAGTTTAACTAGATCTCTTCAATATTTAAAAACGTAGCTATGTGTGTCTTAGCAGGCATTCATAAAATATGAATTTAAAGTATTGAACTGATTTAAAGTTGATGAAAGCTGAGATATTGCACCATAGATTAGAACAATCTAGTCATTCAAAGATGTAGTATTCCACAGATGTCAGCATAAAGGTATAAAAATGTACTTGGTTTATACTTGGGGCACACCTGCAGTTTAGGTTAATAATATTTATAAGTATGCTTAATTTACCCTTACATCCTAGATTTAGACTGCTGCTTAGAAGATGGTGAGTTGGTAATACTCCTTTCTTAGCTATAGGTTAAAAATATATCAGAACCAATGCATTGAACAAGTATTTCCATTTGCTTGTTCTGACTGAACTTGTTTCTGGTGGCCAACCATAGAATCAAAGGCCAAATACTTCCCTGACACGTACCGCATGAAATTTGTTGCACTTAATGAAGTTGCACAGATGTAAATAAATAAATGAGGGCAAAATGTAACCGTTGAGAGTTAGAAATGGAAAAGACCTATTAGATTATCCAGTTTATCTTCTTGCCAATGTAGGATTGTTATCTACTGCATATTTTTAATAGCCTTTTACCCACTATGTTATTAAATGATCTAATTAATAAATCTTATAGTATTCCTTTGAGAGTTTTTGCAGCTTAATGGTCCAAAAGCTCCCTGGCTGGAAGTTTTTAATTGTATGTAGTCTTCCATGAGTCCATCACATTACTCCAAGCTACACCCAAATACTTCTCTTATCTTTTTGAGACAAATTCTTCCATTGAAAATGTTCTGGACATTCCCACTGACTTCAGTGGGAATTACATTTGTATGTCCAAGAAAAGAATTTAAGGTGTCTTTGAATTTGGGCTTTTGTATGCTTCTGATACTTGTAGACTGCCAGCAAGTCTCCCCTCGTTTTCTTGTAGCCATTCTATACATTTTAGTTGATTTATAAGAAAAGATTAAAACAATCTGTCATACTCTCTAAACCTGTTGCATAGAAAAATACTGATAATTTGTATTTCAGGAAGGGAAGAAAGAATGGAGCTTCAAAAATATGTTTGGATTGTTTCTCAAAAAGCCTGCAGAATCTAAAGGTATGTTATGCAGTTATGGATGGCATAGAAAGCACTCATGCACAAGACAAATTTACAACAGAAAAGTAATGCAATCATCCTAATTTGTGTTAGATGTAGCAGACTTTCACCTTCCTACAGAAACACCCCCAGTCAAATCCCTAATTATAGGTTTCGTACTCCGATATAGATTAGGAATCTCTTGAATCAGCAAATTTGAAAGTTCAGTTGCAAGTATCTTGATGATACTTATGCATGATACAGACTGATGAGGGTATAAATATAAACGAAACAAATGAGAACTTACCACCAGTTTTCCCTTACTGCTAAATTGTGAATTTGCTCTTTGTCAAATTTTTAGCCAACTTGAAGTGATGGGTATTGTGACACTGGCGGTTGTAGCCACAGATGTGCATGTTGGTGGCTCATGACACCAATTATAATAGCTTTGTGGAATGTTAGGACTGTATATGACAACTCTACCACCAGTTGACCTGACAACCTGACATTTGTTGGAAGAGAACTGGTGAGATATAGGGCTGATACTGATACACACTGAAACCAGTGAAAGTCCTGTAGCACCTTAAAGATTAACAAATTTATTTGGGCATAAGCATTCGTGGGCAGAAACTCACTTCGTCAGATGCATCTGCCCATGAAAGCTTATGCCCAAATAAATTTGTTCGTCTTCAAGGTGTCACAGGACTCTCGCTGTTTTGCTAAAACCAGATTAACACAGCTACCCCTCTGGAACTCAGTGAAACCAGATTCTCTGACGAAGGGCAACTCACAGATCGGTGCAGGGTACACATTCTTCTGGTGAGGTCAACCATCTTCAAAGCCATGGCAATTGGGTGTTGGCTTTGCCATTAGCAACTCCAGCATTTCCTAGTTAGAAAGTCTATCTAAAGACATGATGGTCTTATAGTTCTATGGCTGCCATTGAAATATAAGTGGTATGTTACCATCATGAATGCTTATACTTCTACCATGGCAAATATTGACAATGAGAAAGAAAAGTTCTATAGTGACTTCGACAAACTTATTGTGTTTACATCAGTGTCAGATGAACCAATTATCATGAGGGACTTTAATACAAGGGTTGGAAGTAATATTGTAATCTGGCAGCCTGCCATCTGACAGCACGGTACTGGGAAAGAGAATAGCAATGGAACTCTGCTACTTAATGACTGTGTCAAGTGGCAATTAGTGATCATGAATACCTTTTTCCAAAAAAAAGGTCATGTATGCACCCGAGATCCAAACAATGGGATCTTATTGAACACATCATCATCCATCGGTGAGATCTATTCTACAGAATGTACAAATCATTGCAACCATGTGCAGGTCAGAGTGCTGGACAGACCAGCACATGACCCTCGCCAAACTGTGACTAGTAAGTCGACCAGTGTGTTGCAAGTCATCATCTAAACCAATCAGACTGCTTGACAAAAAGCGATTACAAGATGAAGCTACACAAGCGGAGCTCTGTAATAAAATTACTGCAGCTTTCTCTGACTGTGCTGGCTTGACTACTAGCACTAATATAAATAGTAAGTGGGATACTTTTTGTGGCACTGTACATCAGGCTGCTCTCACCGCCTTAGGTATAGCAAAATATCATCAAGATTGGTTTGATAAGAATGGTCCAGAAATTCAACAGCTTCTCATCCTCAAATTCTTGCATCCCATGTCCCTATAGGCACAATTATAACATACAAGAATCTGTGTCATGAGATCCAATCTAAGCTTAGAGACATGCAGAATGGTCGAATGCCAAGACAGATGAAATCCAGGGCCATGCTGACTGTCATGAGAACAAAGACTTCAGTGCTGCTTTGCAAGACATACATGTTCCCACACATACCACTAAAGTGCTTGGGAAGAGCGTGGACAGCCTAACACTGGCTACTGACAAAGGAGAAAGTCTTCTGGGGTGACGACAGCATTTCAGTGACCTTTTGAATACATCATCTAACATCACAGATGAGACACTAACAAGAGTAGTTGATCAGCCAACATCCTAGTCCCTTGATGAAGTCAAAACTGCAGTTAGTGCCACAAATAATTCCAGAGCTCCCATTTCTGATGGCATTCCTGCAGAGATAAGCAAGTATGGAGAAGAGATCTTGCTGACATGACTGCAAGGACTATTTCTCAGTACATGGAGTACTGAAGATGTAGCACAAGATTTGAAAGACACCACTATTGTCACCATATACAAGAGGAAATGTGAAAATTCTGACTGTGGTAACTATTGTGGTATCTCATTACTCTCTGGGGCTGAAGGGTTCTGATTAAAGTACTCTTTGATCATCTGCTATGCAACATTGCTAATCCCATGCTACCGGAATTGCAATGTGGTTTTGAACCAACATGAGGTATGGCAGACTTGATATTGGTAGCCTATCAGATGCAGAAGAAATGGAGAGAACAGAAAGAGGACCTTTTACATTGTTACTATTGACCTGGCTAAAGCATTCAACACCATCAGGCAATTGTTATGCAAATTTGGTTGTCTGGAAAAATTTACCAACATTTTGTGACTTTCATGATGGAATGTTTGGTCAAGTCTGTGTATATGGTGTTCTGTCTGACCCATTTCCAATTACTAATGGTATTAAGCAGGACTGTTGCACTTTTATTCACTCTCTTCTATGCAGCAATGGTTGATGATGCTACAACAGACCTGAATGCTGGTATCAGGATATATTTCCAATCCTCATGAAAATTATTTAATCTGAACAAGCTGAAATCTTCCATGAAGGTCTTCAAGGCAATTGTTTATGACCTGGTGTATGCCGAAGACTGTGTTGTAGAGACACATATTTTAGAAGATACGCAACTGATTACGAACAGATTCGCAGAGTCTGCAGAAAGATACAGACTGACAATCAATCTGAAAAAGACAGAGGTCATGTATCAACCTGTGCCAGGGAAACCCTATATGAAACCAAAAGTCACCATCAACAACACAGCTGAATGCTGTTACAGATTTCTGCTACCTTGGTACTATATTGTCGAATGATGTTACTGTAATCAAAGAGCTGACAAGTTGTATCAACAAGGACAGTTAATCATTTGTCAGATTATAAAGCAATCTGGCAGCAACATGTTATCAAGCTTCACTCTAAACTAAAAGTCTATAAAGTGGTTGTGCTGTCCAACTTGTATGGTTGTGAGACCTGGACCTGCTACAGGCATCACATTAAGCTGATAGATAAATATCATTTACAACATCTGTGTGCCATACACTGCATCAAATATGGCAGGATAAAGTTGCCACTAACAAGATTCTACAATGTAGTCACTCCACCAGAATCGAAGCCATGCTTATTGCATCACAGTTACTCTGGGCTGGTTGTGTATCGAGGATAGATGACACCAGAATGCCAAAGCAGTTGCTGTCTGGTCAACAGCAAGTGTGTAACTGTATATGAAGCAGCAGAAGAAATGCTTCAAGGACACACTGAAACATAACTTGAAACAGTGCAATGTTGATGTTGATAGGTTGGAGTTATCAGCAACTGACAGATCATGCTGGCAAGCCATGGTCAATAATGGAGTTACACAGTTCAAGATTAACTGCACACAGTTAAAGCACACAGACAGAGTTGTAAATCTCAGCAGACTCCGCAGGCACATATTATAATACCTTCCTTTTCAACAAGCTTGTCAACAAGCTACCTATGGACTTCATGTGGAAAGGACTGCCACTTACACATCAGTCTTTTTAACCACAACCATACTCACATGATGTAAAAGCATCTTCAGCATCATCATTGGTCATGAAGGACAACAGCAATATTAACTATTAAATAGAAGTCTGCCGGATAGCTTGGGCATTGATTAGGACGGTACAGAGTAAGGAGTAGAACTGAAGACATTATGGATCCTACTTTATATTTAGACCTCAAGCTCACACTTCCTTTCACAAACAGATGTGAACTCTGAACTTCCACCTTTTCAATATATTAAGCTTAGCTATAAAATAGTTTCAATGGATGTTCTCTGCAATAAACTGAAAGGATTTTATCTAAATCTTATCATAGGAGGCATGGCAAAAATGCACTTGGAATTGTGAACTTAAGAACATAAGAATGGCCAGTGGTCCCTCTAACCCAGAATCCTATTTTCTGGCAGTGGCAGTGCCAGATGCTTCAGAGGGAATGAACAGAACAGTGAAATTATCAAATGCTGCCCAGTCCCAGCTTTTGGCAAGCAGAGGCATAGGACACCCAGAGCATGAGGTTTCATCTCTGACCATCTTGGCTAATAGCCATTAATGGACCTGTCTTCCATGAACTTATCTAATTCAACTTTGAACCCTGTTATACTTTGGCCTTCACAAAATCCCCTAAAAATGAGTTCCACAGATTGACTGTATATTTTGTGAAGAAGTTCTTCATTATGTTTGTTTTAAACCTGCTCTCTATTAATTTTGTTGGGTAACCTTTGGTTCTTGGTTATGTGTAGGAGTGAAAAACACTTCCTTATTCACTTTCTCTGCACCATTAAATGATTTTATAGACTTCTGTCATATGCCCCCTTGGTAGTCTCTTTTCTAAAATGTTCAGTCCTAGTCCTTTTAATCTCTCCTCATGTGGAAGCTGCTCCATATCTCTAACCAGTTTTGTTGCCCTTCTCTGTACTTTTTTCAATTCTAATATAGATTTTTTGAAATGGGGAAACCAGAACAGCATGCAGTATTAAAGGTGTAGGTGTACCATGGATTTACATAGTGGTATTAAGATATTTTCTGTCTTGTTATCTATTTTATTCTTAGTGGTTCCTAACACTCTGTTAACTTTTTTGACTGCTGCTGCACATTAAACAGATGTTTTCAAAGAAATATTCACAGTGACTCCAAGATTTCTTTCTTGAGTAGTAACAGCTCATTTAGCTGATGAAGCTGCTGCTGGGTGGCTCGGGAAGCACTGAAAATACTAGGGAGTAACTGTGGATTATCCTCTATAGTCCCAAACACTTCCCTTCTCCCAGGAGTGACTGCAGACTCCTTCTCCGCATATCCTCCTGTTCCTCTTCATCTGAGCCCTCATCTAATTAATCCCTGCTTCTTGGCTCCTCCTGCAGGTGCAGCCTGGGGAGTTAACTGGCCCAGCTAACCACCTTAACCCTCAGGCCTTGTGTGGGGAGGACACCCCATCACATGCACCTCCTTGTATGTGCCAGTTGCCATTGTGCATTTAACTAGCTATTCATGTACACAATCACAGCAAATGTACATTCAGGATAGGCATGCGATAGTTCATGTATTTTTACACACATTTTTGAAAATTTGAGTCTTCTTGTTTAATTTTCAAAACTCATTTAGCTGTTAAACAAATCACAGGACAAAATTACAATGATTTTAAAGTTACTGCTGTGATTAAATTTAGGCCTTGTCTATACTAGAAAGGTTTGTCGGTATCACATATAATGATACTAGCAAACGTTCCAAGTGTAGATGCAATTGATACCTTGAAAAAAGAGCTTTGCTGGTATAGCTTATACAAATTCCCTGAAGAAAATAAATCATAGCAGCAAAATTACATTTTTGTTGGTGTAACTGCATCTACACTAGGGCTTTTCCTGATATAAAAAATGTCTTAAATCACAGCCTTAAGAGATATACGACAAAGGCATCTAGTGTAGACCAAGACATAGTGAAATAATTGATTTGTTCTGAGCACCCTTTCAGATTTCAAATCAGGCTAATCTGTTTGATCATTGATTATCATTTAATTCACAAATTCAAGTGTGTGTCTATCTGGGTACAACAGACAGTGAGAAAATGTTGGGGTAATCAGTGGAACATGTAAAAAGACTGATTAAATTGACTTGCCTTGTGATCAACAATCTTTTAATTTTAAAAATTCATTGTGGCTTTATGATTAATTTAAATCCTGTCTATTTTGACATCTACTTCTGACATGCTGAAGCAGCCTTCTCACAGCACAGTAGATTATATTGTTCTCTAGCTCTCAGTTCCCTTCTTTCCATTAACTTGATATACCTGGAATATACTAGGTGCTCCCTATATTGCATACTGTCTTTGTTAGGTGCTGTGAGAAAGATTAACATCATCGATTTCCTGTTTTAAAACTCAGTTTAGTTCTTAGGTGTAGTGGTTGCAGAGAGAAGAGATGTGTTTCGGTTCTTCTGAGAGGCATTGCATTACAGAGATTTGAGCAGGGCACTGAGACAAGGGGATACTGAGTAATCCCATTTCTATTGTTGACTCATACAACTTTGTGTGAGTAACACTAGATCAGATTCTAATTTTATTTTACAACGTATTGACTTCACTGACTCCACCTGAGTTGTAAAGGAGCTCAGACTTAGATCCTGTCTGTTACTTCACCTTTCAGATGTTGATCATTCTTATCTACCTCATCTGCATTCTACTTTCATTTTGATCTACAAATAACTGGATAAAGATTAATGTTGGCAGGCCACCTTAATTTTTTGAATGATAATTCTCAACTATTTCAAGCATTCTTTCTGTTACGAACATCAGCCATCTAAGTAATCAGACAAAGGGAATCTCCAAATGACTTTATGACTGTCATCAGCTCCAGAGAGTAGGGTGGGGGTAGGGAGGAAGTACAGGTTTTCTGTTATTCCTCTTGTCATCCACCTCTTTTAGGGTTGCTACTGTCAGATGACTCACATCATTTTGAACTGTAGGAATGAGTATGTCATGGAGAACATTATGATGATGTCCTTTTAGCAGCAATTGAGTTTGTTATTTGCTAGGTGCAGAAAAAAGAGATGTATTCAAGTTCTTATCATGAAACAACCATTTTATTAGAACACCGTGCCATTTAGTTACTGAAAAAATGTTCTCTCTGTATGTACAGCTACCAATTCCTGCACTCTCATTTCCGGGCTTTTTTCATTGTTGTCAGGGCCCTGATTTCCAATCAGTTATATCTGTGGAGCTTTAGCATCTACGGATTTAAACCAAGGAAGAATTTTGCCCTGGAACAATAACTATTCTATAACTGGACACTGCACTCAGCTATATTATATTGTAGAACTGCTTCTTTGCTTAGGATATATGTTGTGAACATTCTGTATTTTTCATTTTATTAATTTAGAAGTGAAATTTACTAATGAAAAGATGATGGTTAATACACTAGCACTATTTATTTCTGGATAGATGCAACAGATGAGTAGTTAGTTTTCAGTGAACTGTAGATCACAACATATTGGGGTCTTTTTACTTTCATATTTAATAATTCAGTTAAATCTCTATATATTGTCCTTGCTATTGAAAGGGAGTTATGGAAGTAATCTATTTCTATACTGAATACTATCGTTCTATGCCATTTCTACAGATGGTCTTTATTGCACAGCTTTCAAAAGATGCTGCCCTGGCCATCGGACTGAATTTAATTATGTCACTCTAAAGCTTCTCTCTTCCATCAACAGAAGTTGGTCCAATAACAGATATTACCTCATTCACTTGGCACCCTCTCCAATGTTACTGCTATTTGAGACCCCCGACTCAATAAAGCGCAAAACTAACACTTAACTTTAAGCACGTGCGTTAGTCCCATTTAAGTAAATGGAACTTAAGCAAGTGCTTAAATAAACTGCTGAATCAGGGCCTGAGTTAGTTGTTTCATGCAGCCTTTCCATATCGTATCACATTCATATCTGATTTAGAATACTGTGTGTATATCCTTTATAATTTCATAGTATAGCAATAGCATACTGTGCCTATGTTTTCTTTTTGCAAAGTTAATATGTAAAAGTATTACATTTTAACCTTTTATTACTTAAACATATATCACTGGAAGACACATCTGGAAATAGAGTTTGTTATTAATTGTATTGCATTTTAATTATATGAATTATAAAATATATGTTATTAAAAATAAATATTTGTGGGTTTTTTTAGAAGCACCTTTTTAAAGATGCAGTTATATGTTCACCTGACTGGTGTACATGAGGTACATGCAAAGTTGTGCCTTTAAAATGTATTCTGTAATTGCTTCATGATAGAGAAATTTGCAGAGACATAGGGTCATGTATTATTTTTATATTCAAAATAATAATTTGTTACATTTGATGACTGTGGCTGTGATGCAGAGATTTATTTCCTTGTCAAGACAGCGTACTCAGGTTTTTACTTACAGCAAGAGGGCTGTTTTATTGCTTGCCTTAGGTAATTATTTCATTCATCTAATCTTCCTCTTTTTCTTCCAGTAGTGTGATCTTTACTACTAATGCTGTATTCTAGCTGTTAGCTATTCAGTGTGAGATAGACCTTCACTGTTTCACCTTTTCATGAGAATTATTATTTTTGCTACTGCTAAGGCTATTACGAGCCATTTTGTCAATGGTGAGGATGCATTCATTTGGAAGGACAAAGTCATATAACGATCCTGACAAGGATATTAATTTCTAAGGTGTGGAGAGGCTATTAAATATTTCTGGCCAAAAAAGTCAATTCTGAATATGAGAACCATATGTGTGAAATACTAGCTGTTTTCTGACATTCAGAGAATGGTAAAATTTCTTTAATCAAGTCACCCTGATTTTGAGGGTGACATTGACAATCAGAGTTTATATTAAGGGGTCTTTGTATGGATCCATAGACCAGTTTGGAAAGAACAACATTTACTGCACTGACCATAGAGCCATTGCCTGGTTGTGTTGATGGAGCTGCACGTTGTTTTTATACTTGGCACTGTGCTTCCAGCTGTGCAACATGATTCTTCTCAAAGTCATGAACATCCACCCTTACAGCATTGCCATGCTATATGGTCAGCTGCCAGTTGCTTGAAGATCAAGTCAGAAATATATATCTTGTGCAGATTTTGTTTCAGAGTATCTTTGAAGCGTTTCAACTTCCTTCCACATTTACAGTCACCAGAGCTTAATTTGGAATATTGTATTTGTTTTGGTAGACAGGTCTCAGGCATATGAATTATATGACCAGTCCATTACAGTTGGTCAAAAATCAAATGAGCGTCAATATCAACCAGACTAGCTTTTGCCGAAACGTCTATGTTAGAAACCCAATCCTGCCATTTGACACCCAGCAGCCGTTATATGTGTTGCAAATGGAAACTGTCAAGCTTTTCCAGGCGCCATTGATAACAGGTCCATTTTTCACACTCGTAGAGCAATGGTGTGAGGACAACAGCATCATACACTTCGATTTTTGTCTGTTTAGAGATTCAGTGTTACTTCCAGATTCGGTGATTAAGGAGACCATATCTAGTGCTGCTTTTCTTAATTCATGGGTCTGCAAAGATGTACTTGCAGTCTTATTGCATTTTGCCCAACAGAATCCTGCTCTACATACTATATGGGGAGGAGGAGGGTTTACAGTTAAACATATTGTGTATCTTTCTGAAAACACCTTAATATTGCTGAGTTGGTGTTTCCGTCATTTTCTGTACTGTGTCGCAGTCCTTTTTGCTGAACTGGAGTTCATTTGCCTATTTGATTTTTTACTTTTGTGACACAGGATTTGATAGAATTCAGCTACCAACATACATTGTACATGATCTGTTCTATTTCCAAAGCTCTTTCTTGTATGGAATTCCTAGAGGGTCTGAACGTGCATTCTTTCTGCACCCAGAACTCTGCTTCCAGTGATGGTTTTTGGTGACCAAGGAATGTAAAATCACTACTAATAGAGCTGGGTGAAGCTTTAGGGCTGAAACTTTTTTCATTGAAAAATGCAGATTTGGTGACATGGAAAGATTTCACCATTGTTCATGTTGAAAACAAGACAAAACTTAATCCCTCTCCCCCCACCAAAGTTGAAACATTTTGCTTCATTTTGACATTTACAAAACATTTATCTTTTTTTGGCTCAAAACAACTTTTTAGAAATTTCCTTCAAGTTTTATTTAAAAACCCACAAATGCAACCCCCCCTTTCACTTAAAATCTAAATACTTTTTTTTATTTGAACTGCAACAATTTTTTTTGATTATTCAGTTTGCTGAAAATTTCATTTTCAGTGCAGTCTGATTCTTTTTTTTTTTTTTTTTGAATTGCCAGCAAACTGAAAAATCCGTTATTTGCACAGCTTTAGCTACTAGTGGTAAAATGGGTTGGTTTGCAATACCATTACAAAATTGTTGTTCTCTGTGTTTACAGCCTTATTGGTGTGTCAAATGTGCTAAATAGTGTATTGTGGAACATACACCATTGGTGGTTGTTCTCAAATATAGATTTCATACCTCTTCAGTTCTTTGGCTGATTTGCTGTAAGTAGATAATTGATGAGAAGAACATGTCATGAATGTAGTAACAAAACAAAGTGTGCTCACATTTTTTTTTTTTTACTGTGGAAGCAGAATTGTATATGTAAACAGTATGTGTCCTGTGTGTATTTTTGTGTTTGTGTATGTATGTGTACTACATGTAAAATGCACTGTATATATTTCATATGTCTGATGAATATATGTTTTTGTTACTGCTTTTTTGTCTTCCTTTTTAATTTTAGTTTTAAATTATTTTCATGATTAGCTCGGCTATTTTGTAACAACTGTGATAAACTACGACTAGCTGTGCTACTTTATTCAGTGAATCTGCCTGCTCTGTAAGCACACAAGTGAATCACTTTAAAGTGTATTAGTTTTGTTGTATATTCTTGGTAGTTACCTTGACAGATCGTCTGCAGAAGGAAAAATATCACCTCTTGCCATTTTCTTTCAGAGTAGCACAGAACATATACAAACCATGTATGCTCAAACTATCATTCAGTAAAAGCTCCTCCCAACTTCAGACCTACAGAAGGCCATACATGCTGTGAAAGATTATATCTTGCCTGGGCCTCTGCACCTTGAAAGGACAAGAGTTGTTACTGAATCTGACCATAAAAACAGCTTTCCTGGACTAGGTAGACAATAGTGGATTAGGAAACTAGATGACAGTGGTTATTCATAGCTTTTAGGTGATTGATTTGTTTGTTTATTTATTAAATTGTAAATCTTATTTTTGTCACCTATGACTATTCTTCTTGAAGAAGCTGTACTTAGGCTTTCCTGCTCTTGGAGTGCAGTGGAGATGTGAGTGGCCTGCTCCTCTCGCCCCCTTTTCTTTCATAGACAAAAACACCCTTGTATCCCAGTGCTACTACACTGGCCTGTCTGGAGAGGAAGAGAAGAAATCCCAGCTGCTCTTTTCCTAACTGCAAAGCAGGAAGACAGAAGAAACATAGGCCAGTGGAGGGGCTGCCAATGAATAATCGGAGGAAAATATAAATTAATCCAACCACATTCTGCTCTCAAGTGGACATGTGGATGTCTTATAGACATCCGTAGGAGATCTATGTACATATCTGGGGACAGAATTGAGTCTATCATGTCTAATGAACGCTGATGTATGCTTATTTAATATGGAAGTTGTTTTCACTTACTTTTCCTGGAGCTACAAATGTTATTTCTTGCAAGAGTAGTAGTTACTTTAATGAAGCCATAAATTAGTATTTATATAGTGTTTTATGTAGTTTAGAAAGCGTATAGTTTAGTCCAGTCAAATTTGTATTTATTATAAAGGAAAACAAAGAATCTGATTATAAAATATTTTATAACGTTTATTTATTTTGTAGACAAAAATGGAGAATCCAAACAAAACCAAGAAGAACAAAAACAGCCTGGAGAGAAACGCATACCAGAACAAATTAATGAAAAAAAAGGAACATAAAGAGATGATTTCAAATGTCATGTCATGTTGTGTTATAGAGGTATGAAAGTAAGATGATAATACTTAATTTCCCCTCCATATTATTTCTTTCTGATTTGCAAAATGAGCTGGATTGAAACAATTGACTCTAAGATTTTTTAAAAAGCAGTAGAAACTGGAGATTAAATATCCCTAATAGTGAGAATGAAATATATTTTGGAATATAAGCCAGGTCTATACTATAAACTTACATTGGTATACCTATGTCTCTCAAAATCCCCATGTGATGCAGTTATATTGACCTAATCCCTGGTATAGACAGCTTCTCCTGTCGACATAGCTACTGCCTCCAAGGAGTTGAGTTGACTATGCCAACAGGAGAAGCTCTCTCAATAGCATAGCAGCATCTTCACTGAAATGCTATTGCAGTGCAGCTGTACTGCTGCAGTGTTTTAAGTTTAGACTTGCCTTAAGGCTATGGCATTTGTACATGGATCAAAGGAAAGTGTTCCTTTATTCCTAATCTGATTTGGGACCCAAATGTTTTGAAGGCAGTTTTTTAATTTCACATTAAATGTATAGATTTGAGGCCAGAAGGGACCATGATAGTGTAGTCTGACCACCTGCATAACACAGGTTAGGTTATAGAACTTCATCCAACCCATAACTTGTGACTGAACAAGCGTATACCTTTTACAAAGCCATCCTGTCTCACTTTCAAGAATCCAAGTATTGGAAAGGTCACTGCATTCCATCCGAAGATGTTCCAATAGTTAATTATCCTGCCCATTAAAAATGTGTCTTTCCAGTCTGAACTTTCTTGACTAAATGAAGGAAATATATTTTGCATTGTAAATGTAGTACTTTGTTTTGTACCATAAATGTAATAACTATATTATATAAAATCCTGGTGTTCAATCTATATTGTTACTGCCAAAATAACTGGTTCAGGGCATGGATTTCCCTTCCCTTTTTCTTGAGGATCCCATCATATGTGGTACCATCCATTGATTCAGCTCGTCTACTACCCTGTTTGCAATGCTGTTCCTGGGGATGGGAAGGTGAAATAGCTTTAGCTGTACTACAATCATCTCACAATAGCTGCTAGACACTGGCCTGATCCTCAAGTTCTCCTGGACACAGAACCTAAGTGGGGGCCTGTGAGTGGCTTTATGCTGTCTGTGGCTTTTCAGGTGGAGTTTAAGGTACTGGTTTTGATCTATAGAGTCTTAAATGGCTTAGTGTCTACCGACCTAACACACCACCATCCCAGCCATATGTTCATGTTGTAAATCAGTAAAGATGCTTGAGCTGATTCCCTGATGATGTAACAAGAGAGTGCTGCTGAGAGGCCATTTATAGAGAGGCCTCAGGGCTTAGGAACCTCCCCGGATCCATAATAGCACAGATTTGAGGACCGTGAGGGTATGCTGCAAAACTAATCTTTCATCTTTTTTTTTAAAAAGGAGGTGAATTGTGAGGCTGGTGAATTGTTGGAGAGGGAGGGTGATTTGAGCTTTTAAGCTGTCTAGCTTTCTGGTTATGGGCTATACTGAATAATATTGCTTCTGTTTGGGGATACAGGAGTGTTATTTTAGTGGTGAGTCTCTTTGATTTATGGGAAGGACTCCTAGAGCATATGACAGTTCAAGTGCCTCTGCTGACATCCACTATGATTGTGAGATGTGGGGATAGAGATGTTTTTCCAGGTAGTAAATCCTAAACCATTAGCTTAAATTCCATCAGAAAATCTACCGGCAACATAAAACTACCTTTTATAGTGTGTGTATAAATGTAAATAAATTAATAAATATCACTTAAAAGTGAAACGCTTAAGCAGCTGTGTGGGGGGAGGGGAAATGGGGATAAGCAAACTTGATTTAAACATGCTACAGTGTTTGCAAATTCATATGGCCAGTGAGGGAGACGGTGGTGTCTAGTGTTAGCAGTGGACTGGGAGTCTAAAGACCTTGGCCTCTACTACTGATCAAGCTATGGACTTGTTATGTGAACCTGGGTACTTGTGCCTCACTTGTGTGTAAAAAGATGGTAATAATATGTATTTTTGTATATTATTTTGAGATCCTTGAACAAAAGATGCTACAGAGATGCCAATGAGTTTTATTTATCTTCAGTGAACTATATCTCAGATCAGGATTGAACTTTAAATGTCAAGCTATTTTAAACTGGTATTTTAATAAGTCAATTAGATGAACTTTTCAGGGCCTTACAGTTGTTTGCACACTTTCACGTACACTTTGTTAGGCTCCTAATCTGTGCTTTATAGCATGATGTGCTGTTGCAGTGCCCCACTGACTTCAGCGGGGCTGTGTGACCATGTAATGGTCTGCTTGTGCACTGTCACCATCAGGACCAGAGCCTTAGGCCCCAGTCCCACAACGACTTTCACGTGTGTTTAATTTTAGGAACTCTGAGTAGTCCAACTGAAGTCGATGGAACTGTTCATAATGCATAAAGTGAATCACATGTATAAGTTAGTAAGATCAAGGCCTTAGATTGTAAATACCTGTTTGTAGGGACTATGTCATCCTGGGTGTTTATATAACATCTAGCATATTTTGGAGGACATCTGTACTAGCAACAAACAACAACAGTCATCTGTATTTTGACATTATCTTTTCATTTTTTTGTTTCAGGATTTTAATGTTGCAGGCCAGGACATAGTTTGCAACTCATGAAATATCATGTCTACTGCATGGGACTATCTTCTACACCATCAGTTAAGACAGTTCCTTATAAAGAAACAAACAATAAATTCTCCCATCTTTCTTGCACAATTAGAAATGTAAATCTTTAATGAGTGGTTACATGATCTTTACTTACTCATTGGGTATGTATACTGCTTCCTATTAAGCCTTGGCTACATTTGAGAATGAAGGTGTTTACAGTACATGGCAATCACTAAATGATCTTTACTATACATGTTGTTGATGATTAATTCTTTTTGTAATTTTCTGATGAGTTATTTCTCTGTTTCTGCCTAATCAGCAGGCAAGCTCTGCAATGTAATTGCACTTGCAAGAAAATTACCATCTCCTGAGATGAATAAATTTGATGATTAAATTAGGTAGAATAAAGTAATAACAGTTACATACTCAAGCAGAATGACGTGCTGATCCTTTGCTGTGGTGCGATGACCTTTATAAAAAACAGAATAGCATTTCAGATACTATCCAATTTATTTCAAGTCAGTCCCAACATAACAAGGAAATTTAAAGAATCATCAATAAGCTGTATTCCTTTAGAAAATGAAGGAATTTCACGTCAGTTAAATTAAAAATACCAGCCTTGATCTGAGGTCAACATGACATAAGTCACTGAAGTAGCAAAAAATTCTCAAACCTGATAAGAAAACATATTTGCTGCTAAACTTAATTACTAAACTTGATCAAAAATGTGCTTGCAGACTAGCATTCATATCAGCAGGAGACAGACTTCTGTACAAAGAACATGAAATATCTGTTGTTTCCTGCATAGAAAATCCTTTCCTACCCACATTTTCCCTAATGATAAGCAGAAGTTTTTAGCCCTATCTTTACACAATGCAGTATTCGTGAACCTGTAACTGTTCTTCCATGAAATACAAATGTTTGATGTAGGGCCAGCCTAATTCTGATTGAGAACTAACATGCATGAGATGAAAGATTTGGAACAACTTAGTCAATATTACTCTTACTCCTTGGGCTGTCTGTGACTAAGGCCCTGATTCAGGACAGCACCTAAGCACGTGCTTAGGCGCTGTCCTGAACCATGCTTTCCTGAATCAGGGCCTGCGTGCTTAGTATTTGGAGAACAGCATGAGAGAGCATGTGTTATGTTTTCACACCCAGAGGGAAAGCCAAATTGATGGCTCCCTCGACCCTTCATGTTTGTTTCTGGGTGTGATGGGGTATACAAACCCCACACTAGAACTGAAGGTTAAAGAGCAACTCGGGGCTCAGATAATCGCACCCAGCCACGCCTGCAAAGCATGCTCCAGCTGGAGGTGGAGTTTAATAGGGAGACAGACAGCTCAGAAGGGGGCTGACAAGATGGGGAGGTGGAGCTGCCCTGAGAGCTTCTGAGGCAGGTTACTGCAAAAACTTTCTCCTGGAGGAGAAGAGCCTACCTGCTGAGCCCAGATGGACTGAAGGTTCACAGACCTTGTTCTGTTATTGCTTTGGGACAGACTGCAAGACTTGGAGAACAATGTGGGTGTTAGTAAGTGGCCCAGGGGCAACCCTAAGGGAGTCGAGGGGTGTGCTTGAGGGGTGAGTATTTGAGAGACTGTTTGTTTGACTGGTGCAAGTTACAGCTGACTGTGCGTGTGATTGTGACTGGTGCAGTTACAGGGACTGTGGCAGTTGGCCGCGTGGGTGATTGCTTGATTGATTAACTGAAAAGTGTGAATTGGGAGTGCTTTGTTCCAGGTAGGCCTTGCGTGGTTGACTGCAGAGGGAGGCGCTGAGCTGCGATAACTGCTTCGAGGCAGCAGCCTTATAAGAAGCAGCCAGCTGCGAACCGAGTGAGCTGCAACCAGAGGAGAGGCAAACAGGTAGAGTTTGCCTGGGAGTTCACCTGGGGAGAGAGCCCACAGAGGCCTTTTGCCTTTCAGACTTAGCTGAGCTTAATTGCAGCATCTGAAGAGGCTCACAGAGGGAAGATATGGAGTGAGGGATCTGCTGTTGTCACCTGCACTGGATGTGCTATGTTTGTCTTCCTCCCACAGGATAGAGCCGACTTCATCTGTATGAAGTGCAGGCTAGTTTCCATTTTGGAAGAGAAGGTGAAAGGACTGGAGACCCAAATATCAACCCTGCAATGAGGTCTTTCTCAATCAAAGACATGATTTGTTGCTACAGGCACAGTGTGAGGAAAATTCAGAGAAGGCAGTGGAGGGGAAATGGAAGAACGGGGAAGAAAATTGGCAACATATGACCTCCCGAAGAAAGAGAATCGATATGCCCACCGTGCAGATAGAGGTACGGAATCATTTTCAGGCTCTCTGCACAGGTGGTACGGCGAAGAACAATTTGCAGGACTCGTCTGAGGGAATGGATCAGAAGGAGACCCTGTTGATCAGAGGGCAAGGGATGCCTTGTCCTAGGTATGGGGGTTCCACAACCACCACTCCCAAAAGGAAGAGAAGGGTGATGGTGGTCGGGGACTCCCTCCTAAGGGGGACGGAATCATCCACCTGCCGTCCAGACCGGGAAACTGGAGGAGCGTGCTGCTTGCCTGGCGCTAGGATTCAGGATGTGACGGAGAGACTGCCGAGACTCATCACACCCTCAAACAGCTGCCCTTTCCTACTTCTCCACATGGGCACCAATGACACTGCAAAGAACGACCTTGAGTGGATCACTGCAGACTATGTTGCTCTGGGAAGAAGGAAAAAGGAGTTTGAGGCGCAAGTGGTGTTCTTGTCCATCCTCCCGGTTGAAGGAAAAGGCCCAGGTAGGGACTGTCGCATTGTGGAATTAAATGCGTGGTTATGCAGGTGGTGTCGGACAGAGGGCTTTGGATTCTTCGATCATGGGCTGTTGTTCCAGGAAGAAGGATTACTAGGAAGAGACGGGATTCACCTAATGAAGAGAGGGAAGAGTATCTTCACAGACAGGCTGGCTAACCTAGTGAGGAGGGCTTTAAACTAGGTTCTATGGGGGATGGAGACCTAAGCCCAAAGATAAGTGGGGAAGTGGGACACCACGAGGAAGCAGAAGGAGGAGTGTGCAACAGGGGAGGCCTCCTGATTCATTCTGAGAAAGTAGGGCAATTGGTTAATTATCTCAAGTCCCTATGCACAAACACAAGAAGCCTGGGAAACAAGCAGGAGGAATTGGAAGTCCTGGCACAGTCAAGGAACTATGACATGATTGGAATAACTGAGATTTGGTGGAATAACTCACACGACTGGAAAACTGTCATGGATGGGTATAAACTGATCAGGAAGGGGCGAAAGGGTAGAGGAGTTGCACTGTATGTAAGAGAGCACTATGTTTGCTCTGAGCTCCAGTGTGAAACTGGAGATAAGCCAGTTGAGAGTCTCTGGGTTACGCTTAGAAGCAAGAACAGTAAGGGTGATGTTGTGGTGGGTGTCCGTTATAGACCACCAGACCAGGAAGATGAGGCAGATGAGGCTTTCTTCAGTCAACTAGGGAAAGTTTCCAGTTCACAGGACCTGATTCTCATGGGGGACTTCAATCACCCTGACATCTGTTGGAAGAGCAGTACAGCAGAGCACAAACAATCCAGGAAGTTTTTGGACTGTGTCGCGGATAAATTCCTGGTGCAAGTGCTGGAGCAACCAACTAGGGGTCATGCTGCTCTTGACCTGCTCACAAACAGGGAAGATTTGGTAGGGGAAGTAGAAGTCGGTGACAACCTAGGCAGCAGTGACCATGAGATGATAGAGTTCAGGATCCTGCCAAAAGGAAGAAAGGAGATCAGCAGGATATGGAACATGGACTTCAGAAAAGCAGACTTTGACTCCCTCAGGGAGCTGATGGGCAGGATCCCCTCAGAGGCTAATATGAGGGGGAAAGGAATCCAAGAGGGCTGGCTATATTTTAAAGAAACCTTATTGAGGACACAAGAACAAACCATCCCGATGTGCAGAAAGAATAGCAAGTGTGGTAGGCGACCAGCTTGGCTTAACAAAGAAGTCATTGGTGAGCTTAAACACAAAAGAGAAGCTTACAAGAAGTGGAAGCTTGGTCAGATGACTAGGGAGGATTATAAAAATACTGCTCGAAAATGCAGGAATGAAATCAGGAAGGCCAAAGTGCGATTGTAGTTGTAGCTAGCAAAGGACATGAAGGGGAACAAGAAGGGTTTCTACAGGTATGTTAGCAACAAGAGAAAGATTAGGGAAAGTGTGGCCCCCTTACAGAATGGGAGAGGCAACCTAGTGACAGAGGATATGGAGAAAGCTGAGGTACTCAATGCCTTTTTTGCCTCTGTCTTCACAGACAAGGTCAGCTCCCAGACTACTGAACTGGGTGGCACAGAATGGGAAGGAGGTGACTATTCCACAGTTCTGAAGGAACAGGTCCAAGACTATTTAGAAAGATTGGACAGACACAAGTCCATGGAGCCAGATGCAATGCACCTGAGGGTGCCGAGGGAGTTAGCTGATGTGATTTCAGAGCCATTGGCTATTATCTTTGAAAACTCGTGGCAACAGGGGGAGGGCCCTGATGACTGGAAAAAGGCAAATATAATGCCCATCTTCAAAAAAGGGAAGAAAGAGGATTCAGGGAACTATAGGCCGGCCAGCCTCACCTCAATCCCTGGAAAAATCATGGAGCAGGTCCTCAAGGAATCCATTTTAAGGCACTTAAAAGAGAGGAAGGTGATCAGGAGCAGTCAACATGGATTCACCTGACCAACCTGATTGCTTTCTATGAAAAGGTGACTGGTTCTGTGGATGAGGGGAAAGCAGTGGACGTTATATACCTTGACTTTAGCAAAGCTTTTGATACGGTCTCCCACAGTATTCTTATCAGCAAGTTAAAAAAGTATGGGTTGGATGAATGGACTATAAAATGGATAGAGAACTGGCTAGAGCAAAGGGGCTCAATGAGTAGTGATCAATGGCTCCATGTCTAGCTGGCAGCCGGTCACAAGTGCAGTGACCCAGGGGTCGGTCCTGGGGCCGGTTTTGTGCAACATCTTAATGACCTGGAAGAGGGGGTAGATTGCGCCCTCAGCAAGTTTGCAGATTACATTAAGATAGGGGGAGTGGTAGATACCCTGGAAGATAGAGATAGGATACAGAAGGACCTAAACAAATTGGAGGATTGGGCCAAAAGAAATATGATGAGGTTCAACAAGGACAAGTGCAGAGTCCTGCACTTAGGATGGAAGAATCCCATGCACAACTACAGACTGGGGACCGACGAGCTAGGCAGCAGTTCTGCAGAAAAGGATCTGGGCGTTACAGTGGTTAAGAAGCTGGATATGAGTCAGCAGTGTTCCCTGGTTGCCAAGAAGGCTAATGGCATATTGGGCTGCATTAGTAAGAACATTGCCAGCAGATCGCGGGAAGTGATTATTCCCCTCTATTTGGCATTGGTGAGGCCGCATTTGGAGTATTGTGTCCAGTTTTGGACCCCGCACTACAAAAAGGATGTGGACAAGTTGGAGAGAGTCCAGCGGAGGGCAACAAAAATGATTAGGGGGCTGGAGCACAAGACTTAAGAGGAGAGGCTGAAAGAACTAAGCCTGTTTAGTCTGCAGAAGAGAAGAATGATTGGGGATTTGATAGCAGCCTTTAACTACCTGAAAGGGGGTTCCAGGGAGGATGGAGCTAGGCTGTTTTGAGTGGTGGCAGATGACAGAACAAGGAGCAACGGTCTCAAGTTGCAGTGGGGGAGGTCTAGGTTGGACATTAGGAAAAAGTCTCTCACTAGGATGGTGGTGAAGCATTGGAATGGGTTACCTAGGGAGGTGGTGGCATCTCCGTCTTTAGAGGTTTTTAAGCTGTGGCTTGACAAAACCCTCACCGAGATGATTTAGCTGAGGATAGTCCTGCTTTGAGCAGGGGGTTGGACTAGATGATCTTCTGAGGTCCCTTCCAACTCTAATATTCTATGGTTCTATGATTTAATAAGCCATAGAGGGCTCTGGGCTGGAGCTCGGCTGAATGGGAGGACCCAGGCTCCCCTACCAACTCTTCCCTCTCCTCCACCCTCATTAAAAAGGGCACAAAACCCTTTACGTGCTAGACTCCCCCCAGATGGGGAGGAGGGACAGGATAAATGCCTTTTGAAACCTCTGGCTGGGGTTGGATTCTTGTGTGTGTTGGGAGGGGAGGGGGGTCAATAACCATGCCTCTATCTTCCTAGGTGCTCTGCCACACTGAACAGAGATAGGATTGAACCCGTCTGGAGTGTTGACTCCAGCCCAAACAAAGAAAAAAACAGGCTGACACCAGGTATGAAGGTGGACGGGTGGGGGGAAGAGTAGCATTGTGACAACTAAAGGCCTAACCCTGTAAACACCAGGCAATGCATCCAGTGAGCACTGGCCATCACACTGGATTCTGATGGAAGAAGAGCATATCAGTACAATGCTGGTAGCTGGGAAGTGCCAGGTTTTTATGTCCAATGTATGGTTCAGACTTCAGAATAAAAACCTGACAATGGCTAGGCTGCCCATGTGCTGACACTATTGCCCTTAATGCTGACCACTATTGTCGATTGTTCCCTTGTACTCTCCTGTCAGTCTGTCTGTATCCACATATTGTCTCTTGCCTTATAATTACATTGTAAACTTAGTGTCTGTCCTGTTTTGTACAGCTGCTAGCACAATGGGGTTCTGTGGTGTTACTATAATATATAATATAGTGCTTGCACTAATTAATTCCCTTCCCAAGAAATAAGACAGGAGATGGGAAAGAGAGCTTTGCACGGTATTGGTTTGGCAACCTTTGCTGCAGGAATTATGGGGGCAAGACCTGTTGTTTTGAATTAGATATCCCTGGCTACATACATGTATCATTCATATGAGGTGCAGAAGCTAGACCACCTCTCCCGCTCCTTGCCCTGACCCTTCCCCTACCCCAATTCCTACTCCCTACCTTTCCTCAACCCTCCCTGTACCTACCTCTCCCCCCCC
>ML675605.1:3898765-4220654 GCA_007922155.1 Mesoclemmys tuberculata
TGTGCAGAGATACCTTTTGGAGATACCATGAGTGAGAGGCTCAGCTGGTGTAAATTGGTGCAACACCCAGTAAGTCAATGCAATATGCAAATTTACATCAGCTGAGGTTCTGCATTTCCAACTTTCAGTCCTTTAAACTGATAAATTTAACAAAAACAAAAACATTGGAAATCTGAAAATGCTTTCAATTTAGATCACACTAAAATGACTAATAGAGATGGGCCCAAACCAGGCCATTGATCTGAGCATTACTGAATTTTGGTGCGGGTGGTCCAGATCACACATTCAAACTACAAGGGACGGTTCCATTCTCTAAAACTGGCTAAACCAAAACTCTGGAACCCCACATTCCTGCCATTTGGGAGTTATCAAACTCCAGATTTGAATTTTGCAGCTCTGGCTCATCTATTGATCTAATAGGTTTGGATTATTTTCCTTATATCATTGATACATGCTTAGTGTTTGCTCTAAAGAAAACACTGTTAAATTAGGGTTGAGACCTTTGAGTCTTGATTCCCAGTCTTGTTAAATAATCAGTAGATTAGGAAAGAAGAGAGTCTCTCTTTGCTGTAGTCATATAAATTATCTGTTCCTTACCATTATAGCTACTATAGAACTTGGATCCATTTTTTGTACATGTAATTTAAAGACAAACTGATATTATAATAAGAACAACATTGGGAAGGGAAGGACATCTTTTGATATTATTAAAATATGTAAGAACTTCCAAATATTAAGAAAATAATCTTTATATTCCTAGTAAGCATTAAGTTCCTCCTAAGCAAATTACAGGAGAATGCTAGTTCTTTCTGAACTGTGACGTTAATCAGCTATTGTCACTCAAGGCGCATAAGTGGACATTGAGTTATGAAACGCTGCTTTATTTGATAAATGACATTTCCAACTAGTATAAAAAAACCAATTTCTAGGTATCAGTTGTCATGTTTCACTTTATATTTGAACTGAAGTGCATTGATGCTATAGTTAAACTCATGAGAATGCAGATTATCATTTTAACCTTCTTCACAATTTTAAGTCTGTTTAGCAAATATTGAAGATAATAGCAGAGAAAACCATACTGATTAAATGGAAAATGTGAAACACAGTAGCTGACCTTTTGATATAAGCTCCATTGTTGCAAGCCCCACACATCTTTGAGCTGCAAACGAAAGTCAGATTCTTGTGGAAATAAAATTATTTTTTTTAAAAGAACACACACACCAGTCATTTGGAATATCCTTTGTGGCAGTTGCTAATAATTTCTTGACTATAAAGTGGCATAAAACATTTTGAATGAGGACAGCTGTAGATAGTTGTATTACAGATGCTGTACCTATTTTTGAGCAATGAGTGCGTTTGGAGGAAAAAGGGCCAAATCTTCTGAGTACTCAGCTACCAGTGACTTTATGAAGATGTTCATCCTCTTTAGGACTAGACTCAAGGGAGAAGTTTAGTTTAGGAAGGGAAGGAATTTTGCTGTGTCATCATTTAGATTATAGGTAGCCTTATTAGTCTTTTAAAGCCTTGAGGGATTTAAAATGCAGTACTGCATATGAAAGTCCAACAAGTGTAAGATAGGGAAAATTGATATTACCTTTACAAATGATTAATATATGAGCATAAGTAGGCCAAAGAGCTACCTAGGAATATGACATGAGATACTACTTGTTAATGAAAAAAAGGGACTAAAACTATACTTTGCTGAGCTATATCTGGATTCATTCAGAAAATTAAGCTTCAGTGTCACCTTAAATTGATTTCTAGGCTTTTCCAATCAATCTTCACACACTAGACTACTAATTCTGAGTTACATCTTCCATTTGACAATCTACACAGTGGATTAAGTGTGAAATCATGCAAATACAAGTCACAAATCACAAAAGAAGAGGTTAGCCTCTGGCATGCTTAGTTGACATCTCTTGAGAAATTTCTCAGAAGCTACTCATAGCATAGATCTTCACCAAGATTGAAGTGCACTATAGCAAATCCCAGTGGTCCTGCCTAAACCTCTCTACCTTCATGCAGTAATTGCCAACAGGTCAGGAAAAATTATTTCCTCCAGAAACCAAATCATCAAAATAGCTTCAAGTGATTTCCAAAGTGGAATTTGGAATTATGACTCTTTGGCTTATTAAAGTATTGATAGTTGTGCTATTGAGTTACACTAGCAAGTTTCACATCATTTCTAAGTAATGCTGTAGTATGTAGAAGTAGTAAAAAAATTAAAAAAGGAAGTTTGCTATTTGAACTATTGATTTCCCCCCAGAATTAACATAGTGGTCAGATGCAGTAAATCGGTGCAGCTCCATTTACTTCAGCTATGTCAGTGGATACCAGTTGAGTGTGTACTATTCTACATAAATAATACATAATAAATAAGCTTATTTTACATTGCGCTGTCACCTTCAAGTGTGCTGAAAGTCTTCGCAAACTGAAGGCTAATTCCTGCCCTGTGGTACTCTGGAGTGCAAGGTTGGGAAGAGGGGCAAAGGGAGTCCTTCCTACTGCACACACAGCCATGCAGGTCCCTCCAGAGTTCACAAGATGCTTGGCTAAAATGCTGGAGGATGTACCATGTCCCCAGGTTGGGCCTCACCAGAATTGGCATCAACAGCAAGAATTCACCAGCAGATGGTTGGGTATGTTCATTTCTCTTGCTCCGAGAAGCAGCAGAAGATTCCAACCTCTGGTTTCGTGTCCTGTACCCAGAACAGACCTTGAATTCAGCTTTGAAACGAGTGTTTGCTGCCCATCCCTGAAAAACACTAGCTGTAATGGATTCCTGTTCACCAGCATCACGCTGCTATACACAGGCCTGGCCTAAGGATTTTTAGAGAGGGTGGGAGAAATGATGTGTTGGAATACATACCAAACTTAGCAACTCATTTTTATGGTACAGCCGTGTGTGGTATTTTATGTCTTCGTAGCTTCCTACTGCAGCAATGGAGCCCAGATACTTTCTCCTTTCAGTCACAGGGATCAGTTCATGTCAGTGTATTTTTATTTATGGTTATCTTCACTTTTTAAAAAATAAAAAACGAGAGGGCCATAATTTCTGTGTCACAGAACTCAAAGGCTAATTCTGAGTATTGGGATGTCAGAAAATGTGCTGGGCAGCAGATCTGAATTTCATTTACTGAACTGGCAATATGTGGTGCTGCACATAGGGGATTAGCCTGAGAGTCAGCAGAGCTGGGTTCTATTGCTGGCTCTGCTGCATGACCCTGGGCAAGTCACTTCCATTCTCTGTATCTTCCTGGAGGTCAGACTAGCTGATTGAGTGATCCCTTGTGGCCTTGAACTCTGTGAAACTGGACAAAGTAGATTCAAGCTTCTACATATTTATTTATAAGATATATACAAAAGACCCTTAGCTACTGCATAACTGCCCCTCTCTGCCCATTTGTTCCATGGTGTCGATAAGGTGCAGCCACATTCTCTCCCTCATCATAGGGCTGAGAGTCTAGGGAGCCATTTCATGGCTCAGTTAAGGGCAGCTTTTCTTCCCCCTCTTTGCTTCCCTGCATTTCCCTTGCATAAAGCAAGGGCACAGTCAAGCCCCAAGGCCTTTGGAGAGGGAGGGGCTTGATGGAGGGCTGGGAGCTTGTAGTCATTGATTGATGGGTGTCTATTTACGATTTCTTTAAATCACCATTCCTCTGTTGCTACTCCTGGGCATTGCAGCTTCCATGCCATCCCTTACGGTGGCTGGTGTGTAGACAGTACATGCCATACTCTTGGTAAATAGATGGCTCGTGCAGCATGGTCTGCAGGTCTAGGCTTAAACCAAGCAGGGAGCTGCTCCCTAGGCGACAACTCTCCATGGAGAATATTTTGCTATAAGCTCCCTGACTTTTAAACAGAGTGATCAAACTCGAGAGCTTCCGTTTATCTGTGGTAATATGGCACAGGGGGTGAGGCATTCCTTCAAGTCAGACAACTTGAAGCCATTTAGGGATTTATAGGTCCAAAGAATAGAAACTAATAAGCAGCTAATGCAGACCACAGAGCACCTTGGCAAATGCTTAAGGAAAAAGGTCTATAAGGGACGAAATAAATGTTCTTTGTTGACTTTCAAATTTGCCAAAGCACGGTCTTCACCCATAGATTAGGGACCTAAGGATTCTGGGAATGTGTCAGACAAATTTGCAATCTTGAAAAGCCATAAGGACCTGGCTGCATGCCTACAATAATCTATGTTAATCTTAATTACACTATGAACATTGTAAGAAAGATAGGTAATATTTGTTTTATACTCTTAGGATATTTTCAGTTTCAGTAACATAACTATCCTTAACAAAAACATCTATTAGTATAGGCTATAAAGAGGTAAAAATAGTATTGGCCTACAACTGAAAAAATTGGTTGCTAAGATAACCACCCAGGTTTTCGGAATCAAATACAATAGAAAATAACTGATACTTAAACCACTATTTTGGGAAGGGACTTTGTTTAGACTTGACTAAGTGTCTCCCAGAATAAGGGCTCACTTATGTCAATTGGTTGTGAGCTCAGCTGTTTCTAACAGAGGGAAAGCAGCCCAAAATTAAAGCACAAAACAATTGCTTATATACCAATTCAGTAAGGTCTCCATAGCAGTCAGCCTTTTAACTTACTTCCCACCAAATTTATATTAGCCCCAAGATCAGATTAACATAGCTATGTTTAGGACAAACTGTAGACTGAGTGCTGTTCAAGAGGCTTGCATACTTAATCTTCTCATGTCTGCATGCATAAAGAACTTGAAAGGTGGTCTGAGTCTCTAACTCAGGCCCATAGTGCTGCAAAGTAAGCATCTTGTCTCTGTACCACAAAACTCCAAATTAAGGGTACTGTTGCTAATATTCCACCAGGAGACGCTACACTGACTCAACAGGATGAGATAACTAACAGCAGACTGCTGTTTGGACACCACTGAGTATAAAGCTTCCTGTTGTTGTCCCATCCCAGCCCATGCATAACTACGTATATGGCTTACTAATTAGGTACCCAGTTTCTGGAGATGGTCAGTTAGCTGATTTGAGTTGTCACGCAAGAGAAAGTCTGTGTGTTCCTGATCACCAGATATTTGCTTAGCCATCAACTTTCAGCTCAGTTATTATCAGCAGAAGCTGACATTGCAAAAAGGAGGATTGGAAGATGGACATGACTATAGACTTTTCTTGGTGCACTAGCAAGCACCCAAAATGCTGGAAAATGGAGACAGTTAAAGGTGTCTATCCACAACAGGTACTTGATGTCACCAGAACTCCCAAATGGTTGGCTCAGAATGTCAGTCCTCCCTCTTCCAAGTGTGTTTGGCTTTTGAGAAGCAAAGGAATGAAGGAGACAAGCCCTTTTACTCCATTTCTTTTGCGTGGTACAACTTAGTTCCTCTTCCTGGAAATGCTGGTGCAGACCAATCAGATGGTGAACCATAGTTCTGTTGAAGATTTGTAATGTTCAGCCAAAATGAGAATAGTCTTCTCACCATCCAGTCAGGGAACAAGACATCATCTTTGAGTTCTTGCAACTGGGGTTAGAATTTCTCAGAGTCTTGGTGCAAAACATCTTGTCACACTAGCTTGTGTAAAACACATTAGGCTATAGCTCTTGGTACAACCACCTTAGAACATACATTGAACACTGGCTAGTTTGCTTCGGTCAGCAATTTATCTCCACAACTGCTTTCCATGGACTCCTTTGTGGAACATCCCATAGCCAAGCTTACATTCTGTGCTTGGACAAGTTGCAGTTTCTCCATGTAAAGGGATCTGTGCTTCCCTCTTGCTTCTCCCACAAACCACACACAGATGCAACTTTGTGCTCTCACTAGTATTCTTCATTCACAGGCTTGTCTTCCCATCTCCAACTATGTACAGGTACAGTCCCAAGTCAGGGGCCACACAGTCTCCGCCACCAGATCAGGCAGCTTACTTCCAGTTTCTCCCTCTCAGACTGACCTCTCACCCCTTCTGGCTACTGCTCCAACTTCCTTCCTTCAGTGAGCCTCTGGTCAGCCCCCTGAGCACCTTCCTGCGAGTTTTTATAAGGCCTGTCTAGCGAGCGGCTTCTTGTTAGTCCAGTCCCTGCTGGCTTATTAAGCAGTTTCCATTTCCCATGGCTCCAGTGGCGGGGGGGGGGGCTGTCTTAACCTTCACTGCTCTGCCAGCCCCGTCACACACCTCCCCCCTTATGAGCTGCCAGGTTCACTCATCCCTGCCTCATCTGTCCTCTCACTGGAGGATTTGAGCAGGGAAGGGCCACCCCCTCTATGGGGTGACTCACAGGGGCTACTTTTTTGGTTCTTTCACCTCAGAGCTGCAGAAAGTGCACTGCATGGGGGCCAGGTGGCACCACAGCTCTGCAGCTGCTCCCACAGATCACACCACTTGCAACCTTGCTTCTCTCCCTCCCCTTCCCCCCCAATCTCTCAGAGGGAGTCCAGGTTCCATCCTGACCTCCCCCAGGACTGCCTGGGTCTCAGGCTTCTCAGGCCCACCAGGATGTCAGGGATTGCACTGGTAGGGGTGCGTTAGCCCTCCTCCCTTTTCCACAGGACCTGGGTTAGCCATTCACCCAGTCTCCTTCTCTTCCATGCTCTGTGTCTAGGGTCTTCTTTGTTTTCCCCCTCTCTGGTTGATTTTCCCTCCAGGGAAGGGGCCCCAGTCCATGCCCAGCACTACTGGGTACCATAGGTCCTTTACTACCTCAATCCACTTCCAGTAGAATCTGCCCCGTGTCTCCAGGGGCACTTGGGCCACCATGCAGGACTTCTTGTCCCCATGGATACATTTCAAGCTCATCTTCTCCTTCCCGAGTGTATCCATTGTGGCTTCACCAGCCCCCTTTAGATAAGCGAGCAAGCAGCAGTTGTATCCACCAGACCCCTGTGAGACTTTCTCCCCATCTTCACGGGGATGGTGGACAACTTCAGGCCCTTGCCTCACCCTCCAACCACAGTGCTTCAACAAAGCCACACCATCTTGGGGCAGCCATTTTTCTTACGTCCTGGCCATCCACATTGCCAGCAGACCAGCTGCCCTGGCTCCACCTGCTGCTGCTTGGGGCTCTCGCCTTTTCCATGAAGGTTGGGTCCTGGGTTCCCTGCCCTGGTCTGGTCTGGTGGACCTTCCTTTTGGGGCAAATCTGTCTCCACATACAGCTGTGAGTTTGACTGCCTCATCTACTGTCCCTGGTTGATACCGCCTAACCCCCACCCGCACACTTTCCAGCAGGCTATGTAAAAATTGTTCAAGGGCTATCATGTCCATTAACTTCCCTTTGGTGTGGGTCTCAGGTCTCAGCCAGTGGGTGCCCCAGTCCATAAGTCTCTCAGCAAAGGCTTGGAGCTGCATACACCCAGCCACCTGCAACTTCTGGTGGTATCTTTCAGTCAACTGGCTAACCCTATCAAGGATGGCTGCTCTTACTGCCTCAGTCCTTGGCCTGCTCCTCATTTAAGGCCATAGAAGCCACCTGAGCTTCATCAGCCAAGTACGGTGCCAGCCATAGGGCCCAGGTGGCTCTGTCCAACCCTACAGCCATGGCTACTCACTCAAATGCACCCAGGAAGGCATCCAGGTCATCTGCTGGGCCCATCTTACATAGTCCCAGACCCAGGAGGTGGACTGCCATCCCCCACCACAGGGCTCACCATTTGCTACGGTATCTGCTGCTGGCACTGGTCTTTGGCTTCCAGTCCTGGACAAGACCCCACATGAAAGGGGTCCATGCTTCACCATTGCTGCTCCAGGCTGCTTCTTCCACAAACCACATGCAGAGGCAGCTTCATACTCCTACTCATGCTCTTTATTTACAGTCTTGTCTTCACACCACCAACTGTTTACAGCTACAGTCTTTGGCCTGGGGCTACTCACTCTCAGCCACAAGATCAGGGCAGCTTACCTCTCCCTGAGGATTCTCCCTCTCAGACAGACTGACTGCTCACCCTTCCAGCTACAGCTCCTACTTCCTTCTTTCAGTGAGTCTCTAGTCAGCCTAGTGGGTGCTCTCCTGCGAGCTTTTATAAGGCCTGTCTAATGAGCCTCACAGCTGCTTCTCGTTAGCCCAGTCCCTGCAGGCTCACTCAGCTGGTTCCATTCCCCATTTAATTAGGGCTCCAGGGGCAGGGGGCTGGCTTAACTTTAAAGGTCATGTAATTTATACAAAGTTTCTCTGCATTCTTTGTACTTGTTTTAACTGTCCATTATACAATGCAAAGTCAATTCAAGAACTGTTGTTTTCCAGCAGGCTATATAAAATATTCCATTTCTGTTCTCCTCGTATTAACAGCAATGGTGCGAACTTTGTATCTATGGCGGAGCTACATCTTTGCCTTATTCCCGAAACAGTAACATTTCTGATTATTCCACTCTGTGATCAAGTGTTCTTACGTACTGTTTTGTTTTGGTTCCTTTAAGTTACTGCCTATTTCAGCACACATGTATTTCACTAATTTGATAGTATAAGCATGCCTGATTGCAAACATCAGCCTTACGTCTTCACTTTGTCACTAAACTAAAAGAAATCAGTATGAATGCATCATCTTTCTTTTTCTAACAGAACTGCTCATTGGGTAAGCCCTGTCATAAAAGTTTACAATATGTTGCGCAAAGCTGTATCACTTATAGTCATCTTCTCTGTAACACAATTGTTTCTTCATAATATAATATCTTAATATTTTATATCTCAATTCATTCATCCACATGCAGGTTAAAAGGAACGTCTCTTTAGCTGCACTGATAGTACACTCTTGTGAAAGGCTGCAGAAACTCTGAGTCTTGGTTTATTTGGAAAGTCTGAAGAAACCCCATGTTAGATTTGCCCTCTGTCTTAGCTTTTCTAAAAGCCTGGATGCATGGCCAATTCTAAAATAGCAATAACTAATCATTTTGAGGTCTTAGTTATTACAACCGCTTTTGCATCAGGTCTATCTATGCTTTTCTCTAGGGCTGAGATTTTGTGCTGCACCTTAGGTACATTTATGCTGCTCTGAGGGGATGGGGTTGATGATCTCATCCAAGGTCTTTAGAAAGAGAGTAGGTAAATTAGCACATGTTGATCTGATCTTTATTATTTTGGCTTTCACTTGTATATAATCAGGTATAAAAATTCTCAGAGACCTTATATATTTCTTCTGCTTACAATTAACTTTGCCTTTACCATCCCTTTTTGCAAGTATGTTTTTCTTTTTGTTCTCTAGCCTCCGTTTACAGGTTACTATTTTATGAGATTTAGTGCATAACGGAATTAGCTAACTGCATGAGTAGCACATTATTGCCATACTTGCAGCAGTCAACACATCTGGTTTCAGAAGTTGCCATTTTTTCCCAAACTGGTTTGGTTCCTTTTCTTTTATCTAGATAACATGTGAAACCAATAAGGTTTCAGAATGAAAATGTAGTAGTAATGGTATTTTATTTTAAAAGAATTTTTATTTAAAATTACTGTGTCATGTCACATTTGATGACACAGTAATTCCACATTCCATACACAGAAGAAATTCATACTGGTAAGTACTAGCCTGTTTTTACCTTTTAGTTTCAGTGGCTAAGAATAAATGCAGGCATTTGGAAGCTGCAGAAATATAGGCATAATAGAGGTGGTCTATTGCAGTGTTTCTCAACCTCTTCAGGTTGGCAATCTCTTATTCAAAATAAAAAATGTTCATGACCCTCTTACATTTACTGTAAGGAGATCACTAAAGACTGTTGAAAAGGTTTACTGTAAATGTAAGAGTAAAAAATGTATCAATGAAGGCCTATGTAATTTGTGTGTGTTTCAAGAGGATGACAGAATATTGACCTTGAGGGATAAAAGTGTGAGGAGAATAGAAAAATGAGATTTTTCTTTGCTCTAGAATGTAATAAAATTTTCAACACTCTTTAGTGATCTCCTGAGAGTCACGATCTATCTACCAGTTGAGAAACACTTGTCTATAGATTTGTTAGCTGATCTGTCTATACTAAATTATGGGAGAATATGAGGTGGTAGAACCTGTGAAGGTAAAATATGGTGTACTACCATTTTATTTAAAAGCCTAAAACTACACTACAAGATTTTATTTAGAACTTTCTGAGTGCCTTGTTTCCCCCCGCTACAAAATATGATATGGTTTACTTTAAGATTCATGTTACAACGGAATATCATTTGACACCGCTCATTCCCAATGTGACAAAAGTTAATTTCAAGGGAAGTTTGAGCTCTTTATCTTTGTACTTTTCAGTAATAGCCGTGTTGTCCAGAGTCTATTGTGTGATAGCTCAGTTTGGGTGTACTGCACAGAATTAGAAAAAAGGTAATATAACTGAGAGGAATTTTTTGTCTGTCAGCCAATTTCTGACATGCCTCATTTGAGAAAATGATTGTTCACACTTCGCAGCTTGTTCTGTCTATCTATCAGGCTGGGAGTATTGAGTGTGTGATAGTAAATGGGATGACAATTGTGGTGAACTCTCTCTTTGACCCATGCTTTAACAATGAGGCTTCCATTTGTCACTCCAGCGTTCAAAATGCTCATTTCTGATCTCACAAGTGCACATTTATTTAAAATATTTTAGTACAGGTATAAAAACAATGCTTTATTTGCAGATTTAGTACAACATCTGCTGGTGCAGCCTTCTATGCATTTCTGCAATAACCGTTACCTTCAATGAGATGGTGTATAATTGTTATGTCATGGAATTTCAGTAATTTTCTCAGGTGCAGGGCCAAATGCCAAAATAGGAGTGTCTGCATGCAATTAAACATCTTCAGGTATGTTCCTACCACCCAACAAGATCTACATGTTCTCCATTTGTGAATTATCAGAATTTCCTAAATGGATGTGGTGTGAACATATGTCTAGAATTAGCAAATCTCCCCTTACCCCCCACTATTTGGTGTGATACTATTGGGAAAAAAGGCAAATTTTGTCCGTAAATTAATTCAAAATCTGATTTACATGCAATATTTAGTATTTGTCTACATCATGTGGATTCATGGGATGCTGTGGATTTAATGCAGTAGTCTTATTCTGTGCTGTGGATGAATAGCCACTCTTGCCAACAGCAAGTGCTCAAAAATCATGAGTAAAAAATTGTAATTATTGGGGTAGCTCCATACACCAAACTCCTAAGATTCCAGTTGCTTGCCAGGTGTCCCATGACTCAGAGCAAGCACTGCTGCTGCTTCAGCAGCTAGGCCTTGTAGGCGCTAGCCATGGTGGGTCCCAATAACCACTCAGACACATAGCTAAGTGTAAGGATATTTTACTAGGGCTGACAGAAAAGTAAGCAGTTATAGTTCAAAGCAATAGGAGTAAATGTTTGGATCCTGGGGGGCTCCAACTGACAGTCAGGACTGGGGTGACCTCTATGCTTCAGTCTATATTCCATTTCCAAACAAACAGGAGCTTGCAGGTTTCTCACTGTGGCCCCCTTGCACTAGCTTCTTGCCCAGTGATTGCTGCTCCCCCATAAGTCCCATATAGACTTGCACCTGGCTGTAATATCTGGCAGCCTCTTCCATACTCTGCTCTGCATATGGTTCCTGGAGTTTTACTTCTGAATTCAGCTTCTCTTTAGCTCCCAATTTGTTGTGCAGCAGCTCCTGGCTTGCTAGGTGGCTGACACTTCCAAACAGAGCCCAGTCATTTCTTGGTGCAGGACTTTTCCCATTACTTGACCAGGAGGAAGAGGTTGTGCAGTGGAAAGAGGGCTGATGGGAATTGTAGTCTCCTGCTTACCAGACCCATCACATAAGAACATAAGAATGGCCATACTGGGGGAGATCAATGGTCTTTCTGGCCCAGTATCCTGTCTTCCAACAGTGGCCAATTCCAGGTGCTTCAGAGGGAATGAAGAGAATGGGTAATCATCAAGTGATTCATCCCGTCACTCATTCTTAGCCTCTGGCAAAAAGCAATCCCAGCCTATCTTGGCTAATAGCCATTGATGGACCTATCCTCCATGAATTTATCAAGTACTTTTTTGAATCCTGCTTTAGTCTTAGCCTTTACAACATCCTCTGGCAAGGGTTTCCACAGGTTGATCGTGTATTGTGAGAAGAAATACTTTCTTTTGTTCATTTTAAACCTGCTGCCTATTAATCAATGTTATGAGAAGGAATAACTAAAACTTCCTTTTTTATTTTCTCCATACTAGTCATGATTTTGTAAACCTCTATTATGTCCCCCTAGTTGCCTTTTCTCCAAGCTGAAAAGTTCCAGTTTTATTAATCTCTCCTCATATGGAAACTTTTCCATAGAATCACAGAAGATTAGGGTTGGACGGGACCTCAGGAGGTCATCTACTTCAATCTCCTGCTCAAAGCAGAACGAATCCCAACTAAATCATCCCAGCCAGGGCTTTCTCAAGCCTGGCCTTAAAAGCCTCTAAGGATGGAGATTCCACTACCTTCCTAGGTAACCCAGTGCTTTACCACCCTCTTAATGAAAATTTTTTCCCCCTAATATCCAACCTAGACCTCCCACACTGCAACTTGAGACCATTGCTCCTTGTTCTGGCATCTGTCACCACTGAGAACAGCCTACCTCCATCTTCTTTGAACCCCCCCTTCAAGTAATTGAAGGCTGCTATGATATCCCTTCTCATTCTTCTCTTCTGAAGACTAAATAAGACCAGTTCCCTCAGCTTCTCCTCATAAGTCATGTGCCCTAGTGCCCTAATCATTTTTGTTGCCCTCTGCTGGACTCTTTCCAATTTGTCCACACCCTTTCTGTAGTGGGAGTGGGAGGGCCCAAAACTGGACACAGTACTCCAAATGTGGCTACACCAGTGCCAAATAGAAAGGAATAATCACTTTCCTTGATCTGCTGGCAATGCTCCTACTAATGCAGCCCAATATGCCATTAGCCTTCTTGGCAACCAGGGCACACTGTTGACTCATCTTCAGCTTCTTGTCCACTGTAACTCCCTGGTTCTTTTCTGCCAAACTGCTGCTTAGCTAGTCGGTCCCCAGTCTGTAGCAGTGCATGAGATTCTCCCATCCTAAGTGCAAGACTCTGCTTTTGTCCTTGTTGAACCTCATCAGATTTCTTTTGGCCCAATCCTCCAATTGTCTAGGTCACCCTCCATCATATCCCACTCCCCCCAGCTTAATGTCATCTGTGAGCTTGCTGAGGGTGCAAGCCACCCCATCTTCCAGATCATTAATGAAGATGCTGAACAAAACTGGCCCCAGCACCGACCCCTGGGGAACTCCGCTTGATACTGGCTGCCAATTCGACATTGAACTCTTGATCACTACCTGTTGAGCCCGATGATCCAGCCAGCTTTCTATTAGGGATGTAAAACCCTAAACTTTTAGATGGTTAAATGGTAATCAGCTGTTTAAATGTGTTAAACAGCTGATAACCATTTAAAATGGGGGGAGAGGGTGAGAGGAGTGGCAGCTTTGCTCCATTCCCCTTGAGCAAGAGCTGCTCAGCACAGCTCCCTCCACACATGCAGAGTGCAGGGGTGGAGAGCCACAGCTGGGCTTGGTTCAGCTTTCAGCGAGTGAAAGCTGCCCAGCTATGGCTCTGCATGCACTGCAGGCGGGAGCCAAAGCTAGGCAGTTTTAGCTTGGTAGTGCTCCTCCCTGCCATGTGTTTAACCATTTAAATGTTCTATTTTTAGAATAGTTAAATGGATTCTTAATTAAACAAAATTTTACATCCCTACTTTCTATCTACCTTATAGTCAATTAATCCAATCCATACTTCTTTCACTTGTTGGCAACAATACTGTGGGAGACCATATCAAAAGCTTTGCTAAAGTCAAGGTATGCAACTTCCACTGCTTTCCTCACATCCACAGAGCCAGTCATCTCATCACAGAAGGCAATCAGGTTGGTCAGGCATGACTTGCCCTTGGTGAATTGATGCTGACTGTTCTTGATCACCTTCCTTTCCTCCACGTGCTTCAAAATAGATTCCTTGAGGATGTGCTCCCTGATTTTTCCATAACCCTAATAATTTTTATTTGTTCTTTTCTGTACCTTTTCTAATTCCAGTATATTGTTTTTGAGGTGAGGCAACCAGATTTGCATGCACAATAATATCAAGTACAAGGCAGATGCCAAAAGAATGCAGATCTTAGGAATTTGATTTTATTTATATTAGATTTTTATTGTATTTGTCTTTTTTAAATAAAAGACCTAGAAGTCATGTTTTCAAGGGTTTTTCCCTAAACGTGACTAGAAAATTACTTTAAAAAAATGAAAGCTGAAATTCTCACAATCACTTGGCCCTGGCAGCTGAGCCTCTGGGCCTTCTGTCAATGTGTAAATGCAATTTGTGAGTATCTAATATCAAAGCAGATAGAACTTGGTGGGAGGGCGAAGAAAAGTGGAGCTGCAGTAATCTGTTAGCTAGCCACTCCTCCTATATGGAATACAGACCTCTTTTAGCTGTTGTGGATTAGATTCTGGTGAGACACTGTTTTTTCAACATCTTAATAAGGTTTAATCACCAGCTGGGTTAGGAAGCGGTGCTTCTACATAGACTAGGTAAACTGCTTTCTTGGGGTTGGAGACAGAGTTGCAAAGAGACACTTGCACTCTGCTACTTGCTCATCCAAACAATGAGTTGGGGTTGGTGGATGGATAAGATCAAAGGACTTTCCATCTTGTGGACATTCTTACTAGCAAATGGGAAGGAAATTAGATAGATTAGTGCCAAGTTATTGGAAGGATATTTTACTCTCTATTTATGTATATTTTGTTACTGCGTTTTACTAAATTTATGACTCTGTTCCCTTTCCCTAATAAAGATTTCCTTGTTTGTACACAGTCTTGGAATGCTTGAGAGTGGGGAAACTCAGTGCTGAGGGCACGTTTAATTTTCCCAGGTTTCTGGGTGCTGTCTCAAGCCAGTTTAGGTATTTGTCAAGAGGAATACCAGATATATTATTTGCTGCTGTTAAACACATTGCAGAAGTCTTACAGAGGAATACTTTTATTAACAGAATTGGAATGATTTGTCTGTGTGATGTTATGAAACATGTTCATTACATGGTGTTTTAGTTTTATTTAAATGTATATAGACCTTGCAAGTTTGTGGGTTTTTTTTTTTTTAAACTATATTGTGTAGAAGCTTCGTTTCAGCCTTAACTTTGGAATGACTAACTGGGCTAAGTTCATCCCTGGCATAAATCCTTTGTTTTCCACAATTTTAAATTACTGGAGAAGATGAGCTTGGCTCTCAAACTCCAGAAAAAGATAAATGAAATCCTGAATTCAAAGAAAAATATTAGTTACATTTGCTCAAAATAGAAACACGCCAGAAAAACTTTTAAATTGTATTTATTTTTGCATTCAGCATCAAGGAAATGTATTTAATGTTTTGTATGCCTTAGAGTACCCATCTTAGCTAAGAGGCTGGAGTGTGTATGATTGATCCCCAGAACAAATAGAGCCCTAGATTTCAGTTTTAATTGCATCACTGAGATCTTCCTTTAAAATGAAATATACATCGATGCTGGTGTCCGAGTTCAGAGGAAAGAGTTCTTTTCAGAATTCTTGCTGCTGTGCCTTTCAATGGCTATGTGAACTTAGCCGAAGGCAGCCTTTGTAGAGCTGTTAAGATTCTGTTAATCTTAATAATTTTAAGGTCTTTCATAATATCTATTATAGTTTGACATTTAGGGTATAGTGCTGCTACTGTAGTTTACAATCTAGTAAAACGATTTCAAATTGTGCATAGAACAGGGGTGGGCAATAAATTTTGCAGAGGGGCCACTCCACTAATTTTGGTAAATTGCTGCGGGCCGCACCTTTTTACTAGATCAATGAAACCCCATTATGTTCTTTCCACAACAAAGTAATTGCACTTAAGAACAAGCAACTGAATACATGTTTCTCCAAAGCTTATCTTAGGAGGCAATTCCTATTGCAAGTCATTTTGTGAACACGTGTCAAATTTGTAACAACACAAACGCTAAACTTTTACTTACAACTTGCGGTCAAGCACTTCCCGAACTTCCTGCTTCTGGCCACGTGACCGGAAGCAGTTAATTCGGGAAGCCACCGGCCGAAAAAGCTCCAATTGAAGGTAGCTTAAGCAGAGCTTGGGTTGACCTGCTTTCAAAGTGGGTGGCCCATCCCGGCTCACTCGTAGCTACTATTCTATTAATTTCCTCAATTGCCGGGTATCATGGTGGGCCGGACAGAAATGGTAGAGGGGCCGGATCTGGCCCACGGGCCATAGTTTGCCCACCCCTGGCATAGAACCTGAGTCTGTATTTAAACAAAAAACCCCAAAGACCACAACATGAGAATATGTGTATTGTTTCTTTAACTCTTCAACAGGAATCCGGGCTGGAGATGTTTCTAAGGAGATACTGGAGAGAGTAGTTTTAGGGGTAATACTGTTTTCATTATTCTAATGCAGCTCCTTGTTCAATGAAAAAGTTCCCCTTTCTGTGATTCCTAGTCATAGTTACATGACACTGCATGCCCATTGCATTCTGAATCCAAGACTTGTATGCAAAAGCTAGAGATTCAAAGTGATTCTGACAACCTCTGGAACTTCCCTGGGGAATGGATGTGATTAAACTGGGACATTCCTCACAGCCATTAAGGAGGTCATATTCTGATAATATTAAATTAGTGAGGAGGGAAAATAAACATATGAGTCACCAATTACCTAGTTAGATTAAAGAGCAGCTACTGGTATGAGTACAAAAAGGGAAACTGTAGCTATTTTCATTTATTATATTCATTTCAATAAGTGGTCAATCTTCAGAATGATAAAACCAGTAAAGGGGAGCCTATAAGAAGTGTTGCTCAGTGATGTGTGTATTTCACTTTAACCCAGTTCAAATATAGGCTGCTTCATGACTGATAACCCTGTCAGTTTGTGATTAGGGACAAATACATCATCACATACTTATAACGAGATAGCTAACCCAGTCACAGACAAAACAAACATTCCAGATTAGACCAAGCCAAAATGCTAGTGAAGAAAGTTTAATAAAAACGCACAAACCTATGAGAATCTTGAAAAAATGTCCTTTGTTTTCTGGCAATATTTAAAGTGCCGTAGTGAGCCATTGGTATCCTTGGTGGCAAATTTCAGCAGAGAGGGAAATGGAGGCTGAACCTCTCAGGAAGAGCTGGCCCCTCTGGAATAGAGTTGAGATGCTTTTGTGTGGCAGTGTGGGCAGTATTTGCACGGCAATCTCAGGCATTATGCTGCGTGTTCTATATTTATTAGGAGAATATAGATTCCAGGGCTCTCATGCTGAACCCTTCCCAAGCACTAACATACACTTCCCCTGAAAATGGTAAAATGGGATAAATGCAGAAACAGTTCTTATCGGCCCAGATTTGTAAAGGTCTTTTGATGTTGTTGCACTTAGTTCTGCAACACCTTACTGGTTTAGTAGCCTAAATCTTATTTTCGAAATATCATCAGTGCAGCAACGCCTATATATCTTTAAAATTTCCGGCCATAATCACTGAAGCCCAGGTATCCATCATAGACCTGGCAAATGGACAAAGTGCTGGAGTTTCTTTTTCTAAAACAGAATTATCTGGGGCTCATTCCAACTACGAGCTCTCCATAAAGATTGTCTTTAGTTTCAGGCACCAGCTGAGTAATTCTACTATGCCAGTGCCTGCCACCATCTCCGGAATTGACATACAATCATAGAAGTGTAGGACTGGAAGGGACAGTGAGAGCTCTTCTAGTCTAGTCCCCTGCACTCAAGACGGGACCAATGCAAGCATATCTTTAATTATGTGTATGCTCATGATTTCTGTGAGCAGAGAGAATTAACAAACTCTGCTACCTACTAAGAATATTAGCTAATGTGTATCATGTCTGGGGCCTGACAAATACACTCTGGAAACCTGCTCCTGACTTCAGACTGTCCATAAAAGAACAGATCCAGGCTGTCTCATTTCTACAAGTCCAGTGTATGTTGTAAATCTGGTTTTACCAACGAGGTAAAATTATATGCAGGGGTTATAAGAACATAGATTTGTCCCCATGCATATGACTGCATATGCTTTGCAGTCTCTTCTCTCACACAGCAGGACTGAATGTGGGGACAAAGAAATAAACCCCTGTGTATTGCAAATGAGAAAATAGGTAATCATGATCATTTAGATTTGCCATTCGTATCGCTGCTCCTTTGTAAATAATACATATCGAGCCCCTGATCCTGCAAGCACATGCCTCACTTTAGGTGCATGAGTAGTCCCTTTATCTTCAGTGGGACTACTCGTTTACCCAAAGTTAAAAGCACTGGCTGGGTAGGTGACAGAGCTTTCTCAGAGGCTGTTCGGAGACTGGAATGAACCGCCCCAGGAGCTAAAGAGTATCACAAACCTCACCACCTTCTGCTCTGAGTACAAGACATAATTCCTCCAGCCTTGCCTTCCCTGACAAACACATACCAATATTTGCACATTCAAACAAAAAAATACAGCCACCACCCTATAGTACATGCACAATTCTCGCCCTGGGGAAAGAGTGAACCACATGTGACAGATTTTAATCAACCAATATTAACAGGTGCCTGGAAGATATTCAGAAACCAGTGATGAAAGTGGTATAAAACCCCATCTAAAATAGATGTATTTTTAGTATCAGGGCCAAAGATTGCTCTTTGCGAGAGCAATGCTAGGGCCAAATTCTGATCTGTTACACCAGTGTAATTTTGAAGAAATGCCATTTACTTTAATGGCGTTGACAAAGATTAGATGAGATTAGACTCTTGTCCAGTGTTGCTGCCTCAAAGATCTTGCAATCTTTTATTGGTCTCTGAAGTATCAGGCATAGCTGTGGCTTTGGTTAAATAAATACTAATGCTTTGCACAAGGTGCTTTTCACCCTTCTTTTCAAAGCACAAAGAAATTTTGAATCTTCAGAGCTATTACATGTTAATTTATCCAGCTGTATGTTCATTTTTTTTAAAATAGTCTGCTCCTTTTTGCACAAGATTTCAATGCCACTTCATTAGTGTTGCAACTATTTATCATTAGGTCTGGCCTCTGTATACAATTATTGCAATATTTGTTTTTAAAAAAAATCTGATTTAAGGAGAACTGAAGTCTTATTCTTTTAACTTAATACTGTACATATTTATAAATGATCTCCAAAGGGCACAACCTTCCTGGCGGCTCATATGACCTATGACTTTTGCTCCTCAATTTGATCTCTGGGAATTGAGTGAATGTGGAAACTAAAAAAATAGCATACTTAAAACCAAGGAGTGGCTTTTTTAATTAGGCTGCAGATTGTAAAATTTAATACATTTGCTGAAATAAATGATTATCTTTCAGCTGTTTACTTTAGATACTTACATTGTAGTGACTTCATACATGGGAAAATATCAGATGAAATCTGTCTCTTGTTAATTTTTAAATGGTATTTATCTTTTAAACTTTACTAGCGTATTAAATCAATAGATGAGCCTTGGATATGAGGTTTGTGTAAAATTTCCCATGTAGATGCAGCATTAGTGGAAGAATTCATCATATGTGACAACACAAGCGTGTCTCAGAAATTCATGATTGTAATTTAATTTTATGGAGTGCGAATCATGCAGCTTTTCATATTTCTAAATTTAAATTAATAGGTCTTATCTCCCAACTTTCACTTCCTGGTTTCAAATGCAAAATCAGTATGCTTGAAAAAAAAATTGAAATATGTTTTATCAATTATATAGAAACTGGGTCATTTTCCTCTTTTAAGACAGAGAGGCAGTACCTTGTGCAATGTGGATATAGTGTGGTTTACATTCAATAGTAGTAATGGAGATGTATACATCAGGAAAAGAAATGCAAATATATATACACCAAAACTTAAAATAGGCAAGTATTATCCTTGGTTTTTGTCATACTTAATATTGTGTTAGCCTCCCTGTGCTAAGCACCTTACAAACCTAGCTCTTCATCTTGCAGTTGGATTCATGCAGGCCCTTGAGCCCATGCTGAGTGTCCATTCATTGACTTTAAGGGGCATTCCTCTCTAGTGGTGGCTTGCTAGAGCTTGAGCTAAAAGACTCAGGCCCATTGCCATGGCTGTGGACTATCCATAACTGTGTGGTGGCCTAGCCACCACTAGAAGGCACAGTGTCACACCATAGCCTACCTATCACTAGCGGGGACCGGACGTGAACACGAGGGGGCAAGCAGGGGCATGCCCCCCCAATAATCGGCAGGGGTTGGCACCAAGCTCTTCTGGCTCCCGGGGCCCTGTTGGGGGTGGGGTGGGGGGTAAGGGAAAGAACTCCCAGGGCCCTGGCAGGGGTAGTGGGGATAGCACAGAGCTCTTCTGGCCCCTGGGGCTCTGGCAGGGGTATGGAATGTGCCCCTGAAAAGCACTGGAATTTAAATTCTTGCACATGCCCCCTGGATGGGACAGAGTGAGTTACATAGCATAAAACCCTTTGAGTTAAAAATAAGATTATGTGTAAAAGCTCAGGTAGTTCTGTTCTTACATCTGTGTTAGATTACTTTTATTAATTTTGTTCTTGGATAAATTCCAGGAGAAATCCTGTTCATCTTTCCCTTGTGAGTAGTTGAATCGACTACTTGTCTGAGATATACATGAGATCAAATCCTGTTGGCCTAGTTTTTTGTTTAGATAGCAAAGACTTTTTATTTCCTAACATGACTAGCCAGATCATATGAGCTAATGAGGTTGTGACCACCAGTTTAAAGCAAATGCATGTTCACTCAACTGTAGACGTTAACCCCAATAGAGTGGCTCATTGACACAATTACAAGTCCTCACTCCTAGTCATGCTGAAAAATAAAGAGACTTTCTCTCATATTTCGGTGTAAGACAGAAAGATCCTGAAGGCTAATCATTCACACATGCTGCGTTCAATGAAATATTGTTATCTACTGTTCTGTAAGAAATGGAGTGCAAGCTGCAAAAGCTAAAGGCATCTTTATCTTCATTATTATTCATATTTATATTACCCGAGTAACCAGAGGCCCCAGTTAGTATAAGGGTCTCGTACTAGATATTGTACAAAGCAATGCAAAGACAATGTCCCTATTCCAAAGAACTAAACATCTCAGAAATCATGGATTAGCATGACTTTTTAATACGTGATTGTTTTTAGACCAGTATCTATCAGATTTAAACATCAGACCCCTAAAACTTTTTTTTTTCGGTGCCAGTTTATGGGTTGTATCATCCAGTATCATTTTAGCTGGAAGCAGAAAGCAGGCACAACACATTTCACATTACAGAGGTGAAGTGTGTGATAACAGATGAAATCTTTTTGCAATGAGTCATTCCTCTTACTGAAAACTTGATGCAAAAAAAAAAAAATAGCTTAGCGTGATGCTTCTTTTGGCACTCAGGCAAGCTATTTATAAATCTTTCAAACTGTGGGTAGAGTAAATCTTAAAAATCAATCTATATTTAGTTAGAGAGCTTAAAAAACATCCTTAAAGCAATCTAGTAACCCATCTCCAGAGGAATGTGTATATTTATGGTTACAATGTGACTGGGGGAAGCAAAGACCATGCTGCATCTGGAGGCCCAGGAGAAATTCTGGCTGACTCAGCCAAAATTCTTCCTGGGCAGAGCAAGTTGAAGGGACAGCTATGTTTACTTGAATACTCTCTTCTGCTGTACTAGACAAATGCAGGTGGTGGATGCATGTGTAACCCACTGGTCAGTGTGTTGTGTTTCCCTTCTATGCCCATTTTACAGAGAGGATGGTAAAGTCCATTCCAGTCCCTAGCTAATAGAAGTTGGCTCTTTAGCTCAAGCTGTAGCAGTCGATGCTTTCAGCTCTGGAAACCTCTGACTCAGTCTCTTGCAAGGGCTGTCACATAAGCAAAAGGCTTTACTCTTATTCAGTCTCTTATCAAAAAGCTAACTCGACCAGGGAGCAGTGGCTCCACTCCCAAACCGTATAGTGGCTGGACACAACAGAATGTTGATGGAGGTGGACACAGGGAAATCTTATTGTGTCTGCCTCCTGCATTTCTCCACCTCACTGTACACCTGCACACGGACAGCCACAGTCTGACCCCACATGTACAGCTTGTGTAAGGCTTTATATTTGTGGTTTAATTCTTCTGGATTCAAATTGAAATTGAAGGTATATCTTTGTTTTTGATGAATGTGAAAGAAAAAAAACAAAGAGAAAAATGTGTGTGAGTGGAAAAAAATAGGAATAGCATGTTTGTGCAATCTATGCTTTGTAATCTGCTGTGGGGGAAAACCTCTGTTTGAATTCAGTATCTTATTTCAGCTCTACTTTTAGCTGGCTGCCCATAATTACTTTCATTTCACAGCTATTTGATCCTGCTAGAGCTGCTGTTTCAAATAGATGGGCACATGTACTTGACCAAACACTACATCCATCTCACCCTGAAGAGGCCGAGGTTACATCTTAGGGGACAATTCTGCTCATAGATCTGTCTCCCATCTCTTTCTAAAGCAGAATAATGATCATAACTGTACTTGGATTCTGCCTTTCAACCAAGGCTCTCTCAGGGTTAGATTTTCACAACTTTCACACAGCAGAACAAGGAGGCGTAAGGCCCACTGTACTCTCTCAGGTGATCCTGCTCAGATTGTGTCTGTGGTCATAGGGGAAGGGGAAAAGAAAGCATTCTCTCTTCTGTGACAAATGAGTAGTGAGATAGGGGGGAGGGAGGCCTGGGCTTTGTCCCCCTTACTAGCTGGTCAGAGTAGCTGGCTGGGCACAGAGTGGGGACTAAGTTGCCCCATGAAAAAGAATGAAGTAACTTACTTCCTCCCCAGAGCACAGGAGGAAACGTCAGTCAGTCAGTTCTCTGGCCTGTTCCCGGGACAGTGTATGTGTGCCCCTTGTTCAGGGGAGATTGTAAAGCTACACTTTTGTTTTAACTTTTAAAACCATGAATTAGGTCCCACAACAAGCCTGTGAAGTAGGGCAGTGTTAGCCGCGTATTGGAGATGGGGAAACAGAGAGACTGAGATTTACCCAACATCACTCAGCATGGCAGAGACTGTGTGATAGGAGGCTTGGAGGGCCAGGCAACCTAGTGGTTAGTGCATCCGATTTCCAGCCCTTTGCCCCTCTGTCAGAGCAGTAGAGGTACCTGCTCCTGATCTTAAGCTGGCGATCTTCAGCTTTCCACCCACATCTGGGTCTAAACACTTAAGGGATGTAGTAGAGGGACCCAGACCCTCCCTCTTCACCAGGTCCCATCCCAGGGCCCTGTGGGAAGCAACACCAGCAGGGTCCTCCCTGCAGTGAATCTTTGTTGCTTCCCTGGGCTATTTCCTACCAGTGGATCCCTTCATACAATATGAATTAATATCACACAATATGGTGCACTTCATGTTTTGGAAATAGGCATAGAAAAATGACCAGGTTCTCAAACTGTTCTACATCAAAGTAACTATCAATTTCCACCAGCTGAGGATCTGATCCAAAAGCACTGGCTAGACTGTATCTGGAGTATGGATTCATCTTGTGCACTCGGACAAAAGAAGAAAGAAGGCATATGGCATCTCCTTACTTTTGTGCACCAGTGTCCCATCCATTATTTCCTGTGTGCTAGGAAGATGGTTCTGTGAAGTCGCTGTGTCCTTGCCTCATACGGGCAGGTGGGACGGGGTAGGGAGCATTTTAGCCTCCCTTATGTTGCGCCTGGCAAGTGTAGTGATATTAGCACATCAGGGAACATGTACTACAACAATTATAGACCTGTTGCAGTTTACTCAGTTCTTGATGTAGCAGGACTGGGAGGGTAGTTGTGGCTTCCTGGGCTACTTCAGTGGCAAATACAATGGAAAGAGTTGAGATTGATCTCTCGCACCCGACCGAAGATTCTGGAGGTTGTTGGGGGGAAAAGATCACATCATCATGAACAAATGAGGGAAAGCTAGGCTAAATCCTTGTGAAATAGAGCTTGTTGAAAAATGGGTAAGTTATTCTTGGAAAAGTTTGAGGAAACATACCTCCCCACCCCCCTCCCGGGTCCCACTGAAAATTGTTGAAACTCAATATTTTTGTATTAGCTCTATTATGAAATATCAAAGACTTCGTTGTTATTTATTTGCATTGCCAGAGCACCTAAAATCCCCAGGAATTGGTTGGGACCCCCTTTGGGATAAGCACTGTACAAATGCAGACCAAAAAGGTGGTCCCTGCCACAAAGAATTTTCAATCTTTCATGAGTTCTTCACCCTTCTAGAAGCAATTCTATTGCAGATCTTGTGATGGGTCCCCTATACCTCTCCACTGGGTTCACTGCATGGGTGGACCTTTCTCAGGATTACTTGACTGATATCTGTGTTAAGTTTGGTGTGTGTTTGGTTCCTAGGTTTCCTCATTGCTTCACTAACTGGCCTGAGGATCTGGGTCCACTGTTATAACCAAAGCATCTGGATTATACTTCAGCATAAGTTCATTTAAGAAAATAATTGTTTAAAAGGCTTTGATTAACTTAAGCCTTGCTATCAATTTTTTGTTAGTTATTCAGTTTCCAGTAATGGAGGGAAAAGAATCAAATACTTTGAGAATAGAGTATGGAAATTGCCTACCACTGAAAAACATCTCTCTGCTTGTCTACCTATTTTTCTGCTCACAAGGTAAGTTCAAAACAGGTGAGTCTGACAATGAATGAAGTCTGCATTACATTGACAATGGTTTTGGCAGAAAGGCATGAATTTTCCCTCTTGCCCCTGGAAAATTATACTGTCAAGCAATACAACAATAGTGTTTTTCAAGTTTACTCCTCTACTGTTATGTAGTTGAAAAAATATACCAATAATATCTTCTGCTTGCAATGATAGCAAAGAAACCCATGAACTGACACACTTTACAATATGTCTTGTTTTTTGTTAGCTTGTTTCAGTTTTTTAATTTTAAATTTTAAATTTTAATTTAAAAATTTTATTGTGGAGACAATATGTAAAAAAACAGTTGACATCTTATCTAGGAGTCCCCATCTGGTGTTAATAGAGAGAGATAAAAACTTACCTTCTAAATCGCCAGCTGATTTCTTCAAGTTCTTAAAATGGTCATCATCTACTCTTGTGCATGTTTTGAAATTAATCCTCAGCTGCAATATTGCCTGTTTACAACTCTTTGCTGGCTTAACTTCCTAGTTGGGAATCCTTAAGTACCCCTCCATGAAGCAGGAATCCCTAGGTGGCATGGAATTAGTGTAGCAGTTCTTTGCCGCCTCTAGAGTTGGTGTATGGCTAAGGAAGAAGAGAGTAGCTGGAGCCCTGCTGCCCTGTTAGAATGACCTGCTAAAGGATAGGCCCCCAAGTTAGAGCAGCTCTGAGGCTGCTCCCATTTATTCTTGAGGCTGAAAAATTCCCATTACATGGATGGCAAAGGTGATGTAAAGCTGCATTTACCCATTCCTCCACCCAAACTCTTTAAATAGGGAACTTCAAATGATGCAACTAATTTGTTGTGTGGAAAAGAGTGCAAGCAATATTAAAAACTTTACATCATCTTGTATCATCACTAAATACAGTAGTGTAAGGAACCAAGGTGTAGGCAGTTTGACTTAGAAGTAGCATTTGAGCTAGTGTCCAGAGGTCAAGGACAGGCACAAGACAGTAGTCAGCAAGCAGGGATCAGAGTAGTTACTGGAGCTGGGGTCAGTAAGCAAGAGTCAGGGTCAGAGTCAGGCTGGGGTCAGAGACTGGATATCAGAAAACAAAGTGAGGTCTGAAGCTGCAACAGGTCTGGAGCCCTTGTAGTTGCCCAGACAACTTCCTGGGGCACCCTCCAGGATTAAATAATGAACATGGGTCAATCAGAGAGTGGCAAGGTGCTGTCACTCTAGACCCTGTGGATGGTACTTCCTTCTGTGCCTAATCTCCACAATGTTACTTGGATGCTTCTCTGTATGACCTTCTGGTAGTGATGTGCAAATATCAGCTATCCTAGGCCCTACAGAGCTGGGTTCTAGTCTTACATATCTTTACAAGCAGGGACAGATAATCATAGAATCGTAGGGCTGGAAGGGACCTCAGTCTAGTCCAGTACCCTGCACTCATGACAGGACTAAGTATTATCTAGACCATCCTTGAAGGTGCTCTTCAGCTTTTAGAAGTCGTTCAGCACCTTGCAGGATTGGGCTTTAAGTTCAGATTTCCTGGATGCATAATTTAACTTCCCCTCCGAGAGTATTACTCACTATGCTCCTTGAACCTCAAGTTATATAAATAACGGAGGAAGAAACATAACTGTCACCAGTGCATGAAAGAATGTTCAGAAAAGGACAAAGATCAATTATTTCCATTAGCAAATGAGGGTTAAAGAAGAAGAAATGTTCTTAAGCTACAGAAGGAAAAGTGCAGAGTAGTTAATTTTTATCAAGATTTTATCCAATATCTATAACAAGCAGTTCAATGAGAGAGAAAGGAGGTATGAAAGGTTACAATAGATGCTCTGATTTAGGGATGATAAAATATATTAATGCTGATCTTATACAGTGAGTGAGTGGGTAGATTAATGACCAACTAGAGCTTTCTTCAAACCCAAATGATTCCAGAAATTGCATTCAATCTGGTAACTATAGGAAGTGCCCACAAACATGTCTGTAGTGCACTCATAATAAAGCCAGCTATGAATAGCTTCCATTACTGATACAGTTTTCAAGGGCAGTGAAAGCCAAGAAACAGAACTTGTGTGCCATGCTCCAACCCCCATCCCAAGATTTAAGGTTTAACATGTACCACCAGTATGAATGTAAAAAATGTCAGTCTTTCTGCTACCTCCTGCAGCTGAGGCAGATCATGTATTCCATTTGTTCATATGCTCTGTGCCTCTACATTACTACTAACAAGTTTCATATAGTAATAGGTGCAGAGTTGTGGTTTGCGTTACATTTGATGCATGGCATCCCATATATTATGCCACAGAAAATGCTGAATATGCTCCCCATCTATCTTTGGCCACAGAGTTCTCCTTCACACAGGTGACTTGTGCCTAAATGGGGAATTGACAAATGGAATCTAAAAATAGCTATGTGACACTGCCTTTCCATTAAGCCATAATATATGCCTTAGAGAGCATCCTCCCTCTTAAAAAAAGAAAAGGAGAAAAACCAAAACATTTCTTACATAAGCACATTTAATTCGAAACATCCGGCCTCACTAGAGAACAAACTGTGTCTTAGATTAAAAGCTAGGAGGACAAGTCAGGCAGTCCTATAGTGTTCTCAGGTTCTTTCAGCCATTTGGCTGGAAGGACATCAAACAAGATCATGGGTCAATGCCAAGTGCACTTCAAACCCAGATTACTCTGGGCATTTATTACTCTGGCTCATTGGGGAGATTTATTATCAACCCTATCAGCATTTATTAAGATGACACTTTCCAAAGTGTGGGGTGCACTCCTCTGAGGAAGGGTGTGAGTAAGGACTGGCTGAGGGTACGCAGACTGAGCTCTCCTCTCAACTGCTCTCTGGAATTTCAGCTTTCATGTAATGAGAAATTAGTCTTTGGTTGAAATGGTTGTGAAGGAAACCTTCAAAATGTGACCAGAGAGTAAATAATGCAGCTTGACTTTGCAGAAAGCTTGAAACAATAGCTCTCAGGTTTTGTGATGCCCTGTCACTTTAAAGATTTGGACTCTGTGGTTAGAGAAAGAACATCATTTTAGTTTCAGTTTCCATTTTGCTGCCAGACAATAAAGCTACTAGAGCAGACAGTTGTGTTTCTGTCAACTCCTTCAGTGTCTATCTCCTTCTCTGCTGGGTCCAAATATCACATATTGGTAACATGGCTCTCGTATCCCTCAAGTCTTCAGTGCTCTCATTGCCTGACAAATCAGAAGAAACAGTAAGCAAATAATATATTAAAAAGAGGAAAAAGTTCACTTAGAGGCACAGGGTGGCAGACTGCTGATTTTTCGCTGCAGGGAGAGCTGGCGCAAGCCAGCAGGAGAGGGGAAGTAGACAATTAAGGGAAGAATAAAATAAATGGTTTCTGCCATTGCTACCCAATTTCTGGAAAGACAGAGCAATGAGGAGGAAGCAAGCAGCTATCTTAGCTGACCACCTGCAAACAAACAAACAGCATTAGTCTGCATTGGGGGTCTATAGCCAGCAGAGGAAGCCCACTTACAACCAAAGGAATGATTCTGTAATCTGTAGTGTAAACACACAGACAGCAGAGGGAAATCAAACACAGGTAGTGCTCATTTAAAAAAAAAATTCTTTGTGGTGGTGAAGTTGTCCAGAAGGCCCAAAGTTCAACAAGAAAGAGGAGAAATGGCAACTTTTGTGGACAATGTTGGTGAGGTTGATGAAAACCACAAATCATGGGTGGTGTACCTTGAACATTTTGGACAATTTGTATCTTGCAATTCCACTCCAGACAGAGAGAGTTTCAAACCTGCTGGCAGTGATGTGTCCAAAGGCATATGGGCTGATGAGTGACCTGTTGTCTCCAACTACACATGGAATTGCTACGTACACCACAATTACTTCAGCAATGCAGCAACATTTTTCTCTGACCTCACTGATGATAGCAGAATGATATTGTTTCCATCAGCGACATCAGGGAAGTGGAGAGTCAGTAATACAGTGTGTTGCTACTCCAAAGAAGTTGTCAGAGCATTGCCAGTTTGGACAAACATTAAGTGATGCCTGTGTTTCGGGAGAACTGGCCTGACATAGCTGCAGCCATGTTTTAGAGAACAGACTTGGCATAACTTGCAGCCATCTTGTGTACCCAGCCATCATAAGCTGGGAGCCAGGACACCACATACACAGAAATAATTGGCCTTTGTTGAAGCAGAACAGACCGGGCAGCTGCATAACTGTAATGTCAACATCTGCTAACAGAGATAGGTAAGGGAGATAACAGATGAATCAGAATAAAAAGGGAGGGTAGGTAGTGATCTTGAGTCTGTGGGCCTCTGAATATAAATTTTAGCTGAGAAAATGCTTTTTGCTGATAATTAGAAATTATGGTTTTTGGGTTTTTTACTGTTGGTAGGGAGTAGTCAGCCAAGTAGAGGGTTGCTATGGGTTACTGCTTTGTCTTAAACTACCTATAAAAGTTTATTTAGAGAAATGTACTTTGGAGAACTTTGGATTGCTGCAAGCAAGGAGACACTGAAGTCAATTGGAGGAAATCTGGCCACTGGAATCCTGTTGCTGTCACTCGATATCACCTCAGACTTTGGTAATTATGTCTATATCTAATCTTCTACACTATTGCTAAGCTTTGGTGTATGCTTTGTACTCAATAAAAACAAGAATTTCAGAGTGAAAGCCCTCTTGCATGTGTACCAATCTTTTCTCAGATGGAGGAACTGTGTCCCCCATTGATTTATTCCTGATACCACCTGGAAAACAGAGATTAGTTTCCATAGCTTTGGGTTCAGGAAACCCATGAGTAACACCCAGCATGACCCATTTCTGGATTATGCAATGACCTGATCCAGAAGAAATTACTGACTGTATCAGTGCTTACGTTTAAGAAGGCTGTTGAGATAGCTATTGCCATTAAAACCACAGAGAAGGATTCTCTGGAATTTAATGTGAGCCAAAACGTTCACCTCCTGAATTAGTGAGACAGAGGACTATTGGGATGTAAGGAATTTCTGTGTGGTAATTGTGCAGAAATGATGCATGCTGAGAAGGATTGCTGGGCAATGCCAGGTCATTTGCAGAAAGTGTCAGAAGATATCACCCTGACCTGTTGCAGTTCAGTGACCAGCAACCCAGGGTAATTGTCCATACAAGAAGACACCTATAAAGACTGTATCTAAGGAATGATGGAAGTTGGGAATTCATAATGTGGAAAAAGACACTGACACTGACCAAGAGCTAGCACTGCACATGTTATCAAAAGCTGGAGTCAGAGATGGCATCTGGGATACATCCTTGATCAAGGGAATTCCTTGAAAAATGGAGCCTGATGCCAGAGCTGCCATTTCATTGATTTCTACATCTGCCTATCACCTGACCTTGTCACAAGTTCCTCTGGAATAAACCTCCAGGGCTCTGAAGACTTATATCAGAGAAAAATTGGTCCCAAAAGGGATATTCCAGGTGAAAGATCAACGAGAAGGACAATCAGTCATTTTACCCTTTGTATGTGATTTGAAGGAAAGTATCCACCATTATTTGGCAGAATTTGGCTTGAGAAGTTCAAGGTGATTTGGATCAATATCAAGGTGATGGCAAAAACACTTTGAAATCTTCAAGGAATACTGGACAGACACGCCAAGGTTTTTTAAAAAGAACTTGGACAGATGAACAATTTGTCAATGAAGCTCACCGTTAAGTCTGACAGCCAATCAAAATATTGCAAGGACAGAATTGTGCCTTATGTTCTTCTAAAGGCTCTGGTAGAAGCTGATTTGAACCATTTAGTGAATACCGAATCTTTCTACCAGTTTTATGTAGTGTGTGTTACACCAATTGTACTAGTAATCAAAAAGGATAGCTCCATCTGACTTTGTGGAAATTTCAAACTGAGACTGAATCCAGTTTTATGTGTTGACCAGTATCCACTGCCTCAGACTGAAGATTTGTTTGCTATTTTTAATGGGGACAGTAACTCAGTAAATTAGATTTGCTCATTGCATACCTACAAATGGAAATTGATCTGACATCTCGCAAATATCTCAAAATCAGCATGCAAACAGGTTGCCTTTCAGTATTCTATTGGCACCTGCTCTGTTCTAGAAAGTCATGGATAAGATTCTGAAGGAACTGAACAGAATTCATTGCTATTTAGATGACATCCTTGTTACAGGCAAGGATCAAGAGGAGCATCTTTGACATTTGCATGCTGCCTTGCAACATTTGGATGACCATGGACAGAGAGTATGTCAAAACAAATGTGAGTTTTTCAAACCTTCAGTTGAATACCTCGGACATGTAAATAATGCCACCGGCTTAAGGAAATCACTGGAGAAAGAGAAGGTGCTTATTCAAGCGCCAGCACTAGAGAACAGGTCACAGTTGTGTTCATCCTTAGGACTGCTTAACTACAATGGCAAATTTTCTGCCTAATCTGATGACAGTCCTGGCACTGTTTGCATGAACTGTTACAAGCAAAGAAAAAATGGAACTGGATTAAAGAATGTGAGTGTGTATTTAAGGAAGCAAAGAAACTGTTGACATCAGCCAAAGTTCTTATGCACTTTGATGCCTTGCTACCATTGCAATCAGCTTGTGATGCTTCACCATATGACATAGATGCTGTTTTTCCCATGATTTTCCTGATGGCATGGAAACCCCAATTGTCTTCACTTCATGAATGCTCACTGTGCCAGAGAAGAACTGTGTGCAAATAGAGTGAGAAGCTCTAGCATTATCTTCAGAATTCGGAAGTTCCATGCCTATCTGTATGGTAGCTATTTCACTTACCCAATCATCATCCCTTAATTTCAATTTTTGCACCAAAACGTGGAATACACCAGCTGCTGCTAGAATGCAATGATGGGCATTGCTACATTCAGCTTGTTCCTATACTATTCCAATTCATAAAGGGACTCAGCATGGGAGTGCTGATGGGCTGTTATATTTGCTATGCCCAAGCATCTGTCAACCCAAAGAAACTTTGTCCAAAGTGTTTTATCTCACTCGAATGGTTAGATTTCCCATTACTAGCACAGACATCAATGAAGAAACTACTAGGGATCATGAGCTCTCTCTTGTGAAGGGAATGGTACTACAAGGTACAGTATAAAAGGAGTCAGAGATAATATAAAATGAGCGTCTGAGCATCCAATATGCTCACTCCATCCCTTGCAGAAAAACCTAAAGTGTTTAGCCATCATCCTCACTATCATCCTCACCACCAGTGGTTGGCACCTCCCCAGGCATGCAGGCCAGGAATCAACTTTTAAAAAGTGTTATGTTGATGCTCACTATGCCTAATGCATATTCATCAGGGGTTTAGAATCCCCAGAGTACACAATTCATATCCTGTCAACATGAATTAGCTGTGACTCAAGGTTGATCTTATGGGAAATGCAATTGATCATTCTGAAATTACTTCAATCTTAGGTTTTGGAAGCTCTTCACAAAAATCGTTTTGGCACTGTATAGATGAAGGACAGAGCCTGGAGTCATGTCTGGTGGCTGGGGCTCAACAAAGACATTGAGAGGAATGCAATGTGCTGTGCTACATTTCAGCAAATTCAGCACAATTCTTGCCTAGTTCATGTACTCCCTTGGTTGTGGCCTCAGACGCTTTGGACATGGACTTTGCCAAGCCATTAGAGGGTAATATTATTTGGTTGTTGTCAATGTCCATTCAAAATGGCCTGAAGTTCTCAGGATGACTTCTTCTACAGCTACCAAGACCATTGGACCTCTTTGTACCTTATTTAGCCAATTTGGTTTACTGTTACAGATGGTGAGTGACAACAGATCTCAATTCTGTTCTGAAGAATTTTGGAGATTCCTAGCTTCAGATGGCATTCAGCACATACATTCTGCTCCTTACCATGCTGCTACAAATAGACTAGAGAAATACTCTGTCCAGACATTTAAGCATGGTTTAAGAGCTAAAATGTCTATTTTGAGTCATCAGCAGAAACTAGTCAATGCCTTGCCTGTCTACAGAAACACACCACTGTCAGGAACTCAATAATGAGCCCAGGCCTGCCAAGACTTTAGGCAGCATCCATGGCTACTGTGCCACAGCAGCATTAAACTGCTGTGCTGACTAACAGTCTTATTGCTAACAGACTACAGACCCACAGCAGCCATGCCCCATGCCCCTGACTGGATGGGCAGACAGCAGTCATTGGGTGGTTGGACTATATAACACCTCCCCAACAGAAGGTGGAAGCTGTCTGAGCAAAAGGCCATTGCTACCAAGACCATTTTACCATGCTGCCTCTCTTGATCCTACCTTGTTGCCCTACTGCATTACCTGATCTTGCACTGTTGTCCTGCTATCTTGCCTGACCTTGCCTTCCCACCTCACCTGATCTCACCACCCTAACCCACTGACCCTGGCTCTTGGATTGGTTCTTCCAGCTTCTGAGTCTTGTGAGAACTCCAACCATTCTCTTCGACTGCCTCTGATACAGTTTGACCTGCCAGCTACCCAGCCATTTGTGTACACTTGGCTACTGTTGTGGACTGCCCCCTAGTTTGCCTGAGCCACTGGGCATTACAATTTGCACTTTTGTCTCCTCCTACTCTTGTCCTACCTGAAAAGATTGTAGAAGTCACAGGTATAGTGCCCCATGTACTCCAGGGGACACTGAGACTCCAGGAACAGGCACATTTATTGAGCTGTGCCTCTGAATTGACACCTGACTTAGTGAGTGGTGACTTGAGAGGAAAAAGATTCCACCTCATGTCCAGGCACTGGCCACAACCACTGTGAAGGCCTCCTCTAAATCGATGCAGGTGGTTCTGGCATAGTCCTTTTTGAATGGGAATGCCAATGATGAAAGAACTTACGTTTCTAGTGTGGAGGCACCAGCGATATGTTGTCCATCTGTCCTGCTACATCCCTGAACTGCATGGCCTCAGTAAGGGGGTTGAGCCTGGCAACACTGGGAAAACTCCGCCAAGCTCCCTCCAACAGCTCATTCCATGATCCTGGCCTGATACATTGAAAATGTCCCTGCACGTACAACTCCAGGTACAGTTCTGGCTCTGGGATTCCAGAGAGATACTTCTCCTCGGCCGGCCCCCCCCCCCAACCCCTCCGTGAGCCATGATTGACTCTAAAGCCACCAATAGCTTCATGGATGCTACTGATGGATTTCTAATTGTGGTTAGGGAGCACTATAAGTGCCTCCAATTTAGCCTGATTTTGTCCCCACACTTCCCTTTGATACTTAGAATCTTCCTGGATCCTGCAGCCTCTGTCCTGATTCATCAGACACAAGAAGAGTTTAAATAAAACATAGATGTGGCCAAGATGGCATACAAACATTATGCTGACCATCACCAGCAGGACAGCCCTACATTTGCAGTAGGACTAAAGGTTTGGCTATAGCCAAACACTTCAAGACATGCAGACCTGTACATAAAATGGACCACTAGTACCTAGGACCCTACCAGATCTTCAGGCAAATCATTTAAGTAACCTTTGAAGTTCGACCTCCCTGAAAACTCAAGGTGCACCCTGTATTCCATGTCTCCCTCCTTAAACCCTTTTCCGAGAATCTCTTATTAAAAAAAACAACAAAAAACAACCTCCCCTCCACAAGTCCAAGTGTTAGATGAGTACCTTGTCTATTAGATCCTAGATTCATAGGTATGTAGAGGAAAGATATGGTACCTTGTTGAGTTGAAAGGGTATGGTTTTCCATTTCAATTTTGCTGCCAGAACAATAAAACTACCGCAGCAGACAGCTGTGTTTCTATCCACTCCCTCTGTGTCTGTCTCCTCTGCAGTATTCAAATATAACAGGTGTGGCCTGCCCCATTCATCTCAATACTAAGAATTTAGAATTCAATGATTATACTTTAAATGCCAACGTTGTTAATGCTTTGGTTCAGCACAACATATAAAAAAGGAAAGTGTCATATTCTGAAGATCTACAAATTTACTGACCTATTTAAAATACAATTTAATCTAAAAAATGGGTTGCCTTATCACCACATAGTGGGGGCTATAGGTGATTGTGAATGGTTTCATATTTCTGAAGTTGGACTCAGCTTTCAGATGTCTGGGAAAATCTGCATTAAGCCACACAACCACCTTGCAAATTTTATTGCACTCTGCATCTAAGGATTAATTACCTGAGGTCTCACAGGACACCTGTGATGGGAGCTGGGTCAATGCTTAAAAAATTTTGGTGAATATTTTGATAAAGTCTAAATCAAATTAAATTGTGAGGTGTTTAACCCTTTTTATATGTCTTCCAAGGACATTCAAGTGAGATTTTTTTGTTTTGATTTGTTTGTGGAAAGTGAAATCCTTGGTGCAAATATTTATTTGAATGACGTTTTGTGCCAGATTTGCTTCTGTGAGCATCTTGTATTGAATGTTGGGAAGCAGAATCAATCCCATGCAACTTGTGTGAACCAGTCATACGGGCCACATATCAAATTGTGAGTACTGAATACTTGCAGTGAGCAGTTTGCAAGCACCCTATAGGCTGAAAAGTGTTCCTTTAAAAAAATAAAGACCAAATTTTGGCAAGTGAACAGAATTGTGAAAATCAGTCTGTTTATAGACAAATTGTGAGGAAGAATAAATGTGAAATCTGTTGAATAAATTGTTGTGAGTTGTCCACCAACCTCTATCCAGGTGGCAAATTATTTTATTCTCATTTTACAGGAGAAACTGAGGCACAGAGATTTGTTTTGTGAGATAGGTATACCCCCTTTTCTTCTGTTCATCTTTTACTACGTCTTTGCACAGTGTCTAGCAGAAAGGAATCCTGACTGTGATTGGAGCTCTGGGCACTAATGTAATGTAAATAATTTAAACATAAGAATGATTGTTTTGTTCATGTGCTTGTGGGCAAACCCTTTGCCTTATGTTCCAGGCCTTTCTGCTTCCACTTCCTTCTCCTCACTCTTTCCCTTAGAGTGGGCTTTGTTTCCTCTATTCCTCTAGCTGTGAGTTCCTGTCTCCATGATTGACAGCTCAGACAGTTGTGTGTGGGTGTGGTCAAGCTATCTGTCTGCGGACAGAAGAGTATGGGGTTTGTAGACCCCATTACAGCATGGCATCTAAACTAAGGGGACCACATGTCCCAATTTTATAGGGATAGCCTTGATATTAGGTGCTTTGTCTTGCATAGACACCTATTACTCCCCTCCATGCCAATTTTTCACATTTGCTATCTGGTCACTCTAATCTAAACCATAGACTAACAGTATAGAAACAAAATGTCAGATGTGTCTTGCAAGTTACTTATTTGTTGCTTTTAATGTTCCCCACCAAACTTTTCTCCCTTTCCTCACTTACCACATTTCCCAGCCAATTGGTTTCACCACCGCTGACCCATGATGGCATCCTGCCCATTCCAGAAAAAGATTCAGAATCTATGTGAAGCTGGGTGTGATTCTTTTTCAGATGTTGTCTAAAAAATGGGCCATTTAATTCAATTTTCGGCAGGAGTTCTCTTAAACCCACCCTTAGTCACTGCTAATTTTCATACAGTGTTATAATGCTGGTAATCCTTTCGTATGTATACAACATATTTCATCTTCAAAGTGCTTTTCCATAGTAATTAGTCCTCACTGTGAAGTTTAATGAGCACATGCCACAGATTGTATGCTGGCTTCACGCCAATTACCAATAGATTCACAAGATGCACATTGAAGAAGTTTTCCTGAGAGGAAAACAACATGATTTAAATTAGCCTGGGTGGTGACTTTGCATGGAGCGAAGTCCTACGCTGACTTGGTGAATATTCTAAAGGTCGGTACGCTTAGCTTAAACATTCAATTGTCCCTCCCAGTTAACAGGTCAGGCTACAAGTTGGATTGTTGAGGCTATAAAAATATTAATAAAAATACTATCTCATCATATTGCCTGGGAGCCCTAATCATGTACCAGTACCCCAATGTGCTAGGTGCTGTACAAACACAGAAGAAAAAGGTGGTCCCTGTCCCAAAGAGTTTACAATCTAAGTAGGAGAGCACCTCCGATCTAAAAACACTTAAGAGTATTTTGGCAGCTAAAGCCTCATTTTTAAAAAAACGTTTGAAAAGACATGCCATACACAGTTAGCTCATTGATTAGGGATTGGCAGTAGCCAGATTCAGAATAGTCTGGGGAGATAGGCAAGAATTATTAGCCTCACTCAGGAATTTCTAGCTTCCATGCATACATTCGGTGCTCAGTCAATGTAGACATTTTCAAGGAATGTGTTTCATAGAGCTGGTGAGAGCATTTTTGATTGTCTTTTCTTTTCACTATGTGTGACCTTTGGGTGGGCTAGAGTTTACTTCACTGCCCGTCTCCCAGTGCCAAAAATCCCCCAAAACAAAAAACCTATTCCTATAGGAAAGCACATGGAGACATAGAATTCAGTCACTGAGAATTTTCAGCAAGGATTGCACACGGTCATCCTCCTCACAAGCAAGTAAAAAAAGAACAAAAGGAATGAACTTAAGAATTAAGTACCAACTTTATAAAGATAAAGAAACATGAATAATAAAAACTACAATTCAATTCCTACAACATAACGTGGCTACTTTATAATACACATACATTTTCCTCACAGTTATACATAAACATAAATAAAGAAAACAAATCAAATCTAAACAAGTCAGTCCTCACAGAAACACAGTGAGAACAAAGAGAAGGTTACTCACCTTGTGCAGTAACGGAGGTTCTTTGAGATGTGTACCTATAGGTGCTCTACTCCAGGTGTTGACTTATCCTTGATTGGAGATTTTGCCAGCAGTGCCTGTCTGGGTCATGCATGCGCTGTCCTTGTCTCGCTGTGCCGTTGGTGCCCTTTTCAGCACACATGACGTGGATCCCTCTACTCCTTCTTTACAGTAGAGCTGTGTATTTGACTCTGAAGTAAAGGGGAAGGAGGGAGGGTAGTGGCGCACCCACAGGGACACACATCTTGAAGAACCTCCGTTACTGCACAAGGTGAGTAAACTTCTCTTCTTCTTCAAATAGTGTCCCTGTGGGTGCTCTACTCCAGGTGATTTCGATCAGTGCCCTTGATTGGAGGAGGGACTTTTAGAGTTGATATGTTGAATAGAAGAGAGTACTTATAGTCTAATTGCTGCATCATGTCTTGATGCTTGATCAATAGTGTAGCATTTTATGAAAGTGTGGGCCGAAGCCCGGGCCGCTGCCTTGCATATTTAAGAATTGGCACGTTATGCAAGAAGGTTGTGCTGTAGCAACTGATCTGGTTGAATGTGTCCTGATGCTTTGGGATGGCGTTATACCTGAATGTGTGTTGCATGTGTGGATATAGGCAGAAATCCAATTTGAAAGTCTTTGGGTGGCTATGGTGTTGCTTTTGGAACATTCCATAATTGAGATGAAGAGTTTATGAGATTTACTGAAAGTTTTCGTTCTTTGTAGGTAAAATGCAATGGCTCATCTGACGTCCAGCATGTGGAAGGCCACATCCTGTGCCCTGGAATGTGGTTTGACACAAAAGGTAGGTAAATGGATGTATTGGTCAAGGTGGAATGCTGATGTTAACTTGGGGAGGAACTTTGGATGAGTTTGTAACATCTTGTCTTTGTGAAATACTGTATATTGTGGGTGGGCCATAAGTGCTCCAAGTTTACTCACATGGCATGCTGATGTGATAACAACTAGAAATGCTACCTTCATGGACATGTGCAGCAGTGAACAAGTCACTAAAGGCTTGAATGGTGGCTTGATAATTGCCCGGAGAACCAAATTGAGGTCCCACAGTATTATGAGAGGACGTACGACTGGGTACACATTTTGTATACAGGTCATGAAGCGTTTGACGATTGGATGTGTGAAAATCATGGTATCATCAACGAGATCATGGAGGTGGATCTTGTTTGGGAAGCATCTGTCTAATGGAGTTTAGGATAAGATTTGGAAAAGGTTATTTATGGATTTATTTACCTAGCTGTTCAGGGAAAAGGGGGGACAGGGAAGAAGGACAAAAGAAGGAAGACAAACCTGCAGGCCTCAGATACCTCAAACTCTTGAGATCTGGTCTGCAGCCTTTTGCATTTTGGTGCGTATAATTTGCATGAGGAGGCCCAAGAGGTGTATTTCCATGTTGAGGTATAAAGACTTAATAGCAAGAGTTTATGGTGGGGTAGCATGGTTAAGGTATGATGGAGAATTTAGACAGAGGGTGGCAGAGGAGCTTGATTTATCCTGTGGTACAATGTGCCAGGAATTTTGGCTGTAGCATATGACTCCTTATTGCCCCACCTGGCTGGCCTTCACAGACAGTGGGTTCCCAGTGCCAAAACCCATTTTCAGTATACAGCTATAAAAGCCAATATATGCTTTTGCATTTAATGATGGGAAATGTTTTTGTTCCCAGTAGAGGTACAAATACCAGTGTTGGAAGTGCAGGGGTCAGCCTAGTGCACTCTCCTGTTATGGGGTATAGAGCTGTTCCAACAGGGCAGTAAAAAGGGGATAGGAGGAATCAGTAATTGGGATACAGGTGTTAGAGCATTTGGTATTGACTACCACAGGAAAAAATGATACAGCTTATTTATGGAATGGATTTTCATCTGGGTTTTAAATCCTGTATGAGGGAGTGAGGTGCAACTCCTGCGCAGAGAATTTGAAGTCTGTTAAAGGCTTTGAGCATGTAGTCAGGGCAAAGATCACCTCAGCAGCAGGGAGAGTGGCAGGCCCCTTCCCCCATCTTCCAGTGCCAGAATTGCACCTATGTCCCCTGGGTGAGGTATAAAAAAAGGCAACGAGGAAATATACTCTTATCCATCACCTGTTCTACCCCTGGGGCTCCACTGGTAAATTACTACATTGACCACCAGCTGGGTTCAGTGAGACACACATCATTTGATGCTGTGGTAGCTATGGTCAAGGAGTGTGGCCATGGGGTGATGTTGGCAAAATGTGACACTAAGTCTGCATTCTTGTTGCATCCAGTTGCTTCCACTGAATACCAGGGACTTTAAACTTGTTTAGGATTTTCAGTTTGAAGGCCACTGCTATTCTGATAAAGCCATGCTCATGGGGTGCTCACTGTCATGTACTGCTTTGAAAAAATTCACCTCAATGTTGAAGTGGGCAGTTGTGCTTGAGACTGGCCTGCATCATGCCGTGCACTATCTTGACAACTTCTTATTGAGGTGACAACAAGAACCAGCTTGCTGTCAGGTTCGATTTTATGTGGATCCCGCAAATAAGGAGCGACAAGGGTTGCTTTGCATACAACTTTGTTTTACTTATAACAATTTATAAATCAACAATTACAACTCAAAAATCACTATTAATTCTTATCCAATACAACAACTTAACTACTTAAAGCACAATCACAATTACAACTATACAATTATACTTATAAAGCTAGCTTACACTATAGGGTTATACTTGTGCTATTATACTTACACTGCAACAGTGAGGTTTGTCAGCAGCAAAGCAACACTCCAATACTACTAGTACGATTCCTGGGTTTGCATCTGAGTGGAAAATACTGTCACACTCAGGTTTCATAGCCACACGCTCTATACTCAGGTTTGAGTGGCAAACTGGGGAGAGACGGGTAGGTAGATCAGGCCCCCACGTAGAGCTATTGTGGTGCTCTTCCAAAGATACGGGACATCTCCGTTTACTTCCTGTTTATGATGACCTTATATTCTCTTCCTCACAGCCATATGCCCACTTTTAGCCAATTATGAAGTTCCTAAGAGCGATGAGGTGATTGGGGGCTGCACCCCGACACAGCCAAACGTGATTTTATCTCTCTTGGTTGTCCAGCTATATACTGGACAGACTTCTGGCCCCCTGCTTGGGCAGTTGTACTCTTTTTGTGGATTTACTCCAGCTGTTGTCTGCTGTTGACAAAGAATCACTCGTTGCAATGCCTGTCTGAATATTATTTTAAATGAAGTTTACTGAGTTTCAAGTCACAGAGGGCCCATACAGGTTTACCAAAGCCTAAAGGCCACATACTGATTGCATCTTGATTGTCTCCAGTACTTAACACCTGCTGGGATTCTCCCGGTGCTTTTGACAGGGATTCCTGACAAGACAAGGTTGGATGTTGCTACAAAGCAATTAACGTTTTACATCCAGGCCCAATGAGTTTGTATTTCTATTAATTTAAAATGGAGTTGGGTCACTTTAATTATAAAAATGAAACAATGTTACAACACTTATTTGCAAAAAGGTTGGGGACAGGCAACTGCAAGTACATGTTACATGTGTTTCAGGGCCTTACAAAGTGCCTCAGGATCCCCATTGCCACGGGAAAAACAGAAGGCCTCGACCAAAGTTTAATATATCTGGGTATTGAACTGGCCACCCTTTGGGGTGTTTTTGTATTACCTAAAGAGAAGTTGGAATCAGGATGGGCGTTGATATGGGCTCTTAAAGGGGCAAAGAAAATTACTCTGAGGGAGCTACTGGTGCTCACGGGGCAGCTAAACTTTGCATGCCTGGTGGTGACTACTAGTCAGGCTTTTTGTGCCCATCTGGTGTCTGCCTCCTCTGGAGTGCAGAAACCCCACCTCTTTGTTAGAATGACAAGTGAACTGAAAGAAGACTTAGAAGTGTGGGAAAGTTTCCTGGAAGACTTTAACTGGGTTTTGATATGACATTTGGGCAGGTTGCTCAAGACTGAGCTGCAGGTACAATTTGATGCCTTGGGGTTTTGCGGATTTACTTTCAAGGTGTGTGCACAGGTGACCAGAAAGCTGGGGGGTCAGGGTATTACAAGGGACATCCCCTACCTTGAGGTTTTTTTTTTCCTGTACCGGTAGCAGTTGCTATTTAGGCAGAAAACTTTCAGAACAAAATTGTCCATTTCTGGTGTGAAAATCAATCCATGGTCCATATTGTAAACTGAGAGTTGGCTATCACTGCTCAGGTAAAGAGGTGGCTGAGGACATTTGTTGTATTCTGCCTATGGTGAAACGTCCGTTTTCATGCAATGTATGTTCTGGGAGTGGATCATGCTGTTGCCAGTGCTCTATCTTGATTTCAGGATGACAAATTCTGGGAACTCACCTTGCTGGCCAGCTAAGATCTGCAGGCTATGTCCCCAACAGCTCTGAAACCTTGGCTTATGACAGCTGTGGGACTAGTTGAGGACACGGTAGCCCTGCAGACTCTGAGGGTCTGTGAGGCCAGCCTTTCAGAGCTGATGGAATTTAAGGCACAGGTGGAGCTTCGCTAGCGGGGGCCCATACCCTGTGCACACCAGGCAGTGCTCTACATGTTGTCTTAGACCCACCACTGGTTGGCTCCCTTCATTATCTCTGACTAGTGGGCCCATCCTGTTGGAGCAGATTGGTGGGTTTCAAAAACTCATGTGGACATTTTGTAGTAGGAAAGCTCTTAGAAGGGTAGGAAAGCTCTCAGAAAGACAGGTGCCAGAGGGATGACAGGTTACCAAGGAAACCTTGGCAGGGTTATTAAAGGCTATAGCGTGAGTCTGAAGCTGTTGGAGGGAGGCCCTTTCATTTAAGGCAGCATTCATTGTTGCCTTCTTTGGCGTGTTTAAAGTGAGTGATATGGTGCCTGTGGCAGCTGCAGACAGATCCCAATGTGCATTAGACATCGTAGACATGCAACTATCTGCAGGAGCCATGTCCTTGCACTTAAGGTACTCAAAAACAGACCAGAAGGGAAGGGAAATGTATGTGGTGCTGAAGGAATGTGCAGACGTGTCCTTGTGCCCCGTAACGGTGATAAGAGCCTTACTAAAAATCTGGGGCCCACAGCCAGGCCCACTGTTCACACACAGTGATGGCAGCTTCCTGATAAGGTATCGGTTTGATGCCGTACTAAGAGCTACTGCGGTCTTGACCTGGGAAAATTTGGTTCTTTTAGGATGAGACAGTCAGCAGCTGCAAAAGGTTTTGGCCTGTGACAGGTGCAGGCAATTGGGTACAGGCAAGCAAGGTTTTACAGGACTCACGTCTCCAGCATGGAAAAGATGGCAGAGAACAATAAAATGTAACTAACCCAATGTGCGTGTTTGTTTCAGAGGCTACCCAGACCGTACACGATGTTTGAATTTGGGGGCACTTTATAGTGCACTGGGCCCACATGTGGGAAGCCAGGATGGGAACTGGATCTCAGCTGGGCTTCAGGGCTGAAGCTGTGTGCATCCAGTGGTTCAGCAGAAGAGGGATGCAGTGTGATCTGCTCATACCACTTCTGCACTGACTGACAAACAAGGTCCCACCTCATATCTTGGTTATTCACCTCAGGGAGAATGCTTTTGAGGGCTGTACAAGAATCAGCATAAGGGATGGAATCCTGAGGGGTGTTGGCCTGATCAGCCAGTCATGGCCAGAAGCGAGTTTAGTATGGTCAGAGAGGCTTGCACGGTGGGTTTGGCAGGGAGCTGCAGATCCAGCCCATGTGGACAAGGTTAGAAAGAAAGTGAATAGGGCAGTCAGCAAGATGTTTCTGGGGCCAGGGAGTTCAGTGAGATAGCATAGGGACACCGTTTCCATTGGTCTGAAGTTTTCAGGGAGGGTACCATACATTTTTCAGATGGAGATACTGACACATAGCTTTGGAAAGTGAGGAAATGGGTTGGGCAGGAATTGTGACACCACACAGTGTGGATGAGGGGGGATTAACCAAGCTAATCACTGGCACTTCCCTTGGCTGGTTTCCTTGTGGTTAAAAGCATAAAATGAACGGTTCCCATGAGTAAAAGACCTAGGATTTTGGTGATGAGCTTTGAGATTGTTGGATGAGGGAAGACCTTGTGGTCTGTGAGGACCAGGATCCCCACCCTTCTGTACTGTTGGACCCCATTGCTACGGGAAGGTGCTATGACTCTGAGTTGAGTCCTGGGCACAGCTGAGGAGAGCATACCATGAATTGTGGATTATATGGTATGGAGATCTGCAACCCCAGCACAGAGCCAATTAAATGCCTGATACGGGAGAGTATGGGTGAGGGGCAGGTAGCACCTCTCCCTTGTGCCAAAGTTTAATAAAAATTGTGTCCTGCCACTTAATTCCATGCATATGTCTGTCCTCTTTTCACCACTGTGTCCGTATCAATAGATACTAAAGTCTACCAAACATTTTACCCCACCAGGGTTATTGACCGTATTGTTCCTATCAACAATTGTTCACATCATTACACAGTCATAGAAATGTCAGGCCAAAAGAGACGTCAGAGGTCATCTAGCCCAGCCCCTTGTGCTGAGGCAGGACCAAGTACACCTAGACCACACCAGATAGGTGTTTCTCTAACCCAGTGGTTCCCAACCTTTTTGTCTCAAGGGCCACAGATATCATTTTTATAACCCTGAAAGGCCACTAATCTCTGGCAGCAGGCCTTCCCCCCACTGCAGCCAGACAGAAGGAGTTCAGCGAGGAGGCTGTCTCTAGACAGTGCCTCCCCTCTGCAGTCAGAGGGATGGGAGATCAGTGCTCTCCTCTCTCTGACTCCAGCAGGGATCCCAACACCTATGGACCCAGGTGGAACATTTTGCCCTGCTACAGCCAGGGGAAGGGGAGTGCTGATCTCCCGTCCCCTTGACTGCAGCAAGGAGCCTGCACTGGTCTTATAGTCTGCGGAAACACACTCCACCTGGGTCCTTAGGCAGCGGCTCCCTTCTGCAGCCACAAGGAGGGGAGCCGCAGGCCATTTTGAAAGCCCCCATGAGCCACTTTTGACTTCCGGGCCACAGGTTGGGAACCACTGCTCTAACCTGTTCTTAAAAATTTCAGTGCGTTGAATTCCACAACCTCCATTGGTAACCTATTCCAGCACTTAACTCTCCCTGTGGTTAGAAAGGTTCTCCTAATATCTATCCTAAGTCTCCCTTGCTGCAAATTAATCCCATTACTTCTTGTCCTACCTTCAGTGGACATGGAGAACAATTTATCTCCATCTTCTTTATAACAGCTCTTAACATACTTGAAGACTGGTATCATGTCCCTGCCCAGTCTTTGTTTCTCAAGACTAAATATGCCCATTTTTTAACCTTTTCTCATAAGTCATGTTTTCTAAACCTTTTATCATTTTTGTTGCTCTCCTCTTGTTATTAGGGACTGCTGATTTTCCCTCTTAGGTCTACTCCAATGTTCCTTATCAGTGTTACACATCATTTGCATTTCACTTCAACTGGCTTTGTCAGCCCTTGAGCTGCTTACTTTCCCATAAACAACCCACTTTCACATTGAAGGTTACTGCAGACCTCCAAAAATTAGAGTGCAGAACTTAGCAAAGAATCCTTTAGTGATTATTCAGAAAAACACAAGCTTCATCACAGGTAATAGGTCCAAAATATTTGAGCAATGGAAAATATGGGGGCATGTATGGAAGTGGAAAGGCTTTTCAAGGACTTCCTATACCCATAATTCTGATAGGACTAGCTGCAAAATTAAATATTATACGTTTCATTTGCCATTCACAGTAAAGCTAAACAGGGTCATGACTAGGTTGGAATAATGAATATAACAAAATTAAATCAATCTCTCTGGTTTTCCAATAAAAACGAGCAATACTGAGAGAAACGGCAGACTGATAATTGCATGCCCATTTGTGCACTATGCTCTGCTAGTTCTTTCTGCCACAGTGAGCCCTTCATTTTATTGTTTTCTTTTTATCTATTTATTGTATTGTATTGTGGTAGGGCCTGCATTGTGCTAGGGCCCCATTGTGCTAGGTGCTGTACATATGTGTAGTTTAAAGATGTCTCTAACCCTCAAAGAACTTAAAATTCTCCAGCCCACATCTCTGTATTTTTCCCCATGTTTACTCCTGTCAGGAGCAGCCTTCCTGATTTAGTATATCTACTCAGTTTGATCTCTTCCTTCATGGCCATCGAGAAGCTCCAATCTTTCATCTTGTGTCTTCTACCGCTATCTTCTCTTCTCTTGCCTAAAAAGTAAAAAAACCCTGGAAAGAGTCCAGCAACTACAAGATGAGCTCAGATACTATGTTAATGCGGGCCACATAAGTACCTAGATAAAATTAACTACAACAACATATTCAAGTATCTTGGGGACATCCTTTCCTCTCTTCATCTGTGCTTTACAGAAGAGCTTGACTTTGTATGTTTACATGTACAGCAGTATGTACTATAGTAGTGGTTAAAAAAAAGACAACAATGTCCCATGCCCTAAAAGGACTAAACATTTAATTGCAGCTAGCTGAGAATAAAATCAATATTATCTTTTTCATGGATGAAAAGCTAAGTTTACCCAGAAGGAAAATGTAAGGAGATTGTAATAACCCAAATTTGCTATACTCATTAGCTCTAATTAGTACCAACTTACACCCCCCATAAAATCCCATTCAAGACAATGGGTTTGTTATTACTGAATTTTGTACATTATCTAGAAGATACACTAGCAACTTTTAATGCTCTGTGGCTGGTTTTTATTCTACTCAAAAGAATTTTTTTTTCAGATAGAGCCGTACTTCAGTATTTCATGGTCCTGGGATCTCCCTCAGGTTTCAGACTGGTGCTGGACTCCTGAAGGAACATATGATTAAAACTAGATCTTCTCTAGAACTCTGAATCAAGGTCCTATGGAAATCATCTGTTTTTACTGCTTGTCATCATGGTGTGTTGCACGAGAGCAGTATAAATTCCAGTGTGCACTAGAATGTTGCTCACTAACTGGCCTGTATGGCCCTGTTGGTGCACACTAAGAGTTCTCCAGTGCACATTCATGTAGAACTATGTGGAAGGAGACTACATTAACTACCGTTAATAAACATAAACTACTGTTTAGGTAACACCAGGAGGGTTCACTCAGGCCAGTTAGTGCACAACACTCTAGAATTTACATTGCTCTAGTGTGGGTGAATGCTCAGTGTAGCCACATCCTAAGTTTCATTTTCCTTATAGAAAATTGTGTGTTTGATCCCAGCACTTCGTTCTCCTTCATGTGTCTGTTATGACAACTGTCATAGATATGTTGAAGGACTAGACTATAGGTTGAAGACAATGTTCAAAGCTGAATTTCATTTGCTCACTGAAAGAGAATTCAAGGTTGTTCCCAAGACCATAAAGGATAAAATGTGTCTATTTTGAATGCTTAACGCTGGAAATTATAGAGTAATATGGGTGTGTAGTTGTATTTGTAACGGCCAATAATTTAAAGAGGTGGGAGCTTAATTGAGAATCTCAGAATAATTTGTGATTTAAATGTGAAATCAAATTAGGCTCAGAATTGAGTGTATTCAATTTTATTTGAATGCTAAAGAAGAAAAGTTTGTTTTTTATTTCAGAAATAATGGATGGTGACCAATATTGGCTACTTTATATTTCCATGAAGTTAGCAGCAAATGACTTTAAATTCAAGAAGCATCCTCGTATTGGCTGAAGTCAATTCGCAAGGCTCTTTGAAGAACTGCAATTTGCTGATTGTAAACATGCAGTTTCCTACTAAATTCTTTGGAAACAGACGCCTGAGTGCTTTTGATTAAATATGGAAAAGCGACATTTAAGCTAGGGAGTGAAATTTAAAAGGCTTTTATAAGACACTTTCATACTGAAAATGTTTATTCCAGAGCTTTAATGGTTTTGGGTTTAAAGTTAATTCTATAGCCAGAAAGAAGTAAAGACTAATTCAGGGAACATGAAAGAAATTTCCTGCAAAAGATGATAAAACAACACAAGGAAAAAAACGAGAGGGAAAAATAACAGCATTCTGTTCTCTCTGTTGTGGGAACACACAACAAATGCTGCATTAGGAAATCATATATTACCTGTAGTGCATATACATAACAAATCTTTCCCGAGTTTATGAGGATAGCTTGGGGGAGAAAAGGATTCTAGCGTGAGTAGGGTGGCTGCCCTCTGTCTGCATAGGGGTGAAAGGACTGAGTGAAAAGAGGCCAATTGGAAGAAACTGACTGAAGGCCACAGCTGGCCTGAATTATAACCCAGCTCCAAAAGAAAAGCTGTGAGACTCCTGGCTTAAGGAGAGTAAACCTACTTGCATGGCTCCAGAAGGAGCTGAAATAGAAGTGGAACCCTGTCCGAATTAGCAGGCCCCAAAGGCTGGTTTGGATTTGAGGGCCTAAAGAAGAGGGTTTTTTTACTGGATTTGAGGATGGAAAGAAGATTTTTTTTATTCTGTAAAGGAGTTGACTAATAAGACTTCAGTACTCAGGACTGGGAGTAAATTATTGCAAGAATGAAGAGGGAACTGAGGGTAATGTGCCTGCAGGGGGCAAGCTGAGGAATGGCACACTTCTACACTGACTAAAAGACACTGAGCCTTTCAATTGATAAAGTAAAATAAGATTAAGAGGATGCGTGACTTTAAAATCCACAGACATTTTGGAAACCCTAATGGGTGAATAAAAGTGTGGCATTCAGTTAGTGGCCTGACCATGGACATTTCTGTGAAGGACTGTGACTCACAGTGACACAATCCCTCCCTGAGCACCATTGTCTTCCGGAGCACTGTGCAGGATGCGCAATTTGTTTGGCCAGTGCAGCCTGCCGATAACCCCTCTGCGAGCCTGAATGGAAGAGGGAAGTCCATGCCTCCCCAGGCCCTCCTGATCCCTCTGGAAAGTAGAAGCAGTCCCTGAGCATAGGGATTTACAGCTGTGACAGGTACTAGCATGGGCTGTGCAAGGGTGTGTGTGTGTGTGTGTATGTGTGTGTGTGTGTGTAGTTCTTTCCACACTCTCCACACCTGCTGTCCACTTACAATATGGCCCCCACTAGCAGCCCATAGATAGGGGCTGTCTGCAAACCCTAATGCTTTCTTCTATTTCAAAACCCTCCTTAAAAACCTTCCTTTGCAGGGATGACTACAAAGTACCTCCCACAATTAGGTAGCTGGTGTATTGAAACCACTGCTTATCTTGCTTGTAATTTCCTTGTTCTCCCCTGTCTGTAGCTCTCTGTAGTCTCTTGTTTTATACTTATTCTGTAAGCTCCTTGTGGCAGGGACTGTCTTTTTGTTCTGTATTTGTACAGCACCTAGCATAATGGGGTCTTGGCCTATAACTAAGTCTCCCCGGTACTACTATTATACAAATAATGAATAATAATAACTTATCCTGCCACCCTTACCCATGTGAATATTCCTTATTCACACAAGTGTCCCACTGACATCAACAGGTTTTGTTATGTGAGCAAGGATTACACACATGAGGAAGGGTGGCTGGATCTGTCCATAGCAATGGTTAAGATATGTGCATTTAATTGCAGTTCAAAAGAAATAAAAATAGAACCAAACAAACAACGTGCCCCTTCCCCCATTCACTGATGGATGAATTACTAAACTGGAAGTTGAAGTCCAAGTCTTTGAACAATGGTGCAGACAACAAATCAGTCAACCTAGTTCTGGTCATGTTATAACCCCAGACAATAAATATGGTCTATAACCGAAGATTTGGCCTCCAGGGAGTTGGCACCTGTTAAGCCCATAGCAAAGAAGACACAGTTTTATCCTCAGAATAATTACTTTTTTCATTTTGTCTTTGTAGAGTAATAACATTCTTTATTTCCACAGCAGCACAGATAGTAGCCACAGATATTGATACAATCCATACTGTCAATCCTAATTAATATCAGCTCAGGCTGGCAGAAGCCTCCTCTGGGAGATTTATTCATTCACCGATTCACAACTCTAAATGTGTTGACTTTATAAATACAGGGCCCAAACCTGTGGCAAACATTTGATTAACAAGGCAAGGCCACTCATTCTGTCTTGATTGTTTTAGCAGCAGCTAAAAGAAATAGTCCCAAAATTCAGGGTGTGTAGAGGGTGTTAAATTGAGGTAGAACAGGGTGTCAACTCATTTCCTATGGCGGGCCACATTTAAATTAAATTTAGTTCAAGTGGGCAGAATACACCTCATGCACACAGTGCTTTACAAACTCTACTCTCCGCCGTGAAATCTCCCGGCAAAGGGAAATTCGGCGGCAGAGTAGGAGAGTGGGACTCACAGCTGACGCAACATCTTGCGGCCTTTTACTTTTTGCCACGAGATCTCGCGGTACCATGCGCTGACACGAGATCTCGCAGACTTTTACAAAGCTCGGCTCAGAAACAAGTGCCGGGCCGGATAACACAAGGCGGCGGGCCGGATTCGGCCCGCGGGCCTTGTGTTTGACACCCGTGAGGTAGAAGGAGTTATACTTGTATTCAAGTGCCCCATATGTATGCGTTAGGAATTTTTCCTTGACTCTCCTACACTTAAGGGCCAAATCTACCACCCATGTTCATGACAAGTGATGCTTTACTCCACAGATAGTCCCATTGATTTCAACAGAGCTGGTTTCAATGCTCTATCCCGTGTACTTGGGTTTGGAGGGCAGGCCGGGGGAAAAGGCAAAAACAGATCCCCTGTTAAACAGATTCACCAGCTTTCTATTCTTAAGGCTCATGTATTTAATACTTCGGTGTTTACCACTGAGCCTCAGTGCAGAGGATGGTGTTTAGTTGCCTAAGTGCTTTCTTGAGCTGTTTTATTCCATTTTAACACTAATTTTAATGGATTACTTCTGTTCCAGTTCAGACCAGAGCCTTCACTCGTGAATAGCCCCAGCAGTGCCTGGGATGAATGCAAAACTTAATGGGTGAATTAAAAAAAAAAAGTGATGATCTTGAATCAACTCCATGTTTGCTAAAGATTTCTGTATTGGCTTGACATTACCTATGTGATCAGTGAATTTATGATCCATGAGGATCAGCACTCCTGTTATTGAAGTAATGCAATAAAAATATATTTATCTAGCTACATGGGATGCTGTGCTCTCAAACTTTCTTCCATTAAACTACTGTTTGGATAAAAATGAATCTTGTTTCTAGTGATTTAAAACAGTTCCTAGCACAAAGGGCCGTTGATCTCAGACGCGGCCCTTTGTGCTACCATAATACAAATAATAGGGATAGACTTTCTTTTTGTAAACATGGCTTGGAATATTACACAAGAATGTAATATTATGATTTCTCACTAGATTTCAGTATAGGCAACAGTTTCATTCCTTTTCTATAATGGTATCTGTACTGACTATATCCGTCAAAAGTATTGGGCGTTCCATTGATTAGTAAAACTTTGCTTCGGGCCTACACATACCTGGTGATATAATCCATCATTTAAACAAGGTCACTGTAGCACATGCTGCAGTCGAACGGCTAGTGCTGTGTTTCATCTAATTTGAACTTTAAGCATATTTTACCCTCTCTTCCCTTATGTTGAGCGCAGACATCCACCTGGGTCTAATTTACACAGAATAAACAGGAATTTTAGGAAAGTGGCAATTGCCAAACTGGGTCAGACTGAAGATCCAGTATCCGCTCTCCAACAGTGGCCAGTATCAGATACTTCAGAGTAAGGAGTTAGAATCCTCAAAGCAGGCTGCTCATAAGGCATGTTTTTTCATGACCCCCATGGTTATTGGTTGGTTTATGCTCTGCAGCATAATGGCTGATATCTCTGCTATGTGTTATCCTTTCTAATATATGTGTGGATATTCTCGTTATCCATGTAAGTGTCCATTTCTTTTTTAATCCTGCTAAAGCACTTGGACTCATCAGAGGAGGCCACAGGTGGCTAATGTGTTGTGTGAAATGATCCTTGTACTCATTTTAAGTTTTGCATTTTCATTGATTTCCCTTTATTGTTGTATCATGAGAAAAATGAGATCCTGATTTGCCTTTTCTAGACTATTTATTATTGTATATACCTCTGCCCTGTACCTCTTTATTCATCTCCCTCTAAACCACATTTCTAGAACCTGATTCTCCACTGCCTAGCACTGTGGGCAGTTATTTTCTCCTGGGCAAAGTGGGTGTACAATTCTGATCTGGTAGCATTTAACATTCATCTTTTGTATAAAAGATCCTCTTCATAGGGAAGTATCTGGTTCTGTAATTTTTTTGTTGCCACACTGGACCATTTCTATTTCTGCTAGATGAGATGAAATCAGATGACCTGAACTGAACATAGCATTTAAGGTGAGGGAACACCACCCATTTATATAATAGCACTAGAATGTTTAATTCCATTACCCGCATGTTCAGTATTGTGAAAGTCCCATTCTATGACTTTTATCACATGAGTAGCTTAATATAAGACTGGGAGAATATCTGAGGAAACTTATAAAAGAGTACTATGGGTTATAAAATATATATTTCAGTGTTTTTTTCTTTCTTCTTTTTATGTGGCATCTCTATTGGAGGTTTGCAACCATGGTAGCCCATTCCGCATCTCTTTGTGGATCCCAATCTCTTTGTGGATTAACAGTCCTTTTGATCCTACCAGGATATCACACTGTCCATGCAAAGTCTTCTTTTTTTCTGCCTCATGTTCTTCTGCCATCAACTTTTCCTTCCTGAGCTGGTGAACATTCATTGCCCACTGAACTCTTAAAATGTGCCTTGCAAATCAAATCTTTCTTTTCGTAAGATCTCCAACTAGTATTCCTGAGCTCCAATCCTCTCTAGTACTTTTTTGTTGGTTATGTGGCCTATCTTCAATCTTTTCAGGATTCTTCTATAGCACCATAATTTGAAGGATTGTAGTTTCTTTATTATCGATAGTTTGAATGTCCATGTCTCATAGCTATAATTTAACACAGACCAAACATAGGTTTTTAAGAGCTGGAATTTAGTCCTTAGATGTATTCCCTTCTCATCAGAAGATTATTCTTCCAGAATGTTTCTTTCACTCTTGCTAGACTGGCTCTGAGTCTTATCTTCGATCTTCTGTAATAATGCTTCCTCAGTAGCAATCATGTCTCGCTGTATGACACTGTTGTTCACAGGAATCTTGCATGTTTTCCAAGGACCCTGGCATACCACTAGAGTTTTTGTCTTGTCCACTTTCAACTGTAGATCATTCTTTCATATATCCATATTCTTTCATTAGGGACCCAAATATTACCTGTCTAATTTTCTATTTTTTTAATTCAGAATTCCTCAGAAGCTAAAACTAGCATGTGATCAGAACTGATATATTTCCTCTTTGAGATGACTTTTAAAGTTGTTTGTTTTCATGCTTCTCCTCATATGATAAGTTCGCACGATGGCTGTTTCAACAAGATGACAAAAGTCTCCTTAGTTTTCTGAAATTTCCCTCATTCCAACGGTTACAGTTTGACTGAATGACAGGCTTAGTTATAGACCACACTGACAAATGCAATTAATGGCATCTTATGAAAATATTGTTTTCATACACCTACTCCAGGACCTGTCTGAACAGGAAAGTAGGAACAGCTGAGTTAAGAATGTCAGGGGAAGAGAAACTGGTTTTTCACAAGGAAAACAGAAATAAAAATGATACTTAATGCTAACTTGTGCCTTGTTAAATATTGGGAAGTGTTGACCTCTGACCCATGAGCTGATCTTGGAACTTTTGTTATAAAGGCTTTTTATATTATTATTCATTTGTTAGAATAAGCTGAGCAGCTTCAGGAAATGCTGCTATACAAATAGGGGAAATTAGTATTTAATTCATTTTTGGAAATAGGATTTGCCATGGGCAGAAGACCTGGTAAGACTGACAGTTAGCAAAAGCTGAAATAAGTTAACATGAGTGTTTGACCTCGGTTATAAGGTTAGGGGGGTTGCTTGCAATATTTTGCCTTATAATAAACAAGTAAACTTCAAAAGAGCAAAAACAAGCTTGAAATAATGGATTTTTAGGAGAATTTTGGCATGTGTAATTATGAGATTAACTGCATGAATGTGTTGGAAATATTGGGACATGTATTTATGCAAATAGCTTGCTGTCAACAATCAGAACCCCAGTTATGGTTTCCTGGAATACTACACATAGACAGGGGGCTGGGGGGTAATATAAATATGGCCACTGGATATATGTGGCTGTATGAGAAAAAGGGTATAAAGTAAGATGTATTTTTAACCTCTAGTGGGCACATTGGCCTGACAGGGTGGAATCCTAAACCATCACTTCCCACTTACGATGTTCTCCACTTACTGTTTTCTTCCATTGTGGTTTCCAACAATCTTCATGGTGTTGTGAGTATATTAATATTTGGACTTACTATATTATGCATATCTATTTTCTGCATGCTGATGCTTATGTCTAGAATTATTGGGTCCTAAGCAAATTTTCATGTTTCTATATATGTCCCACCAATCTCATTCTTCATAATAAATCCACATAGCAACCCGACTAAAGAACCTGTTATTAGTGACTTGTGCAATTTGCATCCGACTTGATCAAAAGGCTACAGAAGTGTTGTACGTAGCATGTATGTTAGTTATTACCCATTAAAAACCAACCAACAACAAAAATCTTTCCCCCCAAAATCTGCTACAGAATACACTACTATTTCTACCCCCCAATCATTAGTAGAGGCAGCTTTCAGTATTTACACACAGTGTGCCTATCCAACTATTATTTTACTACTAGCAGCTGAAAACCCGTGCTGTACACCAGCTGTGTCGAGTTGCTGTAATAATTCACAATCTGTGCAGTTTCCATCATACACATTAGCTTTAGAGTAAGTGAGGTGATTGGTTGAGTTACCTTAGATATCAAAGTGATCTAGGACTCTTGGCATGGCATAGATCCATGCTTTGCTGTTGCATGGGTGTAATTCATAAAGTTAAAATGGCTAAGAACTTAAAAATTGGATGGTAACAGATTGAATCCCAGGGATGATTGAACCTAGTAATATTCTGAACAAAAACTGCTCGTCTGTGCTTGTAGCTGTTTCCATCACTTTACACTGACTCAACAGCCATCCTCAGCTTCAGATTGACAATCCTTGAATCCTTACATAGAAGACCATTAGGGATAACCAACTTTAATTTCCCGCTTTCCAACTGCTTTAACGGTGCTGTGCTTCAAAGAACCTTAAAACTAGAGATGGCACCAAGTCCAAAATTTGACTCTTGTTCCCAGCTTTCACAGAGGTTAGAGATGGGTGTCTAGAATGGGCTGGATCTGGGATTCTGTTTCTGCTCAGTCTGTCTGTGAAGTGCCATCAAAGGACTTTGGTTTAGTCGTCTTGTCTTTTGGTTTTTGTTTTGTTTTTGTTACTGACTATACAAATGATTAAAGTATGTAAGTGTTTTCAGCTTTACTACATCCCTTCAGCCAGGGGAAAATGAGTGGTTGATGGATCTGGCCACTGGATGTCACTATTTCTCCATAGACACACCTCTGAAAGACCCTTCACCTGGACATAAAAAAATAGCTCTTGAAGCAAGTCCATTATGTGTGTGTCTCATATCAAACAAGCCCTTTCATCATTCAGCTATGAGGAAAAGACTAAATATGCTAATTTACTAAATTCAGAATGTAGTTGCTTTGTTTTTCATTCAGAACTGAAGGGGAGGTTTTAGATCTTTAGCTGGACAGTACCAATTCACTTGACATTTGAAACAGAACATGATTTATTTTTGCTTTGAACTGTAAAGCAGCTCAGAAATTAAGGCACTTGTTTACAGCTTATTTTGGCATGGTATGCATTCAAATTTGATAACCTCAACCCAATTATTTGGTTTAAACTTTCTTATGCTAGGAAAGGAGAGAGAGGAGATATATATAATAGATCTGCAGGTGCAGCAGATATTGGTTTAAAAAAATTGAAGATTGTAGCATCAAATTTCAGTCAGTCAGTCAAAGGTAAACTTATATTGCTTATAAAAGCTCATTGCAGCCATGGGCATAAACTCACTGAAGAAATTATCTTTGACAACACATAGATGTTAACTCTTCTCCTGACTGGTAATAATGTTTCTGTGGTGAATGGGGAAAAAAAATTACAACTCGTAAATTCAGCCCGTGAGAGAGAGAGTCCTCCCATGATTTCCCAGAAGATATGAATTATTGCCTCCCAAAGTTTGATTAATGCAGCAAATGTGCATCACATGGCAAAACAGACAGTTCTTTATGTGCATTTTGCATTTCGTGGTGTGTATTTTAGATGGGCGTCAGATGATTGTGACAGGCCCTTGGCCACCTAGGACTTCATGTTCATCACCAGGTTGCACATGGCTGCTTGTAATGTCACTGTGACCGTGAGGATAAGTGTCAGCTATCCAGCTGCCCAGAGCCGACGGTTTGCATTCTAACCAGTAGAGGACAGTGGCACACATATACCAGCCAGTTAAGTACCGTATTTTGAATGCAAAACAAAGGGAAGGTTAAGATTCAGTGTATTTATCTGTGAAAATGGCAGGGGGCCGAGCTGGGAAAGCTGAACCTAGAGATACCCTCTTTACAACATAGTTTCACAGTGGGAATTGGTGTACATTCTTATTTTGGTGTCAGTAGCTGCCGCATGTTGTAGGTGTACCCTCAGTGAAAATGTCCACATTTGTGTATATTGATCATCCTAGGGCAAGGGTTCTCACAACACATTTTTGGTGGCCTCAGAGTATGGCCACCAGCTCCTGCTGGTGGCTGTTCTGACAATTTTTCCTAAAACAATTAACTTCAGGAAAAACAAATAAATAGGCACATATGCACATCCCAATCATTGTCACTTATTTATGTAGTCGGAAGGCAGTCGGAAGTAGAGTTCCCCATTCAGCGTGCCCGGACTTTGCTCCTGTTCTGGTAGCTGGAGTGTGTCACGGAGCAGGAGCCCCTCATCCTGCAGCTGCCCGGAGCGGTTGAACTGCTGCAGTAGCTACAGCAACTGTAAACAGTGAATGCAGCCCCACCTGGAAGGAAGTGGTACCCCATCTCTCTGTCCCTGCTTTCTGAGGCCCCTCCATGAGATTCTGCCCCAGGGAAGGTGAAGCTGCCTGCGGAGTCCATGTCCCAGTTAACAGTTGTGAGAATCCATTTCAAATATGGGTAGAGGAAATTCCTTTCACGGGTCTGTTTATTAATGTCAAACAAAAAATATTTATATTTATTTACAAACTTTGCAATTTTCAAATAAACAACAGTTTGGTGAAAGTTTAGTTGTAAATTTCAAAGGGACCATTACTGGGCAATTCTTAAACATGTTTTTATAAAGGTAGGAATATTTATAGGAAAAAAACAACAAAACAAACCCACAAATAAACAGCTTAAAAAGTAGAGTTAAGTTGTAAATATGTGCCAGTCACTTAAAAAGAACCTGACAGAAACCTTGCAACAGGTACAAATTGTAGCCAAAAGCAAATATTTGAAGGCCAGGGAATTCTAAATCAAGATTAAACTGTTAATGTTGCAAAGCTCTTCCACCTCATTTATTTCCCCTCTAGGATTGAATCCCATTGATGTCCAGAGATGTCTTACCATCATGCAACTTTCTTTTTTTTCCAGTCCATTTTAAAAGATATAAAATCACTCATTCTTAATATTAGTTCCTTGTTTTACTAGGAATAGAATATAGACCTAATGGGCAGTCATTGCCAGGATCATACTTTATTTTTTAGAAACTTGGCACTCACTTTTCTTCAGTTGTCTTCTCCCCAACTGATGGTAATTTTTCATCATCAGCAAATTCCTTTAATACTCTATCCATCCAGAGTCATCCATTTGTATTTGTTCAAATTGTCTTTCCTTTGCTCATTTTCACTAATTTTTTGTAGATTCTTCCTTTTCCTCTTAATTGTGCAAACTTCTTTTCTTTGTTTTTCTTATTAAAGACACTTCCTTGTTCACTAATGAACTTTCTTTCTAAGTACTCTTTCCACTACCACATGAGTCTTTCTTATTCTTTATTAACTACTGAAAATATCAATTTGCACATTATTCTTGTTTTTCTCCCTACATTTTAGTCGCTGAGCTCCCCAAAACTAAACTTCTACCCTTTTCATTGGTTTATTAGGGCTAGACCAGATCTGCTAGGTCATCTAGTTCCTTTGTCTGTGAGGGGTGTCTCTGCTTTGCATCTTCAGGTGTTTTGTTTTGAATAGCTCCTGTGATAGAATTTCAATGATATCCGGTGGAAAATTAGTCCATAGTCTAATTGACTTCAGTATTTAAACACTTTTCAATCTCTACCCAAAATTTTCCTTTACCTTATTTCATGCCATTAGTTCAAGGTCCTCCCTAAACTTCTATGGAGTTTGACTCTTTTCAGTAGACATTTGTAAAATCACCACGTTATGTATCTTTTTAGACCACTTATGACCTTTCCTTATTCTACCACTATCCAAATCCTTTAATCCTTTTTTACCCTTTCCTGGATGCTATCATGAGTTGCCCAAAACTACTCAAAGTTTGTTCACAATAATGCTGGGTGCCTGATTCTGACTCTGAATAGTATTTTACTCCACATGTAGCCCCATTAGCTTTAGTAGAACTATGCACAATGCATCCACGCAACATAAGCAAGAATGATAATCTATTCCTGTATAAAGAAGAACTTCCTTTTGATCTTTGATCTGCCTCTGTGAATCCATTTTGATCTATCTTTGGCTTTTTTGACTTTGCTTTCTAGCCAGCAATCTGACTTACTCCTTTGTTTAAGATTTTTCTCGCCCATATGTATTATCCTTTATTTTTTCCCTGATATCACTCAGTTTATTATTCTAGTTACTTCACAATTGTCTGTAGAGTTGCTTATAGTTTCTCTTCATGTTGTTTTTTGATTCAGTCTCTCCTGCCTTAGCCTGGTATTGTCTGTAAACGTAATTCATGTTCCTTTTTCTTCTTCCTCAAGGACATTTGTGAAGCTGATAAAGAGAAGCAGGGCCCTTCCAGCTTTTCACTAGATACTTCACCCCAACTAAATGCAATGCAGTGCTATTTGTAATATTCTCTGTTTACAGATTGTTAACCCATCTTGATCCATTTGAGTTTATTGTATCCAATATATCTTATATGGCACTGGAACATGTGTGGGGTGCCGCTGGAAGGCCTGGGGCTAATCAACTCTAATTACTAAAGAGGCACACCTGGGTTGGATCAGGTAATTCATTATAAAGAGCAGGAGGCTCATAGAGTGAAGGCAAAGCCTGTGAAGCTGTGGAAAGAAAGGCTTCGGCAGGGAAGCCTGATATCAGGGGGTTTTGGGGGGAGGAGAGAGAAAGATATAAGTCTGAGGCTCTAGCCAGGTAGGGCCTCTAAGCAGAATGTGACTGACAGGAGAAGGAAGTTGAGCTCTGGCCAGAAAGGCTTTGGGCTGGTGGCTTTGGATGGAACAGAGAGGAGTAGGAAGAGCTCTGTGTAGGAGTGCTGGAACAATTTGTATGGTAGGGGTGCTAGAGCCATTGAATCAAAGGGTAAATCTTGTGTGTGGTGGAAACCACTTCAAGCTAGCAGGTGTCATGTCACCCCAGCATTACTAATTCCAGCACCTCTGGTTCTGTGTGTGGCAGAAACATCACAGTAGAGCATGAACCTTTGTGTTCTCATTATAATCTTTATTTTGGGAAGCTGTGGATTGTTTGAACCATTTCTGTTATTAAACCAGCCTGGGGGGGACAACTGTTGCTAGTCCCAAGAGACTGTGGTGTTCTTAAGGGACCTCCAAGAGGGTCAGGGCCGGGTGCCTGCAAATTGACCCAGGACTATGAGGGGACCCTCAGTTAATGGCAACCCCAGGGTGCTGTGTGCTGTGCTGCAGTCCAGACCTTTGCATAGATAACCTCTATTACTGTCCTTTCAGTCACACGTTTTATACTTGTAACAAAACCCACTCTCTTTAACTGTAAATGTTGAGCGGCTTTATTGGAGCTGATTAACTGTAGTTTCCTCTTGGAGAAGAAATGAGTAATCTGGACACGGAAGAGACCTTTGACTGCAATCACAGTAAGTACTTGTGGTTTCTGACCCTGGAGCTATAACCAGCTGCATCTGCTATTTGAGGATGACATTACAGGAGCAATTATGCACTAGCCCTCCATGTAATGGTCAATCTAATGACCACTCACAAGGAACGTTACGATTTTACCCTATGATACGATGTTTTAAAACGGGCAGGGAACATTGGCTTTGTTTGCTGTTATGTTTAATGATTTGTGAAATCATCAGCCACAAGAATTGTCCCTTTTAGCCAGGCATCAAGTTGAGATTATTTCTTCTTATCCATTGCTTGGCCTTCTACTTGCTTTATTAGAGACTTTTGAAGAAATGCACTTGCATCTAATACTCTAAAACTCTTAGATAAATTTGTTTTAATCAATGTTCAAGGCAGATCTGGGAGCCTTTTTGAGCTTAAATGTTATAAAGTAACAAAATGAAGTTTTTTTAGCAGGAAGTGGGGTGCCAACTTCATAAAACTCCTACTGATAGGTTCTGCTGCTGAGAATCATTTAGTTTTCGGATAATACAAGCTAGAGAGAAGGCTCATGTTATTAGTTACCGGAGTCCTATTCCAAATGTAAATAGCCACTTGCAAAGCTCAGATCTGGATCCAGATCCAAATTCTCCCCTCAAAGCATAGAGACATTAAGTTCCAAGGATTTAACGGGGGCTCTCTTAGTAAATTAAGCTGGAATCTTTAATCAGACTTCTGATGTAGGGGTCAGATGACCACGTTCTGACCTGGCTTAATGTCATAATACAAAAAGGATTGTCTTTTCCCCTTTCCTTTCTAGTTAAGAATACTTAGCAACTACATAGAGTGCTCCATCTATAGATCTCAAAGCACTTTACAAAGGCATGTAAGCATCTTTATCCCAATTTTACTCATGGATAAACTGAGGCATAGTTGTTAAGTGCCTTGCTTAAAATTATGCGGTAGATCAGCAGCAGGGTTGGGAATGAAACTTAAACCTTTTGATCCCCAGCCCCATGTCCTAGCCACCAAATCATGGGCTTGCCCATAGGATGGGGTATGACGTGCTCTATGGGTGTGTGACTTCTAAAGCTCACTGACATTTTATGCATAAATTGGTTGACTTAGATCCTGCTGGTGCACATTGATGTTCCTTAGTGTGCTTTAATGTAGTCTAAAATGCAGGGTCTAAAAGTACCAATTAATGTGCAACACCACTGTACCACTAGAATGGCCCTTGTATGCTGTTTGTGTGCATGTGTCAAAATCAGCACAAAGGTGCTGTTGTAACAAGGTAGTGGGATGCTGAGGCAATAACTACAACACTCCATCTTCCTGCACCTCAGTGTATTGAAGCACAGAACAGTTTTGTTTTCTGGATCTCTCAGCATTGCACAGAGTTAAACCTTGGCGCTATGGTGTATATAATATCCTGACAAGTAGGAGTTCATAATTCCCAGTCATCATAAGAGTACATTATAATGTAGTAAACATTTAATACACACAACATTGTAAACGGTTATTGGAATACTAGGAATAACTCTTTTAAACAGGCAGTAAATCTGCCAGTATTCCTTATACAGACTTCATCACTTTGTTGCTGCTACCTTTAAATATAAGGTTCCAACATAATACTTACACATCTGTACAATGGGTCACACAAATACATTCCCCTTTGATTTCCTTTCAGAGATTTCTCAGTCTTCATTGTGGTGATTGTGTGTAGTGTGTCACTTGGGGTCTTCAGAGTTTGCGTGGAATGGCAACCCTTCAGTCCTTTCAAGTATTTCAGAAACCAAACAGTCTGGGGGTTGCCACAGCTAACAGTGGTCCAGTCCTTGGGTTAATAGGTGACTGGTCCTCAGTTGCTGGGGAAGCTGCAATGTGTAGGCTGTATTCAAAGTGCTACAGGTGTTGGGACCCATAGCCACCTCTCCTGGTCCTGGTCAGTCAACTCTGAATAGAGGGATGCCTTTAACTATAACCTCCCTCTCCATCCTGCTTTGTTTGGCTAAGCTCTCAAATGATGACTGTATGCAGAGTCTCTAAGACTCTTTGCCCGCAATGCAACACTTCTGTGCAGTTTCAGAAACAGCTACTGAGTGCCTAGTAACTGCCATTCCCTACTTCTAGATGCTTCTGTGCCCTTTTGAGTTGCCCTGCCCTGTGCACACGTGCAGAGACAGATTATTCCAACTAAAATGCTTTTTCTTTGGGCCAAAGTAAATGCTACAGTATAAATCATGTGGGTTATTCTATGGTGAGTGCTAGAGTCGCTTGCTGGTGGATTCCCTGCAGCTTGAGGTCTTCAAATCTCACTTTTGAGGATTTCAATAACTCAGTCATGGGTTCGGGGTTGTTATAAATGTGTATGGGTAGGGTTTTGTGGCCTGCCTTGTGCGGGAGGTCAGACTAGATGATCATATTGGTCCCTTCTGACCTATGAGTCTATGAGTCTATGAGTCTATGAGAATATAACTATAGTGTATGGGCTGTTTCTTACCCTTCCCTTACATGATAAGTGTTGTACAGTTATGGTTTTGAGCTTACTTGAAAAGGACAACATTTCACACACACTCAGAGAAACCTCACAGTTGCAATCAAAATACCTTTCCTATCCATGCCCTGTGGTTACGGATCATTGCATAAGGAGAAGAGCATCTTCAGAGATCCAGGATTTCATAGTCTGTCTGAGAAAGCAACTAGACTTCTTGTCTGACAATACAATTTGCAGGGTACTTCGCATGTATAGTTCTAACTTGTATTGCAGACCCATTTTGTGGCCCTGCTTAAGCTTTATCTTTTCTCCCTAGTATCATTTGAGAGGTAGTAGGATCTAATGGATAGGGCACTGGGTGGGGAGTTCTGAGACAGATTTCATTCCTGTCACTGACACTAATTTTCTGTATAACCTTGAGCAAGTCTCTTCTCTTTACCCATCTTCCTTCCCACTCATCCATCATTGAGACAAAGACTATTTCATGGATAATGCCAAGCACGGAAGGGCAAATTTTTTTATTCTTCCAGTGGAATAAATCTCTTGGGAGAGCACCTCTTCATTCTTTAGCAGTAACCACCAGGAGGCTTAATTAGATAATCAGTATCTTAAGAGTTGAGATCTGCAGAGGCAAGCCTTGCTGGCCTGAGAGGTTACTATCCATCAGTGGCGCTCTAAATATATGGCTGTACATTTCAACACTGACTTTCCCATTTCCTTGGAATCCTTCAATAGAGTGTTATGTAATTGAGTGGCTAGGGATGCTGACTTGTATGTAGCATTGTATGATCTGTTTGTATGGGTGTGTTCATGTGCCTCACTGAGTACCACTCTGTAGCGCTGTGGAGCTTCCATTAAGCAGAGCTGGAGAGAAATATTTTTCAAGAATTCCATTTTCAAATAAATGCTGTTTATTCAGTATATGGCATGGCAGGGAACAAATTACTTATAAGGAAGAACTGGAAAAACTGGCAACAAACTTAATTGTACCCAAAGGAACAACAACAGAATGAGGGTGAGGCTGAGCACTTTGGCAGGAGACCAGGAGCAGATTTATCGCCAGGAGTAATTGCACTGACATTGCAGTAAAAGATCCAGAGCATGGCCATAGCTGGCTTGGTTTTTCAGACCAGGACTATTAAATATGCAGGGTTTTTTTATTGCAGTGTCTCTTTGGCTGTCCATCTTGACGATGACTGTGGAGGAGGGAAACTTAGCACTTGTTAGTTCAGCGATGAGCGGCGAGTCCATAGAATCATAGAAAATTAGGGTTGGAAGGGACCTCAGGAGGTCATCTAGTTCAACCTCCTGCTCAAGCAGAACCAGCCCCAACATATGAAGTAAAACTTCTGTGACAGTTTGGGCAGGAGAAATTGGAAAGCTGCTTGATAGTATGCTGTTGAAGATGATGCTATTGATATGCTGTCTCTCTGTGTGCGTCAACTGCCTGGATAGACTTCTACACTAGAGATCTCAATTTACATCTGTTTCTGGCAGCTTCTTCCCAGTTCTCAGTTAATATTTTCTTAAAGTTCCTTTTAAAAACATCCTTGTAATGCACCTTTTCCTCTCTCTCATGTTTCCCTTCCTTGAGCTCACCATAGAGGAGAATCTTTGGGAACCGATGACCCCGTATATAGACAACATGGCCTATCCATCTCAGCTGCGCAGCTGTTGTAAGTGCCTCAACATTGGGCATGCCAGCTCTTCTCAATATCTCGGTGTTTGGAACTCAATCTTGTCATTTAATTCCTAGAAGCTGCTGCAGATGTCTCAGTTGAAGGCTTGTAGGCTTTTTGATGAGTCACCTTTATAGGGTTGTTGTTTCTACCAGATAGAAAAGTTCAGTCAGCACCTCATCATGAGAGACCTTCATCGTGGTTGCTGAGTGATGCTGTGCTGATACAAGTGATGTTTTGACCATTTTCCAAGTATTTTTGATGTTGACTGAATGTGATATGCAACTTCGGCATCAGGGAAGCTATCACTAGCATCTGTGCTTCCTAGATACAGAAAGGTGTTGACACATTTAAGGGTTTCCCCATTGACAATAACTTCAGGTACAGCTTCACTGCCTACATTTTTGCCTATTGGATGGTGGTTGAGGAAGTTTAGTTTTATTGGTATTTATCTTTAATCCAAATTGCTTTGCTGCTGACACAAAGCGAGTGGTTAGATCTTGGATGTCTCTGAGCAACTAGTGCTGAATCATCTACAAAGAGAAATTCTCTGATGCATTCTTCCAGCACCTTGGAGCTGATGAATAATCTAGCCAAGTTGAATAGTTTTCTGTCAGTTCCTTTGTGAATATAGACTCCTAAACTGAAGTTTTTTGGCATCATGGTGAGGACGCCAGCTAGGAATATAGTGTAAAAAGTGGGAGGAAGGACCCAGCCTTGTCTCACACCATGGCACAGTTGTTAATGATTTGTGAATGGGCAGTAGAGTATCCTTTCCTTCCACTTGCTTGTAGGTGGTGCTTGTGCAAGGCCTAGTACCTGTTAGCCACCTTCCCTGGGTTACAGTTAAAATGTTGGCAGCAGATTGCAGTGTAGATGTACCCATAATCTCTAAATCACAAATTGGAGTGAAAAGTTGTCTTCCTGGAGGCAATCATAGCAAACGTTCTCTACCGATGGGGAGACTAGAGGGAGCAGCATTCAGTATAAATAAAACTTTCTGGGGACAATAACCCCTACTTCTTTCCTCTGCCTTAGTTTTTTTACCACATTTCTGCTCACAGAAGCTGGTGCTGATTCTCCACTAGTGGTGTTGCATGACTTCAGGTTCTTAATAATTTTAATAATGTTTATTGAATGGGGTTATAGGCTTGCCAGTTGAGCTGATCAGAAGATAATAAGGTTCTTGTCCCAGAATCAGGCTACACAGAGTTTTTCAAGAATCCTTGGGATGTATGAAAGGGACACTCATGCTAAGAACAAAAATATAGCTTTAAAGATTTTATTGAGATAAAACAGAATAATAATCAAATGGATAATAATCCATCTGATTATTACAAATGCAATAATATTATTCTAGAGATATATGTGGTAAGATATACTATAAAGTTTTGGATTAATATACTCACACCATTCCTTGATAACCTGGTGGTAAAAGACAAATGACCAGCCTTGCCCCTGCATGCTGATGTCCAAGTTCCTCAATTCTTTTGTGGGAGGTGGAGAGCTTAGGAACTGCTCAAGAGCTATAGAAAGATTATAACACTAGCACTAAGATAATACTGAAGACACAAGGCCTAAGGCTTGGTGGGTTGCCCTCTTATAACCCGAACACTTTGTGTCCTCCTTCCATGTCTAAACTTGGCTTCCTCTCCCGAAAAATATCAGGGTACATTTATTCTATAGGCTGGCATGTTTGTGCATATTAATGACACATCCATATCCTTTCCAGACAGTTTGCTCATTCTCACCTCTGTTATTTCTGGCCTAACCATGTTCTTGTGGTGTACCTGTTTAGTCTACTGAGGCCATGAGCTGAGGTAGCCCTCCTATCTTAATGCCTCCTGACTTATCTAGGCTAAAAGTCATAACCATATATATGCGTTATCATTTCTTACCTAGGCTAAAGGTCCCAAACACATGTATGCTTACTTAGCTTAACTTTAGATCATCATACAGGATGTGGCCTGTAGGTATCTTACATTACAGCCCAAATTCTTTAAATATAAATCTGTTATAGTAAAACAAGCAATTAAATTAATAAGAAACAATAACGTCATAAGAAAAAATATATATGCATGCAAGCAGGCTAGCCCTATGGGCTACAGTGTATATTGGAACAACTCCACGGACGTCTAAAAGCTGACTTAGATTTGACATCAATGGAGCAATGTGAATTTACACCAAGTGAGAATCTGGCCTTTTAGTTGAAAGTAGCCCTTTATCTATTTAACAGAACTGCAGTTTATACTTTACCAGCCATGAACAAGGGGTTCTCAAACCATCTAAAATTAGAGGGCTACACCCTTCATGATAGGCATTCAGTGTAATCAATCCTGTCTCCTAAATGGTTAGCCAGTTGAAGAAGATTGTCCTACCTTACAGATAGAAAAGACCTGTTACATCATCTTTGTTCACACCACTGCCAACACTGCTGGGTTGTTTTGTGCAGTATGTTATCTACTGGTTTGGTCAGTCCAGTATCAGTTGACCCTAAAGATGGGGTTTTAATCAATTCCCTTCAGAGGTCATTCCACTGATAGGACTTCTCCTGATATCTGATCTAAATGTTCTTTTTTAGTAAGGAATAATGGTATAAAATTATACTTTCTAGGGCCTTCCTGAATAATTCCACTAGGTCTTTGGTGTTTGTCCTTCAAATGCTTAGATGCAATTATATTCCCCATAGAAACGAGTCCATAAATTCTACAGTCGTCTGAATCAGTAGTACAAAACTTCATTTAAAACCTGTCAGGGGTTTTAGCTCCTGGGAATAGCAGCCTAAGATATGGCAGCTAAGTTTTTCTTTATTCTTTTTCCTGACTGTACACTTTCCATTCATAATTGGGATCATAAATGTAAAGCTAGTTATTAACACTACTAAGCTCATGTTCATGCTTTCTGTAAAGTTCCTTGTTCGTTTGAACACACATTATCTGTAAGTGGCTTTTTAAAAGTAGCCATTGGGTGCAGTCCACAGCCTAGGGATATTTATTTCAAAAGTAATATTACAGACTCTCTCTGCAGTATGTAATTTGACCTTGTTTGAACTCACTTGTGAAAGCTTCAGAGTAAACAGATCTTTCTTGTCATTTTCTGTATAATTCACTTAATTAATCTGGAGAGATGAAAAACATGTTTGCAGTGAGGACAAACTCTTAAAGACATGCCTGTCTTTGCAGGGGAACAATGCTAGTATCTCAATCAACAATTTAAGGAAAACTATCCAGAGTAAATCAAACTGCTTCCACTTATCTAATAGATGGGGGCTGGTCATACCTGGAGCCTGATTGTTTAGGACTCCCACCCCCCGAACAGTGTTTTCCACTACAGTTTTGAAGTCAAAGGGAATTGTGAGTGCACTCATGAAAAGTCAGGATCCAGGCTTCCAAAAACAGAGGCAATAAGAGTGTCGTCTTATGAAAATTTTGTCCTTGGTATTTAAAGAATTGAGACTGAACTAGGTCTTTTACTAGAAGTCTTACCACGTTCTTACTTAACATATATCTTTATTTTGAACATTAAAATACACCAATAAATCTCCACTGAAAAGAGAGATCAGTAACCAGTTTTTTAATTAAAGTGGGTCATAGTGGATGATTGCTTGCTTAATCATTGTTCTAATTACTGTACTACTTTTAGTTCATAATATGAACATTAGGCAAAGTTAGAATGCTCAAAAAATATCCCTGACCTGTAGAACACTTAAGCGCATGCTTAATCTTAAGCACATGAATAGTCCCGCTTGACTTCAATGGACACTATTCACATACCTAAGTGTTCAAGTGAAGTGCTTTGCTGGATTGAGGTCTTTAGAAATGTCCTAGCTTCCGCTAAAATAAACAGATCTTTCCATTGCTGTCAATGAAAGCTTATCCTGTCCTAAATGAACAGAACTTCTTGCATGATTGCAGGGACCTACATGTGTTTTCTGTGAAGCACCTCACACAGTGGTGGGTGCTATTAAAAACAGTAATTAATAGCATTGACTAGGAGAAACATTTGACATCCAAAGCACACACCAATGGTGACTTGTGCTAGTTCACTGGACTCAAAATACGGAGAGTTTTTTGGAATTGCCACTTCTAACCATTTTTCTAGATTTAATAGGGATGTGATTAAACATACCTGTTATAGCACCTTCTCATGCAGTTAGACTGTTCCACTTCCCTTGATCTTTCAGTGTATTTCCCCAAATATATCACTACACAGCATAATACAAACATGACCAAATATGCTTGTTACAGCTAATAACTTATAACTCTTATTTGTTTTCCCATTCCAAAAAAGGGAAGGAACCATCTTTTTATTGCATTTCTATATAGTGCCTGGCATAGCTGGGCTTTGATCCTAACTGGGGCCTCTAGGCATGATAATACAAGATAAAGTTCCTTGACCAACCTATATTTAACCATATTATGCAATCTGTTCTGTTCATTTAGTGTGTGATTAGATTTCATGGACCGCAATAGAAAGTTTTTCATTTACTTCAGTGGAAGCTAGGACCTCTAAAGGCCCCAATCCAGCAAGGCCCTCTACTAATATACAGAAGTGTTCAAGTAGTGTCATTGAAATCAATGAATTATTCATGTGCTTAACGAGTGAGTGGCCACTCATTTTAAGCACATGCCCTTTCTTATGGATTCAAATATTTTTTTAAAAAGTGTAAGCACTTACATTTCATATGTGATGTGACTGAAATGAGTGTATAGGCGTGTTTTTGAATAATTGAGGGTAGAAACTTTATGAATAGGTTGTGGAAGGATGCCCCAAACATACGGGTAGTAAGGATGGAGATGCAGAGATATCTGTGGCAGAAATTGAAACTGAATCTATTTGATCTGGCTGGTGGATGCTGCCACATAGGATCCACTATAGCTGATTTCTATGGCCCTCGTATTTAAAATATATGGAATGTCAAAACATACAAATGTTTATCTAGTTACACCAGACAGGCAGGATTCCTGGTTGGCAGATAGCATTCATAAAACAATGCCAACGTTCAAGTTTGAACATGATTGTTAAAATCTAGAATTAACACCCCCTAAGGTAAATGGAAGATCTTTCTTGGTATTGTTGGAAGCTGGCTAGAAAAATACCATATTATTATTATTATTATTATTACTGTTTTTTTACAGATACTTGGAACCCTTCCTCCCCCTCCCCCACCCCCACAAAAAATTCCACTGTAGTTATGAATATAACCCTTTCAACCTCAAAGGCAAGAAGTTTCCTGCCTTAACTTTCAGGAAAAAAGGGTAATGGGTCCCCTCAGATACTGAAAGGATCAGGAGGAGAACACATCATCTGGGTGTGTAGGTCCATGGGGCTCCCTTTTTTCAGTGAAAAAGGGGAAAGTGGCTGTGGAGTAGGGGGAACAAATGGATTTTTAGTTTTCACAGAAAAATTCAAAAACTTCATAAGAGAATTTTTCAAAAATTTTTTTGCTTTGGGGGAAAAAGGCCACTTTCTCTCAAACATCTGAAATGGAAAAATTTCTACTAGCTCTCCTTGGTTTAGTTCACTGGGCCGCAGACTCAATAAGAATATATCTTCAGTTCATACAGTACTTTAGGGTTCTGTAGAATAAAGCAAGACCTCAAGAAGGCAACAATTTGTCGTGGCTTCATTATTGCTAATTGACCATGCTATGTCTGCTCCATGGAATGTCTCAACTGGATTTCCTAAATGATGGTTGCTCTCTGCTGGCAACTTTCCTGGCAAATTTGCAGGACTTGGAGGAAGGCAGTCTGCTCAGCTGGGATGAGGGAAGTGTTTATAATGATGAGATTGTAATAGCAGAAGAATATATTTAGCAAAAAGGACCTCAAAAGGTAGCTGTTCCAGGGAACATAGACTCCTCAATTTTGCTGCAGTGCAATGCAAAGCTGAATGTTATCAGCTGGAGGAGGGAAAAAAATGTATCCGACCTCCATGAAAAAGATGCTTGGATGTCGAACTATATAAAGTCTGAATAAACAAGAGAAGAGGCAATCACCTGGAAGACTTGAGAACCAAACAAGAAGTGTGGTCTAGTGGATAGGATGGTGGTGTGGGACTTGGGACACTAGTCTTCAATTCCCTGCTCTGCTATAAACTTCCTGTGGGAGCACAAGCAATCACCTTGGCACATATCTTCAAAGATATTTAGCTTCTAAATATCTTTGAGGATCTGGACCTTCATCTCTCTGGCCCAGATCCTCAAATGTATTCAGGTGCCTAACTCCCACTGATTTCAGTGGGAGTTAGGTACCTAAATATGTTTGAGGGGGTGTCTGAGCTTCGGTTCCCCGTATCTAAAATTGAGATAATAGAACTTCCCTACTTTATGTGTATTGCGAGGCTAGATGCATTGAAGATTTTGCAGTGTTAAGATACTGTGTCCATGGGAGGCCATATAACCTTTTAGATTAATGACATTACGTTGCTAAAGAATAACAATATGCTTATTTTATGCTTTCTAGGGCAGAGTTTGTCTTCCTTTGTCTTTGGTCAACATAAATAAGTGATGAGAATAATTAGAGCTGAAATAAATATGAAGAGATGATACAGAAAGAATGGAGCCCATTTTTGTGTTAACCAAATTTAATGTAATGAAACAAATGACGAAACTAAAATTGTTTCAGTACATTTCAGTGGGATTTCATTCCATTTATAGTACAGGGATTTTCTCCAACTGTAAGCAGGTTCCACTGCTACAGGCATCATATCAAACCTACCCAGGGGATGTTTAATATTTTCACTCTAAGGTAATTAGTATCTTGCCAGAGCCTTAGAAGTAGAAGTGCTGGCTCCAAAAGGCTGTGAAGAATAGTGGCGATAACAATGCTGAGCTCACAAGGGTGTTGAACATAGATTAATTCATGTATGTGAGGCAGTGAGTGCCGTAGGATAAACCTAAAAAGGTGCAGGATTGGGACTTTCAGTTTTGTTCATGTTTCTATGTAGTTTGTGGGGAATAGTAACTCAAACCTTTAAAAAGCTGGGAGCAAAACTTAAGGATCTCTGACAAATTGGCATGTAGAACACAGGCATAATGTATCTGAAGAACAAACTGACATTTACTGTTTAATCACATTATCACACAAATGAGAAAACAAATAAGAGCATAAAATTATAATCCTGATTGTTCAGGTTTCCAGCTGTCTATGAAAACACAGAAAATATGTTGCTTCATGAATGGCTTTAGAATGCCAATAGATATTCATAGGGGGGAGAGAGAGAGCAGGGTCTAGTAAAGATCCAGTTTTACTGAAGGGGGAAAGTACAAACCTTAATTAATATATATATATTATAATAATATTATATATATATAATGAATAAAAAAATTCCAAGTGTTTAATAGGCCTCCGAGATACCATACTGAATTACTCCATTATCTTATATATTCTAAGGGCAGAAAGGACCACTGTGATCATCTACTCTGATCTCCTGTACAATACAAGCTATAGGACTCATCTGAAATAATTCTTATTTGAACTAGACATGGCTCTTACAAAAAATATCTGATTTTGAATTAAAAGTTGTAAGTGTTGGAGAATAACCATAACTCTTGGTAAATTTTATCAATGGTTAATTGCCTTCACTGTTAAAAATATTTATACTGTATTATTTCTCTGTGGTGTATTTAAAAACTGTTTAATTTCAAGGAATAGCTTGTAATATTAAGGAGTTTCCTAGTCCTGCTTGCTGGCTAGAGGGCACTATAGAGAAGTGTGTGATGTGGGTCTCATACAGTCAGTCTGCAGAGACCCAGCCTAGAATAAAATGGGATGAGTTGTGTCCCTCTCTTTAGGGAGCAACCTGCTTTCTCTCTGTTTTGGAGTTCTTATCTTAACATAGAAGTGTAGGACTGGAAGGAGCTTTGAGAGGTCTTCTAGTCCAGTCCCTTGTACTCAAGGCTGAACTAAGTATTATCTAGACCATCCCTGGCAGGTGTTTTGTCTAATGCGGTCTTAAAAATCTTCAGTGACAGATTCCACAGCCTCCCCAGGCAATTTATTCCAATGCTTAACTACCTGGACAGTTTGGAAGTTTTTTCTAATATCCAACTCAAACAACCCTTGCTGCAATTTAAGCCCGCTGCTTCTTGTCCTATACTCAGAGGTTAAGGACAACAGTTTTTCTCCCTCCTTCTTGTAATAATCTTTTATGTACTTGGAAACTTATCGTCTCTTTTCCAGACAGAAAAATATTGGGTTTGTTTAATCTTCTCTCACAAGTCATGATTTCTGGACTTTTTTTGCTCATCTCTGGACTTTTTCCAATTTGTCCACATCTTTCCTGAAATGTGGTGCCCAGAACTGGACATGATATTCCAGTTGAGGCCTAATCAACATGGAGTAGAGTGGAAGAATTATTTCTCATGTCTTACAACACTCCTGCTAATACATCCCAGAGTGTGGTGTTTTGTTTTTGGTTTTTGTTTTTTTTTGCAACAGTGTGACACTGTTGACTCATATTTAACTTGTGATGCACTAGATCAGCAGATCCTTTTCCATAATACTCCCTCCTAGTCAATTTTCATTTTGTATGTGTGTAATTGATTGTTCCTAATTGATTCCACTTTCTTAAGTGGAGTATTCTTCATTTATCCTTACTGAATTCCATCCTGTTTACTTCAGACCATTTCTCTAGTTTTGTCCAGATCATTTTGAATTTTAATCCCATCCTTCAGAGCACTTGCAACCCCGCCTACCTTAGTATCACCCACAAACTTTATAAGTGTATTCTCTAGTCTATTACCGAAATCACTGAAGATATTGAACAGAACTAGACCCAGAACTGATCCCTGTGGGACCCAACTTGATATGCCCTGCCAGCTTGCCTGTGAACCACTACTCTTTGGGAACGGTTTTCCAACTAGCTATGCACCCACCTTATAAGTAGCTCAATCTAAGCTTTATCTCCCTAGTTTATGAGAAGGTCATGGGAGTATCAAAAGACTTTCGAAAGTCAAGTTAGAGCATATCTACCACTTCTCCCCATTCACAAAGCTTGTTATCCTGTCAAAGAAAGCTATTAGGCTGGTTTGACATTTTTTGTTCTTGACAAATCCATGCTGACTTTTATTTATCATGATATCTTCTAGGTGTTTCCAAATTGCTTGCTTGCTTGATTTGCAAATTGCTTGATTATTTGTTCCATTATTGTTCCAGGTACTCAAGTTAAGCTGACTAGTCTGTAATTCCCTGGGGTGTCCTTATTCCCCTTTTTATAGATAGGCATTATATTTGCACTTGTGAAGTCCTCTGGAATCTCTCCTGTCTTCCATGACTTTTCAAAGATAATTTCTAATAGGTCAGATATTTCCTCAGTCAGCTCCTTGAGTATTCTAGGACAGTGGTTCTCATCCAAGGGTACATGTACCCTTGTGGTATGCAGAGCTCTTCCAGGGAGTATGTCAACTCGTGTAAATGTTTGCCTAGTTTTACAACAGATTACATAAAAAGCATGAGCAAAGTCACTACAAACTAAAATTTCATAGAGAATGACTTGTTTATACTGCTTTCTATAGTATTATATCGTAAGGATCACACTAAAATAGAAGTACAATATTTATATTCCAATCAATTTATATGATAATTGAATGGTAAAAGTGAGAAAGTAAGAAATTTTTCAGTAATAATGTGCTGTGATACTTGATTTTGTAAGCAAGTAGTTTTTCAGTGAGGTACACAAGACAAATCAGATTCCTGAAAGGGGTACAGTAGTGTGGAAAGCTTGGGAACCACTGTTCTAGGACGTATTTCATCCTTTCCTGGTAACTTGAAGACCTCTAACTTGTCTAAATAATTTTTAATTTGTTCTTTCCCTTTTAGCCTCTGATCCTACCTCATTTTCACCAGCATTCATTGTTAGATGTCCAGTTGCTACTAAACTTTTTAGTGAAAACTGAAACAAGCAAGTTATTTAACACATCTGCTTTTCTACATTTTCTGTTATTGTGTCCCTTCCTTCCCCGCTTCAGGTAATGGGTCTACTCTGTCCTTGGTCTTCCTTTTGCTTCTAATGTACTTATAGAAGGTTTTATTGTTACCCCTTGTCTTTAGCTAGTTTAATCGCATTTTTTGCCTTATGCCTAATCATTCTGAATTCTAAGAAATAAAGTACACTTGCAACACTTCAGCAAGAGTATTTTATTTTTTTCTAATTTTTCTATATGATCAAAATAAGAGCGTCGGGGATACTAAAGATAAAATGGCTCCACCTACAGTTTCCAGTTTATGAAAGGAGAAGATGTTGCAATATATATTAGGACTTGAGCAGTATCTTTATTTTATGCAAATGCTGTAGGAGACACTCTGATAAATACAGGGCTCTTTTTTCCTGTCACTGACTTGGGAAAAACACTTACTGTGACTTCAAATTGTTTTCCACAAGAATTGGTGAGATGTAGAATCAGGACATTATATCTATCCCCCACTTCACATATTTGTTCAGTGCTTGTTCCCTTCTCCCTACAATGGAAGACAGGAATAGTACAGTCAGCTAATGTTGGAGATTGGGAGTTGGGGGGTAAGGGAATTGTTCAGAAGGCAAGGAAGGGATGGGTGCTTAGGTAAGGCAGGGCACCCCATGGTTCACTCTCACCCTCCTCCTGTGTGCTGACTTGTGTCAGAGTGGGTACCAGGTGCCAAGCTGTCATTGTTAGCTTTTTTGGACTGCTGTTGTACAGTGTGCAAATGTTTTCAGAGAACTAATGACAATGACTGTAAGATCTTTCTTGAGTGGTAACAGCTAATTTAGACTCCATCGTTCTGTATGTATAGTTGGAATTGTTTTCCAATGAGCATTACTTTGCATTTATCAACGTTGATGTTGATCTACTGTTTTGTTGCGGAGTCTCTCAGTTTTGTGAGATCACTTCATAACTCTTCAGTCTGCTTTGGATTTGACTACCTTGAGTAATTTTGTATCACCTGTAAACTTTGCTCCCCAAAAGTCCAACCTCACATCCTAGTTTGTGGGGAGTGGGCAACGACCAAAGTAGGGGATTGCTTGACAGGAAAAAATATGGTGGGGCCTGTCCTCCTGTAGCTGTTATGGTAGCCATGAGGGCTGTCATGAACCCTGAGACAATGAGCGAACGAAGCTCTAGTGAAGATCGGGCAGCAGAGGAGTCTTCGTCACCTGCGGCAGATGAACCCTTCAGGTCAATGGCAATGGTGGCCGTATAGCTGAAGGTGTAGTTAGGAAAATGGCTTCAGTCACTGCACTTCTGTCCCCCCGCCTCAAGATAGTGAAGTATTTAGGGATATACGATCCAATATAGCATGCACAACCAATAGCACCAGCTATTGTTCAGGCACCAGAAGTTGATGCACGATTGTGCATATGAAAGGAGGAGCCCAAAGCCCATCTGGCGATGGCCCTTTTTGGATGGAAGTCAACCAACGTGTCCCAAACACTGATTTGAGGTCATCTACCAATTTTGCTACCTGGAATGTTCTCTTATTAAATGGCACTGGTTATCAAGTCACCTTGATCCATGAACTGGCTAAATATAATATCATGGTGGCTGGTATAACTGAAGCATGACTACTGCATCATGATCTCTGAGTTGTTGATGGAGCCACTATACTGCACGTGGGTGGACCAGAGCAGATGCAGAGAGAAGTCCTGATATTGCAACCACCAGGGGACAAAGCTCTCATCATGTGGCATCCACTTATGGCACAACTGCTTTACACCACATTAGTTCATCGTCATGACCATATGTCAATTGTGGTTGCCTATGCTTCTACTGAGGAAGGAGAAGATGCAGTCAAAGCTGAATTTTACCATTGTTTGGCGTAAGTTGTACAGTCTGTCCCTCCGCACAACAAACTGCTCATCCTGGGAACAATGAATGCAAATACCATCTTGCTTCAATCTAGTTTTGAGTCTGTCCTAGGGCAATTTGGAACAGGTTCAAGATATGACAACTCACTCAGGCTGCTGTCATTCTGCTCTTCTCAGGGCATCATCGTACCAGGCTCATGGTTCCAGAGGCGTGACATCCACCGTTGGACATGGATATCAAATGATGGTCATACGAGAAAGAAACTTGACTACATACTTACCTGCCGGTTGAGTATTGTCAAGCCTTTCCACATGTACCGAGTAGCTGAGGCCCCAGCTAACACTGATCACCTCTTCATCACTGATATTGTAGTCAATTTTCATGCTCGGTCCCGACCAGTATGTCCTCCAGCCTACAATGTCCAGGCTGCAAGGGACAACTTAAATGTTGTGATTCAGTATTTGTTGGAGTTGAAGAACAGATTTGATGTACTCAGAGACCTGCCTGTGGATGTGAAGGAAGCTTGGACCAGAGTGAGCACAACAGTAAGGAAGACAGCTGGAGATATACTAGGAATTTGGAGGCCTCGTAAATGGCCGTGACTGTCTGAGGAGGCCCTGAAGGTCCTGGATCAGAAGTCTGAAGCTCACCTGCGTGATGACTTGGTGGAACGCACGTGACTACAGGGGATCTTCTGTGTTAAGACAAACTTGACTGTAAGAAATTTTATGAAGAACTTGCTATAGAAGCTGAGGAAGGAATGCAGCAAAATAACATGATGTCAGTGTACAGAGTGATACAGCATATCTGCAGTGCATGACCACCGCATGCGTCCACTCCATGCGTCTCCACTGTTCCAGTCCTTAAAGCTGATGGAACCATATGCTCCAGTCAAGAAGAGATACTTAAGCGATGGAGTGAGTACTTTTCCAACACCTTGAATTATGTGGATGCCACATACAGTGAGGATCTTGAAGATGCCTCAGCTACTGCAGTTGAAGACCCTGTAGTATCCATGGCAGCGCCGACACAGGACAAGGTACGAGTTCCAATTATGAAGCTCCAGTACAGTCATGCAGCAGGCTGTGACCTTATTCCGCTGGAGCTACTTAAATGTGCCATTGAGCCAGTGAGCTGCACTTTACATCAGTTATTTCTCAGGATTTGGATGAGCAGGAAGGTACTGCCAAATGGAAGGAGGGCATAATATTGGCCCACTATAAGGGCAAGGGCCAATGAGCTGAGTGCAGCAGTTACTATCCTATAACTTTGCTGTCAGTACTGGGCAAGGTATTTTCTCATGTGCTGCTGGCTGGACTTGCCAAAAGTTGCCCTGAAAAGTCTGGGGTCAACAATAGACACAATACTGATATTAAGACTGTATAGAGAGTTTAATCGGTGAGTCTGTCACTTACATGGACTTGAAGGCAGCATTCGACTCTGTTGATTGAAATGAATTGTTGAAGACATTGAAATGGATCATCACTTATTCTCAACCTCATAAAGGACCTCCACACTGGAATTAGACAGGATAAGGATCGGAAGTGGCTATATTGAATGGCTCAGCACTAGTTCAGGTGTTCAAGGATGGACACTTGCACCAGCACTGTTCTGTCGCAGAATTGATTGGCTCTTAGAATGAGATGCGCATCACAATGGCATTCAGTCAAATGCAGGACGTCTTTCGGACTTGGACTACATTGATGAAGTCACCCTGCTGGATGAACTCACCTTGAACCTCCAGTTGTTGCTTGCATGCTTCCAACATGAATCTGCGGCACTTGGTCTCTAGATACCATGGGCAAAGAGCAAGATTCAAAATCTGGGTACTAGTAATGGTGTGCCTGGCATAACAGTACTGGAGTGGAAATAGAAACACAGTTGAGGCCATCAAATAACTAATTTACTTGGGCTGCAAGCAGTCTTCTAGTGGATGGTGTCAGTCCATCATCCTGTGGAGAACAGGACTTGCGGCCTCTGCAATGCAATCCTTCCAGAAAGCTTGGCAGCAAAAACTGTCTGACGGCACCAAAGTCCGGCTTTACCAGTCATGCATCGTGGCCATTCTTCTGTCCAGCTGCGAAACCTGGACTTAAAGATGATATCTGGTGTCTGGAGGCATTCCACATGTGCTGTCAAAGGCAACTATTCTGCATAAACTGGTTCAACTTTGTGAGAAACAGCAAAGTTGCTTTCAGAACTCAACTCCCCAGCAGCAAAGAAACAATCTGCTGTTGTCAGTCCTCACTACTTGGACACGTGGCTCACATGGACAGCTCTGTTCCAGCCCACAGAATGACTGTCCCTGGTGCAGGAGCAGGCCCCATGGCAGCAAAGTGGAGGAATAGAGTTGGCCACACCAAGGTGCACTCAGGCTTGGCCCTACTGTCTCTCCATCAGGATGGGGAGAGAAGGGGCAGCAGCAGGACTAAGACTGAGTGGGATGCTTTGTGCATGGAGGTTGCAGTGCCATTCGAGTGTAGACCTCTGCGCACCAGGTCACAAGGCCGCTCACTTGGTTTTGGACCCATTGCCCTCCCTTCTTGGGACAGAGGTCCACTGGTGCCAAAGCTGAGGTAGCAGTAGAGTGCTGCTACTCCTCACTGCTGCCAACGTGCGTAACGTGTGTGTGGCAGGGGCTGCCACTGCCCATCAGAAAGCACTTCACTGTTCTTCTCTCGTAGGCAGCAGAAAAGTCAGCATTTCCTTTGGAAATGAACTCCAGATGTGGTGTCGCCAGCCATAACGTGTGGGAACGTGCGTCTCTACAAGCCGGCTAGTGACTCATTTTCCAGTAAAACCTGTAGCTTCCCAGGAGCCATACTGTAGGTATCCAATATTTTTCTGCTGCTAGTGCAACCCATGCCTGCTTGGTGTGGGGCGCTGTCCCCTTCTAGTGGCATGTAACCCAGCTAGAGATTGATGAGTCTGCTACACTGAGCTAAGGGCTATGTGGCTTTTAGCTCATGCAGGAGGGGCTCATACACTAAGCTCCAGAGGTGCTCAGTTTGATCCTGCCTGCCAACGACTGGGGTCTGTCGGTGTCATGCTAGCACTCGATCTTCCACTCTCATTTGCTGTGTGTGGCTGCTTTAGCTCACTGTAATGCCCTCGTTGTTATAAATTAAGTTGCTCATACTAATTAATGATGCTTACTTTTAAAAAAAACTTTTTTTAAAAAGAGAGAATGTCTCAAGGAGCTATCCTGATCTGTAACAAGTTGGTGCGCACTGCTGCTCAGATGCTATGCTGATGGATGCTAGCATGTAGATGTTTGCTGGTATTCCCCACAGAAGCAACCATCCTGGAAGGGAGATGGAGAATTTGAATAACAGAAGTCTTACAGGAGTGACTGAAGGGTGGGAGGAGGCTTACCTGTCGCTGTATACTTGTGTCAAGCCATTCACTTTCATAAGCATCATATTCTTGGGCAAATATGAACTAAGTCCCCAGGACACAAGCGAACTGCTCTCTACTATCAATTGAAGCATTGGACCCTAAAAAAAGAACTTGCCATCCTTCGAACTTCAAAAGTTACACATTTTCTTTAGCAGTTACGGTTTTTTCAATTTAGTGCTAGGGTGGTACAGTGGGATACTCTGTTGGGAATATAGTAGCAGTAGCAAAATCCAGACCAAGGTGCATGGATACAAGAGAGAGAGAGACTCAAGTGTGTTTATGACTCTAAAAAGAGAAAATCCTCTCATCTTTAACATTGCTTCCTAAATACTGCATTCTCACAACCAAAGTTTAGGTGCAGTTGGAGATTCAGCATGGGACATGTGCAGGGAGATCGCACCTCTGGCAACTGCACCAAATCAATTGTCAAAATAAACTTCTTTAGTGCAGTTGTAGGGCTTGTCTTAGGAGGGGGCTCAACAGTAAAGTCTGCTAAACAAAAAGACTCGGTGACTTTCACATCTGGCTCAGAGCAGGGGCCAAGGCCATACTGAGCTGCCCCAAGAAGTGGACCTATGTAGACTTACAGTATAAACCCGAGAGTAACTGAAACTACAACTTTCAGCATTCTTCTTTCTTCATGAGCAGTATTAGTGGAGCCCAGGGACAAAGCACATATGGCTTCCAGCATCAGTGCGATGGTTAATAGGAAGAATAATATCCTTGTTCAGCACTGCATTGGCTTGCATTTAGAGCTGCATCAGGCCCATTGTAAACCACCATAATAAAACATACAGTGCAGTTAGATACCCTTTCCTCTACTGTGCCCAAAGTATATTCATAACTTAAATCCCACAAACCTCCTATCAGAAGAAACATTCCACAGTTTTATGGGAAGGACGTATGAAAGACCAATGGTAGTTTTAAAGAGGATTATAGCGTTGGATTTATGAGCAGATGATTTGTAAGAATTTATCACATTTGAGATAATGATTGCTTGCCAATAAATTACACAGCCCAAAGCCATTTTTTACTTTAATTTTCAAACACTTTTTACTTTAAATTTCACACATTTTACTTTAATTTTCAAAAATGGGGCGAGGAGAGGAGTCATTTTGGCCTTTGGCAGGATTGGCAGAAACAGAAAGTTAGTTTGTCTTTAAATGCCAGGAGCCAGTGTCGCTTGATTTTGCTAGTGCTTCTTGGGTTTGCAGGGGAATTATCTTATGTTAATAAATATTTAATGCACATGCCCTTTCATGTTTGTTTGCCTTGTGAAATGGAGGAGGGAGAAGAGAGAGAATTAGAAATTCCTGTTCTTTTTGCCAGGATCCATACACTGTAACCATTCTGCCAATGTAATCCCAACCATGAAAATTCAATATTCTGTTTCAGGAGGGCTTCAGTTTTTTGCTTCCAGATTGAAGGCTGCCACAAAAGGCTTATGTCTAAAGAACAGCTGCATCTAAGAGAGACAGAACAGGAAAGTCCTTTTTGAGCCAGAAGCTCTCAAGCCTAGAGCATCTTTTAAGCATAAGGGGCATACTTTGTTACAGTGCAGTCTGTGGGGTGTTATACTGACGTTTTATGTACATAGAGGGAAACAATGTTGTTGGGAGCCAAGATACAGTAGTCTATTGTCAGAGGTTTATAATAAGAAGAGCGTGTAACTCATACTAGCTTGGTTTATATGAGGTTCACCTTTTTTAAGAAAGCTGCATTGAGGCATATAATAATAATAATAATAGCATTTGCAGTTGCTTTAATTAGGAGAAAATTACAAGGACTACCAATCCTCATGCACCCTAGCATAAACTAGGTTCAGAAAGGAATCTCGCTTCATGGTGCTGTATGTCCGATTACTTAAGGTTGGTGCATTATAAAGAATGTATACCTTCCTAAGGAACAATCAAACTGACAGGTGTCCGAGGGTTGCATCCTCAGGCTAATTACCTGCATGGAGGATCTCCTCCAGCTGGATCTATCCATTCTAAACATGGCGCAGGTTTGAAATGCGTCTGGCACTGTCCATTCTGCCCCATGGGCTGTAGAAGCTGCCCATCCCCTGTGGGGCTAGAGATCTAAGTTCAGGGCATGGTAAGCCAGAGAAGTTGGGGTGGAACCAGGTGTCAGTGCATGCATTTTCAGTTTTCTGTGGGAAATTCTGTAACCAAGTGAAATAAATACTAAATGAGAATAGTGATATAACAGGCATCACAAACACTTGGTGTAATGAGATTAATCAATGGGACACTGTAATACCAGGATACAAATTATACAGGAATGACAGAATAGGCCATGCTGGGGCAGGAGTGGCGCTGTTTGTAAAAGAAAGCAGAGTCAAACATAGTAAAAATCTTAACTGATTCAAGCTGCAGTATAGATTCTCTATGGCTAGAAACTCCATGGTTCAATAATGAGTATAGGAGGATACTACCAACCATGATGGTGATAGTGATTGAAGAGATTAGAGAAGCTATAAAAGAAGAAAACTTAATCATGATGGGGAATTTCAAGTAACCCTATTTTGTCTGAGTACATGTCACCTCAGGATGGGATGTACAGATAAAGTTTCTAGTCACCATAAATGACTGCTTCTTGGAACAGCCAGTCCTATAACCCACCAGGGAAGAAGCAATTCTTAATTTAGTCCTAAGTGGAGCATAGGATGCGGTCCAAGAAGTGAATATAGCTGAACTCTTCAAGCATAAAGTAGCAACCATAAAGTAATTAAATTTAACATCCTCATCCTTGTGGGAGGAAAATACCAAAGCACCCCCCTCCTCCTCAATAATATTTAATTTCAGAAAGGGGAACTATACAAAAATGAGGTAACTAGTTAAGCAGAAATTAAAGGGAACAGTTGCAAGAGTGAAATGCTTGCAAGCTGAATGGAAACTTTAAAAAAATACTGTAATAGAGGCTCAAATTAAATGTACACCCCAAAATAAAAGAATAGTAAGAGAAACAAAAAAAAAAAGCCACTAAACAAAGTAAAAGAGGTGGTTAAATGCAAAAAGGCACCCTTTAAAAATTGAAGTCAAATCCTACTGAGGAAGTAGAAAGGAGCGTAAACTCTAGCAAGTCAAGTGTAAAAGTATATTTAGGCAGACCAAAAAAGAATTTGAAGAACAGCTAGCAAACAACTAAAAAACTAACAGCAAAAATACAGCAGAAGCAGGAAGACTGCCAAGCAGTGGGGCCACTGGACCATCAAGGTGCTAAAGGAGCACTCAAAGAAGACAAAGCTGTTGCAGAGAAGCTAAATGAGTGCTTTGCATCGGTCCTTACTCCAGAGGAGGTGAAGGAGATTCCTACACCTAAGCCATTCTTTTTAGATGACAAATATGAGGAACTGTCCCAGATTGAGGTGTCCGTAGAGGAGGTTTTGGAACAAACTGATCAGTTAAACAGTAATAAGTCACCAGCATCCGATGGCATTCAGCAAAGTTCTCTGAAGGAACTCGAATATGAAATTGCAGAATTACTAACTGTGGTATATAACCTATCACTTAAATCAGCTTCTGTACCAGATAACTGGAAGATAGCTAATATGATGCCAATTTTATAAAACGCTCCACAGGTGACCCTGGGAATTACAAGCTGGGAAAACTAACTTCACAGCAGGCGACTTCTGAAATTATAGCACAGAAGAGAATTATTAGAGAGACAGACAAACGCAATATGTGGGTCCTTTTCTGGGATGGGGTGTGGATTTTATTCAGGTTGTTTCTTAATCCTGAAAGTAAAGGGAGGTCTCAGGACAGTTTCAGATCTGTGCTAACACAACAAGTATCTAAAAACGATAGTTTTGCACGGTCACCCTGAATTCCATTATTCCCTCCAGGGATCCTGGAGACTGGTCTGCGTCCCTTGACTTAAAAGATGCCTACTTCCATGTGGCAATTTATCAGAGTCACATAAACTATCTCAGATTTGTAGTGAAACAAACTCAATAGCTATTCGCCGTGCTGCCATTAGTGGCTCCCTGGGTTTTCACAAGCTGTATGGCACTGGTAGCTACCTTCCTGAAGAGGATCGGAGTGCAAGTCTATCCTTAGCCAGCTGTCCAGGCATCAAAGACTGGTTGAGGATGCAGGTACTGTCCAGTGTATCTCTCATCCAATAAGCCTTTAAGGTTCTGGGTCTGATGGTCAATTTAGAAAAAAATCTACCCTTTGTCCAGTTCAAAGACTAAAGTTTATAGAGACAATACTGCACTCTATTCAGGCTGGAGGTTTCCTTCTGACGAGAGGGTCCCAAACACTGGTTTCCTGTTGCAGATCTCAAGACTCACCCAGTCACAACAGCATGAAAACGTATGAGGCTTCTGAAGCATATGGCGTCGTGCACATGCTTAGTCCAGCATGCCAGACTACGTCTGTCAAGCTGTCCTGCAGTGACTCAAAAGTGTCAGTAGCAACCTCAGGACAGACTGTTAGGAAACAGGGCACAAACCCCAAATTGTTGTGAGATCTGTACTGAGATTTCACCAACCACTTATCCAATGTAAACTCCTCAGCCTTAACATGGAGACACAGAGAGTCCCCTTAGTACTCACATCTATTTTCTGACCCAGGTAATCTTACCCCTGTGAGAGGTGGTCCTTTACACCAAGGATCATAGCAATGTTCAGGTTACTCCCAGTCCTAAAGGACCAGTCACTAATCCCAGGTCAGTAGCACTTTAACTCTAACACCAAAGACAACACTTGTAGCCAATCCTATAATAAAGTAACTAAAGAATTATTATATAAGAAAAGGAAATAAGACTTATTTACAAGGTTGAAACAAGTGAACATTATTACACTCATTTGTGTGTATCTGTTAAGTTTCAAAAAGTAATAACTTTTATGACAAGCAAACTCTCTATGTCCTTTAGGACTAATGCAGGCTAAGCTCTTGGAATCATTTGTTTATGCCTAGTAATCCTGTCCCCCTCCCCTCCATGGAGTCAAAGCAGCATAAAGATACAGTTCCTTCTTATTAAGGGTTTTTATTCCCCCTCTCCTCCCATCTTCTGCTTTGAGCTGCAACCTCTGCTGATGGGAGGAATTCACTTACAAGACTCATCTTTACTGAAGGGGTTGTGGAGTAGACAAAGTCCTTTGTCCTCTTTAACATTCCACTCTAGTTGATGGGCCTTCCTTGTCAGCTGGGGCAAATCAGGACTTTACACTAAGTAATGCATCTCTCCTGTCTGGTGATTTACACAGTTACAGAGGCTTAAGTGCAAACACTCAAATATTACTTCAAAATATGGGAAGCAAACATTATAAATGAGATTAATGTATGCAGCAATTTACAAGCATTTCATGAAATCTGAACGCTAAACACGTTCTCATAATTCTAATACCTATTTTAACAATATTAACACACAGGTGAGCCAGGCAGATTCCAGCTGTGTATTTGTCAGTGTTCCACTGAGGCATGGGGACCTTGGCATCAACTGGCATCTAGTCTGCCAGCATCACAATATTTCAGGTTTCTTTAGAATTGTCTGGCCTCCACTTATTTGCCAAGTCGTCACCATCTGAACTCTATGCCCTTCCTTGTTCTGACTTTTTAGATTGTTGGAGAGATTCCATCAATGTTTGTGCAGACATTCCCTTTGTCTGCCCTCAGTCTTCGATGACATTGGTGACAGATGCATCTGCCCTGGATTGGGGTGCTTATCAGGGTTCCCTCCAAACGTATGGTCCTCAAGGGATCTCTCTCTACATATCCGTGTCAGGGAGCTAAGGCCTATCCACCTAGTCTGTTAGGCTTTCCTATCTCAGGTCAAGAGGAAAAAGCCTGTTTGCTCTCACAGACAACACAGTGGCAATGTTTTACCTCAACAGGCAGGGGGAAATCTCTCTTCCCTGCTTTGTCCAGGCACCTCTGGAACTTTTGCATTGCCAATTCAATCAATTTCAAAGCCTCTTAGCTTCCAGGGGTGCAGAATGAGCTTGCAGACCACTTAGGCAGATCGTGAATCACCATGAATGATCTGCCTGCCTGGTTATAGCCAGGTGCAATTTCCAGCAGTAGGGGCAATCCCCAAATAGACCTATTTGCATGCAAGGCCAACAGGAAATACCATCAGTTTCATTCCCTACAAATCCTGGTTTCATCCCAGATGCTTTCCTTCTAACCTCATCAAATGAGCTCTGCTACGCTTTTTCTCCAATTGCATTCCTTCACAAAGTATTGCTAAAGAGCCGAAAGTCAAGCTGGGCCCTTCCTGGCTCATGCACCATCAGCAATACATTTTCTGCAGCTGAAACTGAATTGAGCTCACTCTCCTGTATCTGTGTCGCTTTAGAATACTAACAGGAGTAAAATCTTATTCTGCTTGCTTTACTAATTGAAATGACAATCAATTCAGACAGAGAGCATGCCCACTGAATAAGGCAGCACTATTCTTAGACCATTACCTTTTCAGAAAAGAACTGCACTTTAAAGTGCGGTGGTGGAGCACTGGGGGAATGAGGTGTTCTCAGAGCCAAAGGGCCTTCCAAGGGATAGCTCTGGTCTTCTATGAGTCATGAGTCTGAGGACATGAGATGGGAAATGCAGTGGATTTCCCAGAAGTAACGGTCACAAGGAACGATTTTTGTAGCACTCCATGAGTGCATGATACACTCCTGTGTGTATCTCTGCAGGAGAGTTGATCTGGCCCTGAGACAGGTAAGTTGCTGTAAAGGGATCATGCTGAAGGCTGGAATAGGGTCCTTGTTTCACTGCTGGGATATTTTATTTAGTTCAGTTTATTATAGCAGTATGCAGAGATACCTCTTTAGGTAAAGTTGTGTTATTTTAACCTACTATTCCAAGTGCATATTTTTTTAAACTCCACTATGAAAATTTTGCTCCAGAATAAAAAAAGAATCTTTCATGTCTAAGAATAAAATTAAATCCTTTAGCCTTATAGCAGTAAGGTTTTTCTACGATCTTTTCTTTCTTTCCATCTTATTTGTTTAGAGGGGGCCAAATTCTCTGTTACTGTAAATGGGCAGCACTCCATCTAAATCAGTTTAAAGCAGTAGAGAATTTGCCCTCCTGATACCTGTTCTGAAGACATCTATTCCTAATGAAGACCATTTTTCAAAGAGAAACTGAAATTGTTTGAAAACTGAACTTTAAAAATCAATCCTTCTGTCTCCACCAGACATTTTGTTTCATAACATTTTTAGAAGGATATTTATAGTCTGTCATTACACATTGTAATTATGTAATTGCACATCATAATTACACAGTCTGATTATGTGATCACACATGTTACAATAATTATGTAATTAGCCCTAATTACAGCAATTGTAAAATGTAATTGTAAATACATGGCAACGGCATAAAATGGAAAGTTTCAACTCGAATTAAGGAATGTTTTATAGTGGTGAGACAAACCCACAAAAGCAAAGGAACGTGCAGTTCAGGTGTGACCCTGCATGATGTTCAGCTCTCCCTTATGAAGCACTGAGTGCTCATGAATGGCGGGTGGTCAGCCCCTTTCAAAATCAGACCCGCTGACCAAACTCCAGATGGGGGGAAAGGGGCTCCAGGGAGGGTGCTGGCTCTGGCTGATGTTCGGGGGTGGTTCCTGGCCCCATGTCTTCCCTTTATTGCCTTGCCCAATGAGGACCATCTTATTTGGTGAAGGTGGGGCTCACCTTGTCCCAAGCCTAGACATGTTGGGATACTGTGATTTGCTCTGCCTTGTACTCTATGCCATCTTCTACCCTGTATTGGAAGCTTCAATCATTAAACACAAAGGTAAGGGAATCTGTTAATTTCACACTGTGTCTTTTGAATGTTTTTAATATGTGAATGGATGTTATTGTAGGGCCTTTTCTTGCACCCATGCAACATATGACAGCAGGACCAGACCCCTATAAAGGTCTGAGGACAAGGCTGGCCTTTGGCACAATGCAACACAAGTAACTAAATGACCTGTGTGCTTTTGGGCCTCAGCCTTTCCCTTCTGTTAAGGCAGGCCAATTTGAGTCTCCCCACTTCTGCAGTAGAATTGCAGAGAACAGCAGCTCCCCACTCAATACTCCCTTTGGACGTCAGAGGGTCACAAAAATTGTGATACTGGTCTTATTTCAGCTTTAGGTCCTGATCCTATAAACACACACACACAATTAACCTTCTTCAGGTAGTAGCCCCACTGAACTCACCTGTGTTAATTTAAGCATATATGAAAGTGTTTGCAGTAGCAGGGTCTGAAGATCCTAAAAGAGCGTCTCAGAACTTGCATTCCCTTACATAACCCCTATTTACACTGTATAACTACTGTCTCTCTCAGCTGGACCCTGGATTCTATTTGTATGAGTCTGCCAATGGCTTTGAGCTAACAGCCTGTAAGTGCAGGCATTACAATCTCATGGTTTCAAACCCAGAAATTCTGCGGTTATATCTATTCACAATGACCCACCCAGGGCATCTCATCACAATTACATTAACAACGAGGCCTTTTAGGTAGGCATCAATATATCGGTCATATGGGGTTTTGCCACAGATATTATCGCCATGTGTCCATGAATAATATGAGACTAGAGCTGATTGGACAATGGGCTTTTCTCCAAGATGATCTTTTGATGAGAGAGAAACTCACGCATAAAAGAATAATTAAAGATTTCATTAATGTTTAATTAAAGATTTCCATGGACAACTTTGCCTTCATGTCAAAGATTTGGATATGCTGCCACGGTGCCAACTCCATTTCTCATGAAAAGTCATGATTTTCCCTCATGGTAAGGGGAAGTGTTGCCTCATGAGAGTTCATGGCCATAGTACATTCTGGAAGATGCAGTCTTCCTGGGAACCTGGACCATAGAGGAGAATGGGTGGATGAGGTAACTGCACTAAAACTCCCATGAGGGTGTGTAGCAGGCTGGCTATCTAAATTTAAATATTTTGGTTTTCTATTGATATAATTCATTTTTCAGTTTTTTTTTTGATGGAAAAATAAAACATTTCCACAGAAAGCAGATTCTTTTTGTGAAAAGTATCATGTAGTCAAATCCAATTTTGATTGAAAATTTCAAGTAGCCTTATTTGAGATATTTTAGAATTTGTTTGTTTATAGTTTCTAAGTCTGAAATGTGTTTAAAGAACTGCAGATTTTTAAGGTAACTTCTTCAAAAATTTTAAATTATAATAGCCCAGACAATTCCTGTGAACAGAGCCTGTTTCACCTTCCAGCCTTTCTTCTGGGAGCCAGCCAAGAATCATGGAGAGTAGGGATGGTTTTTAAAAAAGATCTAATTTTAATTGAATTTTCTGTTGGAGGTGCGGGACCCTTTATTATACTGCTAAAGCACTTTAGTTAGGTGCTCTGCTTTGTGTTACTGTAAGCGTATGGATGTGTGTAGAGCTTACTTTTCATTACAGACAGAAAAAGAAACAGCATAGTGTGCCAAATACAACCCTAGTCTAAACTCATTGGAAATAATGGAGTTAATTGGGTTTTGAATGTGACCCATTGTGTGTAGCCTCATTTTCAGTTGGGTAGAAGCAGAAATTCTCTGTTCCTTTATTTAGAAAATACAGCTTCCATTACATTTAATTACTTCTCCCTCTGACTGTAAATAGAAGGTGGCTCTTGTTAAATTTAATTCTTTTCTCTGGAAGCCTGTGTGATAAAGGCGTGGCTACTAAATGAGAGAATTCTGTAAATGGAGGTAGACTGAATCAAGAATACATTGTATAGGAGAGGTTCTCAATTTTAAGTTGAAAGCGATAAAGCCCAACCGAAGCAAAAATGAGAATGATTGTATTCCAAAATGCCTCAATTAAAAAAGTTCTTACTTTTTAAAAATAAGTAATAAAAGCACTGGCAGGAGGAAAGGCAAACACATATATGTAGGCTTGGAATGAAATAAAAACTTACTGTGATTAAGGATTGCAGAATAAGGCGGGTGGCTGGTTGATTAATTTTTGATGCACAAAGGAAAGGACAAGATTATAAGTCTCAACACATTTTTTGCCAATAAGTTTCTTGTCAAAATCGTTTCAGAATAAATCCATGTGTCTTAAGAGCTCAGGTAAGTAAAGAGCCTGTGCAGCTCTTAAGAGACTGCAAGTACACAGTGCTTTGGATAGATGATAATAATTGCTTCTTCATCTTCAGCACAGAGCCCTAGTTCTCTCCTTTCTCTCGCCCCTGCTCTGTTTTGTCCATTTTCTTTCCTGTGTTAGATTTTCCCCATCAGCCTGTCAGTAGTTGATCCACCTTCTTTAATGGAACTCTTTCCACTGACTTTAACAGGAACTACATCAAGCCCTAAAAGGGGTCTTTATGTGATGCTGAAAAACTGTAACATACTTACCGTTGTAGTTTATGATCCTGCTGGATTTTGTCTAATGCACATGTATACATATTCATGAAGCATTCATTCCCATGATATTCAAGTACACTTCACATGGATAAGATGAATATCAGAAAACATCTTCCTAAAAATAGGGAGAATTTTATAAGGTCACCATATTTTCATCGTTTGTGGCAAAACACATAAGGAAATATTCAAGTGTTCTGCATGCTGTTCCTGGGTTTGATCTGTTCTTCCTGGATAGAAAAAATGCAATCTGGGGCAAGGAGCAGTTCAAAGAAAGGCTATGCTTTGTCCTTGCCCCTTTATTCCTTGATTACCACCTTTCTAGGACTTGGTTCAAGCACCCACAGAGAGTGGGGGAGCCAAGGGCAGAAAGACTGTCACTTCCTCAACTACGCTGAGGGGACTGAGCTAGAGTTGTACATTGGTTAGGCTGGGCCAATTACTCAAATACTTGTTGCATTGGTGGGGCCTGACAGTGAGAAGTTTTATCCTTGAATAAGAGTTGGCATGAAATGCAGACTCACTACATTGAATCAGGGGTAGCATACAATAAGTTTTGAACAGTATTGTAAAAACTCAAATGAATGTTGACATGAAAAATCATGATAATTCAGGTGTCCTGAAAAGAATTCTGTACGTCATCAGATGGAAAACTGGGTTTGTTCCGGTAAAAGTGGGACATATGGTCTTATAATTGAATTTATTACATTAGTGCCAAGGGCCCAACTGATATGGAGCTCCATTGTGCAAGGCACTGTACAAATATAGAGTAGGAGACAATCCTTGCTCCAAAGAGTTTACAGTCTAAAGAGACAAAGGGTGTAGGAACAGGATATAACTTAGAAGCAGAGTAACAGTCTGCAACTTTCATTTTAGTTACACAACTTTAAAACTAAATTTTTGGACGGGGTGTTACTTGGAGGTGATTAGCTTAATGGAAAGACAAAGGAAAGGCTGGGAGAGAAAGAGAAAAGGAAAGAAGGGAGCACAAAGGAAAGCTGGAGTGAGGCTGTGAGAGAAGGGGCAGGAACAACAGTCATTCAACCCATGGTGAACAATGTACAGAGTCAAAACGGTGGAAAGCAGCCTGATGCCATCATCAGAGCAGCCAGACACAACACAGCAGTCAGTTCAATTTCCCTGAACAGACCAGACTGCATAAACCATACTATCCTACACTATGTGAGGCTCTAAAGATGAACTGAAGCCACCTGAAATGGCTTTCACTAGAGAGAGAGGTGGATGGAAAGTGGGTAGCAGTGAGCCTGGCTGACTGAATCCATAATTCATTATTTTTCCAGAGTGTTTCAGAAGAAAAATGTAGTCTTATATCTCCGAAGATTAGAGGTTATCCTATGATCAAGTTAGCCTGCAACTGTGTATTAGAGTAAAATTTGCTAACTTCCATCTTATCCATTTACATTCTTAGGCCAGATACCTAAGGGGTTTTCTAATAGGGTTTTGTTTGTAAAGTAGCCAGTGATAGTTGAATTATAGTTCTGCTGAGCCTAACAAAATTGTATTGCCCAAACTTAATTTTAAACAGTAAATCATCCTAAATATTTCAAGAAGAGCACTCACTCTCCTATAATATAAGGGTAACACTGTTATGTTGTAATGTGATTTTTTTGAATGTTCCTTGCCATGTAGTAGTCAGAAAGATAGTACATTGAATAAGTATTTATTATAAGTTGTGCTTAGGCTGACTAATTTCAACCTTGTAAAATCTGAATCCATAACATGCAGCATCTGAAATTGATCGTTATCATAGACATTAAAGATGCAACATCTAATGAGCAGATTTTCAAAGCCATTCCTTCACATGGCACCAGAATGTTCAATGTCCACAAGGAGTTGTGTGCTCATCTTACATTCACATGTGCATAAAATATATTTGTGCAGAAGGTCTGGATTTGTACAGCAAGACGGCAGAAAATAAACCTCTCTCTTGATTTCAGATTTATTTATTTTTAAACAAAGTTCTGGTGCAACCAGAAGAAAATACTAAAACCTTACAAAACCAATGCAATCACAGTCTCTGGCCATGCTTCTGTTACATCATTTAAAGTCTTTAAACACAACAGAAAAACAAAAACAAGACCTTCAATGAAGAAAAATTCTAAAAAAAATATTAATTTTTTGTTGTTCAAAACATTTTGTTTCAACTTTGACTTTTAAAAATGTGTATTTATATCAGTATTGTGTAAGACTTCAACATTTTGAGAACAAACTGTCACCTAAACACAATACAAATTGTTACAGTTTGTTCAGAAAACATTGAAATATTACACAATACTACAATATATTATATACACTATGATATAGTATATAATACGAAACGATGCAAACAGGAACTGGGAGTGAAGGAGAATCTGGGATAAAAAGGGCAGAAACCAGGAACATGCAGAAAGTCAGGGCTCAGGAATCAGGCAAACAGGCAGGGTCCAAAGTGGCAGCTAGCCAGGGATTCACCTACTTAACTGGTCAACTTCCTGTTTCTCCTTCTGGCTTATGCAGTACAGCCAAGCAAATTGGTGGGACTGGATGTCTTCTGCAATCAAGAGCTTTGTGGGAGGAGCTGTTGGTAAGCTACAACTCCACTAGCCCCTGTAATGCAGACCAGTGGCCAGCTCAAGCCAAGATCCCAGGCCTCCTTGAACACTGACAAATACATAGCTGGAAACCAGCCTGGTTCACTTGTGTGTTAGTATTGTTAAGATTAATATGAGAGTTGTAAGAACATGTTTGGTGTCTAGACCTTGTGAATAGTGTAAGATGCTACATATATTGATTTTACTTATAGCCTCTGTTGCCCATGGTATAAAGTTATATTGAGGATTTGCATTGTAAACATCTGTAATTGTGTAATTCTCCTAACAGGAAGACGCATTAATTAGTATAAAGTGCTGGTCCTACTGACAAGAAGGTCTTTTTAACCAAAGGAGCTATTGTAAGACATCAGAAATACAAAGACTTTGATTGCCCTCCCTGCTCACATGAAGAGGAATCAGGTGCTAACGTTTGTTCAGTTCAGACTCTGGGGAAAAGGGGAAAAAATCCCTGACAAGAAGGAACTGGATCTTTTATGTTGTCTGGACTCTGAGGGGGCAAATATTCCTAAACATAAGCAAGAGATCCCCATACTGCATGGCATGGGTCAGCCCTAAAGGACATATAGAGCTGCTTATTATAGAAGTGTACATTACCTTTTTAAAATCTAAGATAGTAACTCATTTCTGTGTGTATGTTTCCTGTTTTAATCTTGTAAATAACTCTCATTTCTTTTTCCTACTTAATAAGTCCTTACTTAGTTTACTATAGGATTGGCTACAAGCGTTATCTTTGGTTTGAGAGCTGAGGTACAAATTGACCTGGGGTAAGTGACTGATCTGTTGGGATTGGAAGCAACCTGAATCTTTTGTGATTTTTGGTGTATGGCAACTGACTGTCACTAAGTCCAGCTTGCCTGGCTAGCAAAGTAGATTGGAATGCCCAATGGGACTGTCTGGGACTCCATAGTAAAACTCTGATGGTGCTTGAGGAGTTCACATTTGTTACTGGTCACTAATTATAGGACATACATACAACCAGTGTGGAGTTTCTGCCCTGCTTTTTGACAGTCTGCCCTGAGGTTGGCACTCACATTGTGAACCGTCCAGACAATGTGACAGTTGGTCACTCCTGGTCAAGAATTGCTCCAGACACTGTGACAACCCCTTTCTCCACTGGTTCTAGTGAGCTGCTGGATGGCAGCCATGGTCTGAGCGCTACTTGGGGACCCATAGACCTGGTTCAAGGCCATAATCCCTCACATCACCCTCTGCCCATCCTGGTCTGGGTTTTCTGGGGTGGTTTTGGTGGAAGGTGTTTACCAGGTCAACGGTATAGATATTCTCTGCCACTTACCAAGTGTGCTTTTCAGGACGGTATCCTTCCCAATCCATGAGGTACCAGAGTTTACCCCATCTGATTCTGATGTCAAGATCTTGTGGATGATAAACTCATCGTGGTTTTGAGCACATACAAATGAGAGTGGTGGTGCTTGGGAGTGGTAAGTGAACAGATTCTGAATGCGGGGCTTCAGGAGTGATATATGGAAAAATGGGTGCATTCTGAGGGAACAGGGTAAGTCAAGTTCAAAAGTGATTAGGTTAATTTGCTGGTGAACTCAGTAGGGGAATAGGAACTAGTAGTCCAATTATGAGATGGGGGCTGTCCATGAGCAGGTGTTTCACTGAGAGCCATACCCTTTGGCCTACTGAAAGGGCAGGCTCCTCCTGTCATTGACAGTTCACATACTGTTTGTGGGTCTTCTTAGTGTCCTCCAGATGAACCTTTTAGGTCATCTTGTGTTTGATGTATCTATTGTACACAATCCAGGGCTTCTGGGTTGTGGGAAGTTACAGATAACTCTGAATAGAACAAAAGGTGGAATCCATAGTTTGCAGGGGGTGGGGACTAGAGAAAGGCTTTGTCCCATAGAGGCATAGTCTATATTATTTTGTGCAAACCCTGCCTGAGATAGCAATCAGGACTGGTGGAATATTATGTAGCATCAGATTTGCTACTCCAGGATTTAGCTTTTTCTCTCTGCTTGATCATTTGTCTGGGGATGATAGGCAAAGGAGAAACAGGATTGGAAGCTTCTCACCAGAAGCAGGAGATAAATTGTGCACCATGGTCAGAGATGATGTGCTCCAGGAGGCTATTGAGACAGACAACTTGATCCACCCAGAGCCAGGTGACTTCCTGGGAGGAGGTAGGCCAGTGCATGGAATGAAGTTTGCCATCTTTGGGAGTTGGACCATTACTGTCAGAATGATTGTAAACCTATTGGAGTGGGGTGGTTCTACTACAAAATCTAGGGCAGACACTGTCCAGGAGTCTTGAGGGGTTGCAGGCATCCAAAGGGGTTATTGTGTGATACCGTGGAGTGCGCACATACATTGCGAGAGGCCCCGTAGGCCTACACCGAGGCCCACATGCAAGGCCACCAGAAGAGATGACAGACTAGATGCTGAGTTTTAGGGGGAGTCATGACATGCTTGTTGGCTTGTAGTCCTTGGAGACTCCGGGGCATATGTATAAGCCCTTTGATGTAGGTTTCCCCATCCCAGATGTCATGGGGTTCCCTACTTATGACTTCCTGCTCATCAGGAAGAATCTCCTGGGTAAAGGGTAATCGTATGATGATGAGCAGGTCTTGGCAGGGAGCCATGCCCAGAAAGCTATGAGATTAGAGGATGCAGGAGGTTTTAAGTTTTGAGTCTTTTAGGTTAGTATAATATTCTCCCCTTTGAGACAGAGTGCTGGCCTTCCTATTTTTGGTTCCTGGGTGATAGGAAGTTGCAAAATTAAAGCACGAAAAGAATAAGGTTGTCATTGGTGGAAGGCTTTGTCCCTACACAGATAATCTAGGTTACATTGATCAGTCTACACCTGAGTGGAGTACCAGTCCCCTTCTAGATAATGCCACTCTTTGGAGGCAGTCTCAGTTGCTAGGAATTCTTTGTCCAAAATTTCATAATTTTGCTTCATGGGTGTGAGTTTCATGGAGTAAAAGGAGCATGGACATAACAAGTGTTGAGAACTGTGCCTTTGGGATAGTGTCACTCCGATCGTCAAGTTAGAAGTGTCTGCTTTGATGATGAAGGTTTCTGTGGTGTCAGGGTGGACCAGTATGGGAGCAGTGGTAAATAAGAGTTTTAATTGCTCAAAGGTCTGCTGGGGCCCTGGGATCCAGAGGAACCTGATGTTTTTGCGGAGCCAGATAATAAGAGGGATGATCCTCTCTAAGAACCTTGGGGTGAACCACTGATAGAAGTTAGTGAATCCCATGAAACATAGTAGTTTGTGAATGTTCCATGGCATGGGTCAATTTCAATAACAGGAGATACGATGAACCCTAGAAATTCCGTAGAGGATTGATTAAAGGTCAGTTGATCAATGAGGATTGATCAATTTTCTAGCCTAGTATAAAGGCCACATTGGTGTTGCCTTTTCTTGATGGAACAGATGGGCCTGATGTGGTGTTTGCGTTGTCCAGAAAAATAAATATGTTGTTCAGGTATGCTACCATGTATTGGTCCTGAATGTCCTGGAGTACGTCATTAAAAAACGTTGAAACATCAAACCAAAAGGCATCACGAGACACTCAAGTAACAAGTTAAAAAAATGCTCTTTCATTCATCCCTGGCTTTAACACATACACCCCCAGGAGGTCTAGCTTTGTGTATTCCCAAATGATGTTCATGTAGTCCATTAACTTGGGGATTAGTGGTAAGAGGTATCAATTTCTAATGGTGACCTAATTCAGAGCATGATAGTCAGAGACCTCCTTCCATTTTTTTAAAGAAAAGAACTACTATCCCAGCAGGTGAGGTGTTCTTATGAATAAAGCCGTTGGCTAGATTCTGAAGGTAGGTGAGCAGGGTGGCTAGAATGGGTTTGGCCAAGGTGTATATACGCCAAAATCGAATGTTTCCCTCTGGTTGTGGTTTGAGTGGCTAATTGCAATCCCTGTGTGGGGGCAAGGCACCTGTGTATTTTTTTCCCCAAAGACATCACAATAGTCACTGTATTTGAACAGAAGTGGAGGGCTAGGATGAGTGAGTGTCTCCGCCAGGCCAACTACTCTGGTGTGAGATCACAAGAGAACTACTGCATGCTGCCTGTTCCTGGGGTCAAGCAGTGCTGCTGGGCAGAATTTGAAGAAGAAGTTTCCCTTTTAGTTCATGCTTGTGAATAAGCAGGTTCTGGAGCACCAGCCACAAGATACCCTGGGTCAGAGCGAAGTGCAGGGAACAGATGGTACTGAACTTCAGGGCTTCTTTATGCCCTTGGATAGTAACCTTAAGAGGAACAGTTTCCACGGCCACTGGCCCAGGAGATAAGAGGAAACTGTTGATTATCTCTACTAGGTGCAGGGTGGGCTTGGGCCACAGGGAATCTGTAGTGCCCATGGTGCTTCTGCATCAATAAAGCTGTCATTTGCGCTGAAGCCTTGAGGGTCCACTGCAGTGGCTGGGGATGCCCTGAGATTTGTAACTCATCTGATGTTTGTAGGTTTGGTGCTGTTGATAGGAACTGATGTGCATTCCAGTCAGGCCCCCAGTGAAGGGTTCAGAGAACACTCTGGCAGGATACTCATAATTCCCCTTCACTGAACGTGAGTTGGGTCATTTTCCAGATACCTTCAGTCTGGGGTTCTTGTGGGGCAACTGGAGACAGTGGCAAGCCAGGCCACACTGTAGTAACACAGGTCAAGGTGTCGTCGATGTTCTCTTTCTTTTTTGGGCGAGTTGCCGGCAGGCCAAGATCAACCATATTTAACTCAAATGGTGGAACAGAATCTGTTAACAGGGGATGTGGTTATGATGCCTCTCTTCTTTCTTCCTGTCACTTGCATAAACAATTGTCAGTCTGGATAACAAGATCTAGAAAGGCATCAAGACCCATTGGGGTCAGTTCATCTTTGACCTCATCCCACAAGCTGCATTGAAATTGGAATAAGGAGGCCCAATTATTTCATTCTGCATTCAGTATGAGGTGGCAGAATTGAGCTGCATAGAGAATGGGTGTACTAGATCCCTGTCGGTGTTTCCACATGGTGACCTCAGTGGAATGGCATATTTGGGGTAGTCAAAAAGGATTGATCGTTGCCCATTAGAAGGCATCCTAGTTGGACAGCACCAGTCTGCAGGCTTCCAACAGTGGGGAGGCTCAGTCCAACACCTTCCAGTCAGCAGGCTTGACTTTCTTGCCTACCTTGGCCTGTTTGGAAAAGGAAATCTGCAGTCAAAGTGAGAACATAAGGTGGCACTTATTCATGAAGCCTCAGAATTTGGAGTGTCCTTGTCAAAGCGTTCCAGGCAGAGGGATAGCAGGTTCAAAATCAGGTGACAGTGCAGTCAGAGCCATGCTTGGGTGTGTGCCCAGGTTTGAGACCCATGATGTCCCAGAACATTATAATAAGCCTATTTTAGAATTGTAGGCCAGGATTTGATATGCTTATTCATATTGATTAATATCTTTCTTTGCAGTAGTTCTATTAAGCATAATGGGAAAATACTCCTGGAAGAAGATACTACTCAGGATGAGTATGGGGTAAGGCCCTATAAATAGATGCTCAGTGTGTCCTATTCCAAAATAAATTAAAAAGCTGTAGGGTTTGCAATGAGTCATAATTCACACTCTGTACAATGTTAACCTAGAGTTAACCTTCTTTAATTTCCTGACAAAAACTCCATTATGATGGAGTTAAATTTGAGAATATGTATGAATAATTCAGGTTAAAAACAAGATGACATTTGTTCCCAAAACAAGCATAGTAAACTGAGGAAATGTAGAGTTAGTTAAATTTTAAAGAAATCACAACATGTTAAGGTATGGAAATGCTCAGTTAAAGCACTCAAACAACCTTAATTCTGCTTAATAGTGAGATAATGAATAACATAAAAATTATGATTAATTTATAATAATATTTCTGGTCCCAGATTAGAATAAACTGATGTAGAAGACACATACCATTTTTCTCATTTTCCCCCCTCCCTCATAGGCTCCCATTTTTGAAAATCTTGCCCATAGAGCTGATAACATGCGTAGGCAATCTATGTACAAGTAGGATGAAAAGATCCCTGCATTGAAGAGTTTGCTCTCTAGGGTCAGGTCCTACAGTCAGCAAAACAAACTACATCAAAAACTTTAAAGGAAAATTTTGTTGTGGGTGGCTCTTTTTAAAGCAAACAGGCTTTTAACAGAGGGTATGTCTACACTGTCTTTTAAAACCTATGGCAGCGACTCTCAGAGACTGGGTTTATGGACTCTGACTGGTGGGCTTGCACTATGGCACTAAAAACAGCAGCATAGAGTCATTGCGGCTCTGGCTGGAACTCGGGGTCTGAAGCCAGAGTCTGAACATCTATGTTGCTGGGTTTTAGCACCATAGTGTGAACCCAAGACTGTAGATCCAGGCTCTGAGACTTGCTGCCATGGGTTTTAAAATGCAGTTTAGACATACCTGAGAAACCCCCTCATTGATGCTAACTATTACTCCTTTATAATTCAGAAAGCATAGTATGGGCCAAATTCTGCCAAGCACATACAAATCTTACTCTTTTCAGTAGAAGCTGAACTTATTTAATACTTGTTGTCCACTTATGAATTTACCTTTGTAGCTGACACAGAGAAAGTCCTGTAATTTCTCCCTATTCCCATCTCTGTATAAATTCTGGCTATTTCCTAATTGGGACCTTGATCTCACAAAGATTTATGCACATGCTTAACTTTACGCACTCTGAGTAGTTTTACTAAAGCCAATGGGACCTCATATTGCTAGAAGCTGGGATTGAATGATAGGGGATGGATGAATTGATAATTGCCCTGTTCTGTTTATTTGTTCTGAAACATCTGGCCCTGGCCACCATTGAATGACTGGTTACTGGGCTAGATGGACAGTGGTCTGACCAAATGACCATTTTTATATTCTTACGTTAATTAGTTACTGGAGAGAGACATATTCTCAGTGGTTAATTTCCTGTATGTTTAAGACTGCTTTCTGAATATGCAAACTAATTTGATTGTAAGGTGCTTTGTATAGTTTATCAATTTGACTTTATACTTTAACTTATGTAAGTAGAGAAAAAGAGCACTACTGGTGAATTTCTGGTTTTACTGTAGTGCATAACATGGACAAATAAGCTTGGTTTGCTTAATTTGATAAAAAAGAATGCTCTGTGTCTGAAATCTCAAGGTCAAATGTTGAGCTATGATGTTCTTTTATAACTGAGTTAAACAACTTCAGAAAGAAGAAGTACTGATGCCGCTTTAAACTCTGAGGGCACATGCTGTTATAATAAACTACATGCATTAATTAAAAAATTAGACAATTTTAGAACACTGAGAGTCTATTTACTGCAGGGACAAATTATGTGTATTTTTGTGTATTTGTTTGAGCTGTTATTAAGTGAAAATTGTACACACTGGTATCTGCTGCACCCATTTACACACTGACATGCACAATATATCATAATGGTAATATTCTATTCTATACATTTTAGTTAACTGTGGTATTGGATTTGAATATCTTAGTAGCAGAAGCATCTCATTAAATTGTAAACTGAGCTGGAGTATTACAAATGAAGAATGACTGAAACCAAGCCCAAAGCCTGTAATCAGGCCTACTCAGAAGCAGTCACTTATGAATAGATACTCTAGGTCCCAATTATGGCTGAATTGTGAAGAACACCTATAAGAACAGAGGTCAGTATAAGTTAAATATCACTTTACATGTAATGACATGGTTTCTAGTTGAAGTAGACACGCTCACAACAGAAGTGAGCAGTACCAACGGTGACATATGCATTGTAGTGTGCATCCCATTACCATGACTCTCTACAAGTACCATGATTTACCATGACTCTCTACAAGTACCATGGAATGCCTATGCAGTTTTCACAAAAGCACAGCAGCTTTTTACCATCCGTCACTCATCCTTATTGTACAATAAGGTGCAGATGACAAATATGATATACTTATTTTCAGCTCCTCCCCACTCCTTCCCCCCCCTTAACATCCTTTCTCTACACCCACCAAAACAGAGCCCTGGTTCATCCCCATGCAATATCCTAAAATGATCCACTCCAAAGTAGGATCTCTTGCTCTTCTGAGGAAAGGATACAGAAGAGTCTGCTTCTCGCTCTGTGCCAGTTCCCTTCCTGGTGACCTCGCCTGACCTCCCAAATAAACCCACCTCCTTGCAGGTTTTGGTCATTCTGAAATCCAGTACAAGAGAATGTGAATTGCTTTGAGACTCTAGCCTGGGAGTGAGAGAGACTTTCATGCAGCAAAGAGACAAGTATGAAGATTGCTCCAGTCATGACTGTCAACCTGACCAACCTCCCAGCTGGTGGAAACTGACCAGCAAATTCAGTTTAAAAATGAATATCTATTTCCATCAAATTCCCCCAAACCTGTAGCAATATCAGCTAATGTTCGGGTGTTAAATAGTTGGAAATAAGCTAGCTGTCCAAGTGCTAAAACTGTAACAAAAAATGGCAACGGAGTATAAAATAATTTCCAATCCCTTGATCCAATGTGAAAACACAAATAAAATGTTCCATTAAAGAAATAAAGGACTCAATATATTAGCAATTTAAATATTGAATAATGAAGCACAAAAAATTATGTCCATTCTTTCTGCTTAGCCATGACATAGTTGAATGATTGGAAAAAGGATATTATGTATCATTGTGTAAATATAAATATACAAGGGTCATGGGCAGAAAGAGCTTCCCTATACAACTCTATTTCAAGCAATTTTCTAAGTGTCTTTTATTAGAGAATTATTTTATCCATCCACCTGTAGTATAGTCATAAACATAATGCTGCTACTCTCACACTCTATATAGTGGTATATCCAGAAGTGATTGGTGAAATTGATGAGACTTAGGCCCGGTCTACACTTACCTTGGCGATTCGGCGGCAGTTGACAGGAGATACGCAAGTGATGTAAATCACTTGCATATCTCCCGTCGACTTTGCAACGTCTCCTGCGCGGCGTCCATACTGCGCTGCATCGAAGGGAACAGCGCTCCCTTCGACACAGCACTTCTCCACTTACGGGGGTGGTTTTCCTGCGTCGCTTCCTGGAACGCATCTATACAGACCGCTCAGTCGATCCAGAGCAATCGATGTGATGGCGGCGAATTTGCTGCCATCAGTGTAGACTCAGCCTTTGTGTTCAGGTTTAATTTAGATACGTTTCCAAGGTTCAGATGCTTTTGTAAACCTTTTGGATCAGATTTTTCTACTGCTCTGCATCTGCTGTAATTGTTTATACAAGTTTTGGTAGCATTTAAACTCATTTTACCCTGGTCTAAACGTGTAAATGATGTACAAGGCAACAATGAACCAGGCCCCTGGAGTCTGCAATACCTTACTAGATTTCTAGCACTTCTGCTTCTGCTCCCAACAGGAACTGTTTTAAGAATAGCTTCTCTCCAGATATTTCAGCATTTAGAGGTGTCATCTGTAACAAACCAACATGTGCAAAGAAGGGGAGGGAAAAGTATCGAAACGTGTCAGACCTTAAGAAGGTTCAATTTAAAAAATGAGCAAAAGTTCAGGCTGGAATTCTTGGCCTAACTTTTCAAAAATGACCAGTGATTTTGGGTGCCTCCATTTATGGGCATCCAACTCGAGACTACCTTGATACTGGGTGCCGAAAAACTGAGAAATTCCAAATAATTTTTGCCATGGATTTGCCATGCCCTACTGTCGTGGCGGTGGCGTTGGTGCGACTTTTAAAGGCAGGGAACAGATTAATTATCCAGAGCGTTGTCTTTTTCTCACATCAAGCTGTATATGCTTTGTCATCAGCTAAGAGGAGCTTCTGTTGCTACCTGAATCTCCACTGGTAGCTGAAGGAAACATAGGTAGGGGAAAGTACATTTAAAGTATCTTGTTTTTATCAGCTCATTTATAAACCAAATGGTGAGTACCGCTTTTTTAAATACTCTTGTTTTTATATTTTTCGGTGTCACCAACTTTCCTCCCAAAAATGTAAAAATTAACCCTTTGTTTTCCTTTTGTAGATAAATGGATAATAAGCTTGCAGGTCACTGATCTTCCTAGCTTGATGGGGGATGCCCCCTCTGTAAGACAGGAGTGACACAGGAGAGCTTGTAAGAGATTGTTCTTTATTTTCCAGCCCCAAACACCTGACATATGTCTGGTTCCGAGCACACCTGTGTGTCACACATGTTATATTTTGTGTGTCTCAGCAAGTGTTTAAAATATTGGGTAAAACTATACCCAAAGATAAAATAAGAGCTTCATTGATTCCCACAGGCAGTATATTCTTTGAACGAGTGAGGTATAATTACTCCTATCCCTATTTACTGCACACTGCGGGTGCTCAAATAATATATTATATTGAATGCATAATTTAAAACTCTTGCCCTGAGTCCCTAACTTCCAACTCCATCCTGGATACACTCCAGTTTGGCTTCTTCCTCTTTCAAATTAAGAAAATATATTCTGTACAAACCCAATTTTCATGATAAATAATTCAGCATGAATTCAGAATGAATGCAGCAATTCATTCATATTCTTGTTCAATTTAGTGTAAAGATTTGGGAGCCAGATCCTTGCTATAGCTAAGGAGTATAGTGTGCAAATTGGTGGTAAAGCTCACATTTGTACTCCCCAAAACCTGGAGTCACTGTGTGCCAGGCCAATAGCCAGGTGTTAAGTTAGAGATGCTGAAGGTTGCTCTGGCTTATTTTGGCTGCTAGTGGTCCCAACGGGTCAAAAGAATAGAATAGGGATATCCTGGCAATATATCTCTTGCTCTTGCCATGTATAGCAAGGCACTGTGGCCTTCCTCGGAGCCTGGGCCCGAGGAAGGGTCGCAATGCCCCATGCCGGACAGAACCAGGCCCTACAGCCCAAACAACCCAGAAGCAGAGGGGCGGAGCCAGGACAGAGAAGGGAAGTATAAAAGGCCAGTCAGGGGGAAGCTGCTGCTGGAGATAGACGTGTCTTCCCAGAGGCTGTAGTCTAGGCCTGAGCCAGGACTTGTGGAGCAACTGCCCCACTGACTGGAGCCTCCAAAGCCTGCCCGGACTGCCGGGCCCAAATAACTAAAAAGAGCCATCAAGCCCCAGTGCCTGGAGTGGGCTGCCGAGCCCCAGTATCTGGGAAAACCTCCCTGAGACTGCTGAGTAGAAGAGACCTCCTGAGGCTCGCCCTGACCTGGAGCTGCTGCCCGACGTCAGGGCCCCACTGGGGCAGACTGAGCCTGGTGTATCAGAGGAGGAGCTGCCCTCCACTGATGACCCTGAGGAGTTTCCGGACCTGCCTCCAGTAGATGGTGAAGGACTGGAGGGACTCCTGCCCACCATCTACCCTAGCGACCTGGAGGGAGATAGGGGCCACAGCTACTCAGGGACCTGGTGGGAGGAAGTAGCAGCCCAGGGACAGATGACTATAGTTTGGTTGAGTCTGGGGTTGAACGACTGAAGCCCCGCTGACTCAGTGGCAAACCACTTGGCCACTGCTAGGGGCCTGGGCTGGGAAGCAGTGTAGTCGGGTGACCTTTGTTCTCCTCACCCCTTCCCTAACCATCCCGGGAGTGCTTGGCTTCCTCTGCACTGCTGGCCAGAGGATACTGAGCGTTGCCAGCACCGCCTGACTGTAAGGCCAGGGGCTATCGACCACTGTACCTGCCCTGCCCGCTTGAGGTCTGGGGGCTGTTGACTGCCTCACCAGCCCTGCCTGGCTTGAGGGCCTAGGGGCTTTAAACTGTTCACTTGCCCCGCCTGTTGACTGGCCAGGGGCTCTAGACCATTTTGCTTGTCCTGCCCACTTGAGGGCTGGGAGATATTGACTACTTCACCAGCCCTGCCCGGCATGAGGGTCTGTAAACTGTAAACTGTTTATCTGCCCTGCCTGCTTGAGGGTTGGAGGCAACAGACTGCATACCTGCCCCACCCTGTTTGAGGGCCGGGGGCTGTAGACCGTTCGTGCTTGCCAGTCCCGCTTGAGAGCCGGGCGCTAAAGACTACTTTGCCTTCCCTGCCCTGCCTGAGGGCCGGGGGCAATAGACTGCTTGCCCACCCCACCTGCTGGAAGGCCGGGGGTCATGGACTCCTTATCAACCCTGTCCTACGTAAGGGCCAGGGGACTTCAGACTACCAGGGAAGCCTGCCTGGCTGGGTTTAAAGACTCATAATCTGTCAAGCTATTTTCCCCTAGACCAAGGTGCTGTGGCCTTCCCTGGAGCCTGGTCCTGAGGTCACGACACCCCGGCTGGACCGTGCCACCAGCCTACACCATGGTTGCAACGTGATCCCTGGCAACAGAGAGGGGAGGGTGGTATAGGAGCTTGCGTACAGGCTGTAAGCCACCATAGGATCTCACTTGATCTTTTTGGGTCTAAGTATGGAGGGGTCTCTGGCCAAAGCCTGCTGATGGTAGCATGAAGCTGGAGAATGTGTCCCTTAATGTACTTACATAAGAGGAAGACGAGAGAAAGAGAGAGAAGAAGCAGTAGGATGTGTGTACTGATTGGAACCATTTTTTAAAGTAAAAGGTACTAGACTGTGCTCATGTATACTAGTGTATCTTATTCACAAAGTGTGAATGGAGATAGAGTGGTTTAATTTAAGATCGTCAGTGATATTTTGCCAAATATTGGAGAGAAGGACTAAGTATTTCTTTACTGCATTTAAGGTTAACCACATTTTCCAGTCAAACATACTAACACAGAGGTATTTAGTTACATGAAAGCCAGAATCTAATTGACATTAAACTACAAACCAGAAAAGCAAAAGATGTAAAAAGGTTTTGGCATTGTTACCAACTAACTGTTAATTAAGAAGAATTAGCATACTTGTTGAGCTGTGGACAGATGCGTGTAATTATAAAGTAGACAACATTATTTTCAATAAAGGAATAGAGATCAACAGAAAGAAAACAGGTGCATAAGTGTCATGGGCTATTAACATTTATCTCAGGTGCATTATGAAGCGTGTCACAAAGCTGAATGAGTTAATTTGCCAATAACTGCAATTATAGCTCATTATTGCATGGCTTGGAGTATGTCGATATGCTTAAAAATGACATAATTGCAACACACTGGGCAATATTTTTGTCATTGGGGTGTGAACCAAGGTTTCATTGGGAACTCCAGGATTTTTATCTGCTGTCCTTTGGAACGATGAGACAATGGTCAGAGTATTGTAAAGGTTAGTGTCGATAGCTCCTCCACCAGTAGATGGTGTTATACCTTTATTTTACCTTTATGTTACCTTACCTTTATGTTAAATTGTTCTCTGGCATGTTGTTATATTGTTGATCTGATCTGGAGACACATGACAGGAGAATCCAAGGTGCCACCAATGTCTGAGGCCCCTGCAATGTCAGGGAATTGATTAGGTGAGATGTGTTCAGATGATCCTAGCAGGTGAACCATGCTACAGAGGAAGGTGGGGGGTGGCAAGTGAGGGAGAGGAGAACATATACCAATGTCCCTGTCAATTTATCCTGGAGGAAAATTGAGAGAAATCTAGTGCTTCATTTGACCCTGACCAAGTGAGCAAGACATACCAGCCATGCATCTAGAAAAAGGATTCTCTGTGCCATCACAGAGCATTGATCTTCCCACCTGGGGTGTCTCATCTCCAGCTGTGGCCAATCCCTGATGCTTCAAAGGAAAGTAAAAAAAAAAAAATCTCTCAGAATACATCTCACCAATTGTATATCAGAGGAAAAACTCCTTTCTGACCCTTGAAGACAACTAGCGGAAGCCCGGAAGCATGAGATTTGATAATTGTCATTGTCTTAATGTAGAGCTGCAAGTTTTATGATCATGATGAGGGCAACGCAGGCAATTTTATTGTGGCCCATGAAAGAAGGCAATGAGATGAACAGGAGAATTCATATATCCACAGATTCCAAAGCCAGATGGGACTACCACAGCTATCCAACCTAACTCACCACACACACAGACCATAGAATTTCTCCCAGAAGTTGCACTAAAGCATATCTTTTAGAAAGCTATCTAATCTCACCTTAAAGACTCCAACGAATGGTGGGTACTCCACTGTGCATCATAAATTGTGCAGAAGTTTAATTAACTCTCACTGCTCAGAAATTGTGTCTTATTTCGAGGCTGAATTTGTCCAACTTCAACCTTGAGCCATTGGATCTTGTTATGCCTTTGTCAGCAAGATTGAAAAGCCCCCCCCACTCCACTATTTGATTTCTTTCCCAGATGTATTTTCCAAGATAGTCCCTTCCCCCAAGGAATTCATATTCTAAATAATCTATACAATCTATTACTATTGATTCATCTAAATGTGGCTTCATGAGTTCACAAATGATGGTATTTTACAGTTTTCTCTTAAAAAAACCCCAAAAAATCCAAAACACTGGTCCAGATTCTCACTTGGTGTAAACTGACATAGCTCAATAGGAATTAAAGGAGCTATGATGATTTATGCCCGTTGAGAACCTGGGTGAGGCTCACAATAATACAATGCAGCATTAGTCCAGGGTGGAAATAGGATGGAAGAAGGCCAAAGCAAACAGTTTCCATATCCCTGATATAACTGGAGAAACCTGTTAAAAGAATTGTTCTTGTTTTGACTTTCTCTGACGGAGTAAATTTCACCCCTTTATTTTTTTCCCACATGTATGTACCATATTTTCTGTGAAAAGACAGATAATGAGATTATTATAGGCAGTAAATAATTATTGACATGTCCTGAAGTATCTGAATCTCTTGTGGACCTGCTTCTCTTTTAAAAATACACTTTTATTGGTGAAGTATCAGTTTACAGTAGTAAAACAATGAATTTATAAAAGCTAATTTCTAGTCAGCACAACCTTATTAGGTCAAATATAGACAAAGCATCAGAAGAATAAAAAACTGGAAGTTCACAGCGTAGTCTGCTTCAGTGTACATTACTGTAAACCCACTGAAGTTCCCTGTCCACTCAGTAATACAAATTGGATATTAGGAAATTTAGACTAGAAATTAGACGAAGGTTTCTAACCATTAGGGGAGTGAAGTTCTGGAATAGCCTTCCGAGGGAAGTAGTGGGGGCAAATGACTTATCTGGCTTTAAGACTAAGCTTGATAAGTATATGGAGGGGATGTTATGATGGGATAGTTTAATTTGAGCAATTGATTTTGGATTATCGGCAGATAAGTCTGCTCAATGGTCTGTGGGAATGCTGGATGGGATGGGAACTGAGTTACTGTAGAGAAATCTTTTTTGGGTGCTGGCTGGTGAGTCTTGCCCACATGCTCAGGGTTTAGCTGATCGCCATATTTGGGGTCGGGAAGGAATTTTCCTCCGGGGCGGATTGGCAGGGGCCCCGGAGGTTTTTCGCCTTCCTCTGCAGCATGGGGCATGGGTCGCTTGCTGGTGGATTCCCTGCAGCTTGAGGTCTTCAAATCTCATTTTTGAGGATTTCAATAACTCAGTCATGGGTTCGGGGTTGTTATAAATGTGTATGGGTAGGGTTTTGTGGCCTGCCTTGTGCGGGAGGTCAGACTAGATGATCATATTGGTCCCTTCTGACCTATGAGTCTATGAGTCTATAATACACTTCTCTAGTATGTCATCAGCAGGTGATATTACCGATGGGTATATTCTTGTTTAGGTGCCCATTACTATGGTCTGAAGGGAACACATAAAAGATATATTTTTCTTTTTTCTAGACCTGGTTAGAAAATGGGTTCTCCCGCAGAAAGTTTTGATGAAAGTGAAGAAAATTCATTTTTGTCTACATATGCTTCAGAGAATTTTAACTTTTTGATAACAAATCGAAAACTGAAAATGTTAAGAAATGCCAACATAGTGCCTCATGGGTGTTATAGGTCAGGAGCCTCTTGCTTCCATTCTCCCTGTCTGAACTAAGTTTCCTATGATACATCATAGTTTCCTTTCTTGCTGACCTGCTGTGGTACATCAAGGAGTTCCTGGCCATTGCACATCATGGGAGGTGGAGTCTGGCTGGGGAACTTGGCTCACAGAGAAGAATGGTGACATGAGACAGAGGAACTACTACACTCCTGGGGCACCATGGCTGCATTTCGTAATAAAAATATTTCAGTTTTTGGCTGAAAAATCTTTTTTTTAAATATATTTTAAGGCTGTCAAATGACTATGATAAATTGTGATAAATCATGCTCTTAAACAATAGTATAATACCATTTATTTAAATATTTTTGGATGTTTTCTACATTTCCAAAAATATTGATTTAAATTACAACACAATACAAAGTGTATAGTGTTCACTTTATATTTATTTTTTTATTACAAAATATTTGCACTGTAAAAAAGAAACAAAAGAAATAGTATTTCAATTCACCTGACACAGGTACTGTAGTGCAATCTCTTTATCATGAAAGTTGAACTTACAAATGTAGAATCATGTAAAAAAACCCAACCCTGCACTCAAAAATAAAACAAGGTAGAACTTTAGAGCCTACAAATCCACTCAGTTCTATTTCTTATTCAGCCAATCGCTAAGACAAACAAGTTGTTTACATTTACAGGAAATAAAGCTGTCTGCTTCTTGTTTACAAGTCACCTGAAAGTGAGAACAAGTGTTCGCATGGCTCTGCTGCCGCTGGTGTTGCAAAGTATTTTATGTGCCTGATATGTCCCATCATGCTTTGACCACCATTCCAGAGAAAGTGCTTCCATGCCGATGATGACAGGCTCTGCTCGATAATGATCCAAAGCAGCACAGACTTCATTTTCATCCTCTGAGTCAGATGCTACCAACAGAAGGTTGATTTTTTTTTTGGGTGGTTTGGTTTCTGTAGTTTCTGAATTGGACTGTTGCTCTTTTAAGACTTAGCACACTTTGTCCCTCTCAGATTTTGGAAGGCACTTCAGATTCTTATATATTGGGTCAAGTATTATATCTATCTTTAGAAATCTCACATTGGTACCTTCTTATTCTTTTGTCGAATCTGCAGTGAAAGTGTTCTTAAATAGAGTAATATGTGCTGGGTCATCATCTGAGACCACCATAACACAAAATATATGGTAGAATGCACAAATCAGGAAACATACAAATTCTCCCAAGGAGTTCAGTCACAAATTTAATTAATGCATTATTTTTTAATGAGTGTCATCAGCATGGAAGCATGCCCTCGGGAATGGTGGCTGAAGCATGAAGGGGAGTATGAATATTTAGCATATCTGGCACATAAATACCTTGCAATGGTGCCACGCGAATGCCTGTTCTCACTTTCAGAAGACATTGTAAACAAGAAGTGAGCAGCATTATCTCCTGTAAATGTAAACAAATTTGTTTTTGTTAGCGATTGGCTGAACAAGAAGTAGGACTGAGTGGACTTGTAGGTTCTAAACATTTACACTATTTTGTTTTTGAGTGCAGTTATATAACATTTGTAAGTTGCACCTTCATGATAAAGAGATTGCACTACAATACTTGTATGAGGTGAATACTATTTATCTTCTTTACAGTGCAGATATTTGCAATCAAAGATTATAATATAAAGTGAGCACTTGTACACTTTGTATTCTGTATTGTAATTGAAATCAATATATTTGAAAATGTAGAAAAGCATCCAAAAATATTTATAATACATTTACATTGGTATTCTATTATTGTTTAACAGTGCGATTTAAAACTGCAATTAATCCTGATTAACTTTTTTAATCGAATTAACTCAAAAAAAATTAATCACTTGAGTTAACTGTGATTAATTGACAGCCCTATTTTTTTGCTTGAAACTGAAAACTTTTCGGGTGCTTGGTTTTTTACAAAAAGTTAAAATTTTCCACAGCAGATACTTTTCACAAAAATTTAGTTTAATCAAAAACTCAATTTTTAATTAAATTTCCCCCTCCCCTCAGTTTTCATGGAAAAAGTTTCAACACTCCTGCTCTTTTCCTCTATTAGCAGGCTTGTTTTATTTTGTGTTATGGTGTTAATTCAGGAACGCTAGGTCAAAGAACTGGGGTTTGCAATTTGTTCTGAAAGTGGTTTGCAGTCATTCTGTCTTTTCTAAAAGCGAGTTCCAGGTTCCTGAAGGCTCCGTATCCCACACACACTTTTCACTTTTCACTTTTGAGATTGACAGTTCTGCTATTTCAATGGAATGCAGCTGTCGTGAAAGGTCATGATCATGCAGGGTCATGATTGTGGTTAATTGTATTAACGAAGCCCTCCAGGTCACTAGAGATTATGATCAGGCAGGTGATTTTAGAGGACTTTGCAAATGACCAAGTTTTTTAATATGACCTAGTATATCACAGAGGTCTAGAAAAGAGAGGATCACTGCAGTGGTGCACTCGTTAGCCAGTGTTGCTGACGGACTGCTGTGTTCTGAAACAATTGTAGCTTTTTAATTGTTTGTATTTTTGAGGGCAGTGGTTTCATACCAAGGCACAGCGAATTCCGAGACTCAAGCCTTGATATCATAAATGCATGCACCACCATGGCAAAGTCTGATTCCAACAAAAAAGGGCAGGAAGAAGGCATTTTCCATGATCATGGCTAGTTTGTCTGACAGTCCACTGAAGCCTGCAGTCGGTCTTAATGATCTGAGAACAGACTCCCTTACCGGAGAGTGATTTTATAGTGGTGGTGAGTTCTTTGAAGTCCTTCTCTTTCCTCACCTGTATCACTTCAGTCCTTGCAGGATTCTGCTTCAGCCAGCTACCCTTAATCCATATTCAAATAGTGAGAGCACTGTATTGTCCTGTGCTGAAAAATCAATACTGTGAATACTCTCTGTGCTGAGACTATTTGATCTCCATGGTTGTCATAGCTACCCTTCTAAGTATTGATTCATCCACAGGGATCTCAGGCTTGGATGTTGCCTCTATTGAGACAGGAATCTTTTGTCCTGCAAAATCTAAGCAAATTCTACAATACACCCCCTAAAAGCATGCAGTCCCTTTTCACGTATACACAAGGCACAGTGTGAGATTTTTTGAGTGCTTTCTCAAATGCCTCCTACTAAAACCAGAAGTTCCTACTGCCAAAGGTGTTACAGAAACATGTGATAAAGGCTATTGTGAAATTTAGAAAGGTGAAATGAAACACACTCGAAGTACTGCCGCTTTGCTTCAGTGAACACAGAATAGTATTATGTTCAATTACACAATGAATCACACAGTCCAGGTGGACACACTACAGTGATTTATCAGAGCCTCTTGTCCACATGTTGGATCTGTCTCAGTCACCTTAAAAGAGGAAATTAATTGCAAGAGATTGTAGAAAAAGACTGCCAATTGAGTCAGAGCTGTAGCTTCAACTTTTCCTCTTTATTTCAGTTTCTTGCCATTTTTCAAGGATGTCAGTATACTAAAACCAAACACCACTACTGTGTAGTTATAGGCACAAAACCCTTTAGTTCACCCTAAATGCAGTTTTTATATTGACCCTCATATAGCAAGTTGAGAGGTACAGTTAGATCTCTATCTGTTTAGGTACTTATATGGCCTTCACCATCCTACTATTTGAGCACTTCACAATTATTAATGGATTTATTTCTTGCAACAGCCCTATGTGGTAGAAATGTCTACTCCCCATTTTACAGATGGGGACCAGCGGTCCTGTGAAGATTAAATGACTTGCCCAAGGTCACACAGGAATTTGTGGCTGGGCCAGGTACTAAATCTTAAATCCAAGCCCAGTGCCTTATCACTAAGCTATCCTTCTTACACTTAGTTATGCTTGCAAGCATTGCACAAGAGTATTTTTGAAAAGCAAACTACAAAAAAAACTGATGAAAATGCAAAAATTTAAAGAAAATAGAAGTGCAGCTCAGTCATGTCAGCCATGTTTATAATACAGAGTTTCAACTGGCCTTTTCTGGTAGTGCTGATTTTTCTGCAGATAAAAGACTGCGTGTTTAGTGTGAGCAAATGTTTCAACCGAGAATCTTCTGTGCCTATACCCGCACCCTGTAAATATTGGAACAGGTGCTCTCTCACCTGTTTTATGTGCTGAACACATAGTATTTTCCCTAGCAGCCCTCCAGTTATGACTCCCATGCAGTGGTTTGGATTTGGGTGGAAAAGAATTCAGGAAAATTCCCCAGCTCCGCTAAACTATTCCCTAGTTCTAGCATTCAGTAGATTTTCAGACAGGTCATGTATTTTTCCCTTCCTCCATATATTTTTTTCTTTGATTTACATTTACCATTTGCTAATTATAATTACAAATGCACTATTTATCTTCCTCCTCAGCTTTGTGTAGTTCCCCCTGCTATCTGGGATTTTCACACCTCAGTTACTTTCTGTGGCATAGGAATGAAAGGAGATGAGGCATATTCAAAGAGGGGATGAAAGCTCAGTATTTGTTATTGAAAGAGAGTTTGCTTCTTAATACAGCACATATAATTCCTTGTGACTACAAATCAGTACATAAAGAACACTGCAGTGTAAAATTAGTATACAAGATCTGAGTTAAATTGTTTGTAAGGCATAATGGCCACATTAAGTTGAAGTCAGAAGAATTGAGCCATAGTATCATATATAATAATTTCACCGAGGATTGAAATAATCCTCAGTAAAATTTGGTGTTCTTGACTATCACCTTCTAACCATGGAAGTGAACCAGCTGAAACTGAATTTTTATGTAGGTAAAATAATTTAACAGCTGTCTCCCTCTGTCAAAGAGTAAAGTGCACCTCAGTTGATCACTGGGATTTAATCTTTTGCAGAGCTGAGAAACTCCTTTTAAACTGCTAGTTCACACAGGCAGCCTGAAGATATCTGAGAATGTTGAGGAATGTAGAGAAGTCTGACTACTCATGTGAGGTAAAGACGATGGGTCAAATCCTGCCCTTATTGATATCAATGGGCATTTTATCATTGCCTTCTGTGGAGCCAGGATTTCACCCTACTTCAGTGAGTAAGCGTTGCAGGACTGGACCACACATTTGAAAACTACTTTAACCTTTTAATGTTACTAGTCTATGAGCATGTATTTGCAATTTACTATCGTATAGGTGGATAGAAATACTGCACATAAACACACACAAAAAACCAGCCCAACAGGTTTAGCTGGTGGCTGAACAAAATGAACTCTAATTAACAGCTCTACAATTTTTTTTTAATTTTGCAAAAAACCTATTTCTGCACTTCTAGTGACAAGTTTGTGAAAGTACAAATTGTAGGCAATATGCTGATCAGAATGGCTTCAGTTAAAGCACAATCTGGTCACCTGTCACCAATTAAGAGGGAGAAAAAAAGACAAAATTTGGTTTCAGTTTAGTGCATGAGAGGTTACAGAACTCTATTGGAAAGGATACCTCATATTGCAATTATAACCCTTCACAGAATAAAGTTTTAAGAGCCATATGAAATAAAATAAATCCCCGTTACTAATTAAGCTTCATTTTATTTTCTTTCTGCCTTCTTCATTGATTTCTTGGGAGGATTTTTGGTGATATTGCATATCTTCTTGGAGCTATAATAATGTGTGAGTTTCTCTTAAGTGAGGTTAGAAGAGGAAAAAAATGGCTTTAAATAATTTGGGGATTCCTGAATCAGACTCAGAGTGCTTCTTTTCAGTTTTTTTGGGTTTTTGTTGTGAAACTGTGGGATGTGATGGGAATAAATAAGCAGAGGATGCAGCTAATGTCCAATAAACAGAGGCAGTGTGACTTAGTGAATAGAGCATTGGACTGGAACTCAGGAAATTTGGGTTTTATTTTGGCTTTGCCACTGGACTGCTGGGTGACCTTGGGTAAGTAATTTTAATCTCTTTGTGCCTCAGTTTCCATTTCTGTAAAATGGGGATAATTATACCTAATCTGTTTTTGGCTATACTGATGAAAAGTGCCATAAAGTGCTAGGTGTGATTTTTTTCAAAAACATGATCAGAGAGCAGAGTTAGGCCAATGCTGTGTGCTTTAGAAAATTTTCCCTTTAGACTTGTTACGTTAGAGAAACATAATGTAGAAGGAAAAGAAAAGGACATGGTTGTCTCAATCTCAGCATACTTAGCTTTGGACACTTCAGGTGGTTTTCCAGCTAGCTCCTTGATTCTCAGAGCAATGAAATTCACCTTTCCTTTAAAAACTACTTTCTCTGTGATGGGCTGGACATCTGTGAACTATTCACTGACAGTGCAGACTCTTGGAAAGCCTTTCCAGTTGGTTCTCCTAGTAGTGGGTACATTTTTAAATCTGGGAGAGATAAAGTGGCCATTTTGCAGCTGACTGTTGCAGACTGCATTGCCTTCTCTTTTAGCTCATAAGTATTTTAGCTACTATGTTCCCACCGTTGTTTCCCTTTCCTCTTATTCCTGAGGAGGTGGCACATCCTCATACACTGGTAGAAAGGATGATGTGAAATCCACTACCATAGCAGTTTGTAGAGTCAAATGGAAAGGTTCACCAGTGGGGTAGGCAAGTCCAACTTTGCTGAGGTCATTAGAGGTATACCCAATTACGCCAGTGGTAAATATAGCCCTAATTCTGTCACTGGATTTTAAAAGGGATTGGACAATTTTATAAGCCGTAATACTTTTAGTCGTAGCATGAATGGAGCTGGATTCTTTGATATACTGAGACCCCCCAACCCCCATTAGTGTGACTGGGAATCAGAACTAAGTCTGCCCAGTATGCTATTGGTAATTACCATGTTTAAGAATCCAAACTGATCACTATAGGAAACAGTAAGAAATCTCTCCCTCCCCGATGCACAGCATGATCAGGAGCATATGGGGTTTGTTTGCTTGTTTATCTACCCCTTCAGCATCAGGAAGTGGCCTCTACAAGAGGAAGGAATTGATGGATCAGTATTCTGATATATGATGGCAAAATCCTCTATTTCTCTTCAACAGACTTCTCAAGATTTCTTTTTTTAAATAATCTACAGTTCTGATTTTTGCTAACAGCAGAAGGAGCTGGAGGAAAAGGAGTAGAAAGGAATTGAAATGAGACTCTGCAACTGAGTTCATCCTGCAATTTGTGAACTGCAAAGAAAGCTCTCATGGTACAATTAAATATAAAAAAGTACTACTCAAATATTTTCTTTGCAATAAACATTTCATTATGGTGAGTTAAGTGAGAAAGTGTCTGTTAAATTGTTTTAAATAACTGCATTACTTAATCAAAATAGGTTCCTGAGTGGATTTGTTAAAGTTTTTTTCTAAGGGTTTCAGCATCTGCATCTGCTGACTGATTTATTTCTCTGACATTAACTGAGTATTATGGGGAAAAAACACAGTTTGACCTCAGGCGAGCTGGTGTGAGACATAAGACTTTCAGGTTGAATTTTCCTTTTTAAATTTTTCATGAAATTCTCTCAGCAGGACCACTGTTCATCTCTGAAAAGATTTTGAACCTAATAAGCATAACCATTTTGGTCCAGCCATCAAAAAAACATTTATTTCATCAAAGTTCTCCCTGTTTCCTTCTCCCGCCCCTTTCAATACAGGATAATAACACTGAACAGGTTTAAGGGCCATCAATTGTAAAATTATCATTTTTCACCAAGGCAACATTATATTAAATGCTTAATTATTCATTACTAATGCTTGTCATAGTGAAATATTGTCCCAGTAATTTTTAAAACACCAGGCCTAGCTTTTCTTCCTTGAAGGTTAATGGCTGAGCCCTCAGTTTCATTACCCTTCCTATATGGAGCACACCTCATATGTCATAGCTTAGCTTTCCCCTGTCTTCTTCCCCCCTAGTGATTAAAGGCCACAATACAAAATGTTTGTTAAATTCAGTTGCTTGGGCATTATTTTGGTGTTTGCACTGAGGTAAGTAGTCTGAATTGGCTTTAAATGAGAGAGTGAGGTAGGGGGCTTTCTATGGTACAGTCTTTAACCTGAATCATGCTCATAGAGGCACTTTTTAAAAAAAATGGTAGCACTTAAATTGAAATGGATCAAGAGGCACTGAGAATATGAGCAAATTACTCAGCTCGCAGAAAGATATTTACTCATCTGAAATTACACATATGAAATATTGATGGTGCATAATTTACGTGATGGGGATGAATGTTGTCTGCTTTCAGCCTTACTGGATACAACCCCAGGATTATAGCCTTGAGCATTTTTGCTCCATAAACCTCTAACTAGGCCAGCGTTGTTTAGCCTTACTGCTGAATGTTAAAGTACTATAGTGTGGAGCCCACCTTCAGTGTTGATGAACTCAGGTTGTCTGGAGTTTTTCATGACATTAGCAACAGGAGAAATCGAATTTTAACAGAGACACCATTCATTTCATTGGAAGGCAGAAGGCTTCAAACATTGGACATAGTTCTGTGTTCCTGGTGTACCTAAAACTCCCACTGAAGTCAGTAAGAGTCCTTAGTGCAGGACTGCGCCAATTATATTTTATATAAATTTTCCCCCCCACTCCCCTTTCTATGGCTGCAGGGATATATGGAGGGCAGGGAGGAGGAAGAAGTACTGGGTAACATTTTGAAAGCTAACTTATTTATATTCTTAGATATCAAAAACTGAATAAAACCACCAACCCCATCATTGCAGCCCCCGCTGCTCTCAGTTTTGTCTTATAAACTCTTTTCTACCTATACTAGTGGCTTTTCTTTACTGAACCAATTTGGATTGGGGAATTTGTTTGATTTCTGAGTTACCAGCACTTTCAGTTTTGTTCTTCCATTTTTCCACTTGTGCCTATTATACTAAAATTGAACAAATAACATCATCTTAAACTCTGCTAATTACTGCCTTTTCCCCCCATATATAAAACCAGCATTGTAAAATGAATGAGTTTTAACCCCATCTACGTATGTGTCAGTGTTCTATTAGTATAAACAGATGGTAATTTTCAGCAGAGCTATTTGATACACTTCAAAGCAGATAAATAATTAATAGGGATTGCATTTATTTATTAAAGGGACACTGTCAAGGTGAAAATCACCTGAGTTTTTAACAAAAGCCCTTAACAGCTACTAGTCGCACCGATTAATGAAAATGCAATCATTTGAAAACTTTAATTGAGGCCTTGCCTTCGCAGTCTGTAGTAAGACTCAGCTCTCATTGACTTAAAACTAGGGAAGCTAACAGCTGTTCTAGTTCCTCGCCCAAAACATGCCGCTTTTACGGGGTGCTGCATGCAGTTCTTGGCAGTGACCCCACCACTGTGCCATCATGCAGCATAGATACCTCCAAAGAATCCCAGTCCAGGACGAATAAGGAGGACGGCTGGATGAGGAGGATGATGAGAGCGTGGTGCAGGAGAGCGGGCTATCCCTTCTCCCTGAGAGCCAGGACCTGTTTGTTACCTCAGAGCGGCCCTGCCTCACCCAGGATAGCAGGACTAATCGAGATGCCAGGAAAGGCACATCTGGTGAGTGTGAGTGGCAAATCTAATTTTTGCAGTTATGTCCCCAGTTCAGCTTCCTAAAAGGAGTTTGTGTTTTGGAGGGATGGGCTTCCTGGATGTTGCCAGATTTCAGTGGAGGGTTACTCCTGGAACAGACTATTTATGTACAGAAGTATGCTGTGAGAATCCTCTGTGGATATCTCAAGGAAACTTTCATGTAGGTAATCTGTAGTCCTTTACAGAAGGTTTCTGAGGAGGTCAGCCTTATTTCTTCCACCACAGTAGGAGACTTTACCTCGCCACTCTGCTATTAAATGAGCAGGCATCATCGCAGAACACAGCATAGCAGCATAAGGGTCACGCTTGTACTCTGATGCTTGCAGCGAATCTTTCTTTTCTGCCTCCATTACCCTCAGGAGACTGATATCACACATGGTCACCTAGGGAAAATGGGTGCCTCCCTAAGCCAATTCTTAGTGCTGGTATTGTTGCTATGGGCATTATGAGTCGGGACACTGGTTGCCTTCTGCTGATACACTTCACCCGCAGTGTCCTCTAAGCTGTTTTGCCCACCTCTTCCCAAACCTATCCTTGGAATGTTATACCTTGTTATCACCTTGGAGAGGTGATCCCTCTCCTTGCTCAAGTGTGGATTGTGGCTTTTAGTGCTAATTAAACCTCTCCATAATGGATGCAAGGGCCCCTTGCTTACCATGTCTGGAACGCCACTCCGACCCATCTGCTACTTACACATTGGAATGCGGGTCTGGCTTAGCCTAGTGAAGATGAAGAGGAGTTCTTTTTACATTGTAACATTTCTTTTCCTACTTTGGGTCAGTTACCAATGGCAACTTTGTGCTTTTGTATCCTTATAGACAACACTTTGGCCTTCCATCCACCTTGCAGAACTCCTGTTGAAAGACTTTCCCAGAAAAGGAACCAGGGCAAAAAAATGCGGGATGACATGTTTAGCGAACTAATAAATGCCTCTGAGTCTGCTGACACAGGACTCAGAGCCTGGGGGATGTCCTTGTCTGATAAACAAGACATGGACATGGATCACAGAAGATCAGCACAGAAGCAGGATCGTGATATGCAACAGGAGATGTTGCATATTATGAGGGATAAGTCCAACAGGCTGAGGCATCTGCTAGAGCTCCAGGAAGAGCAGCAGCAGGCCAGACAAAACACTCCACCACCTACCAATTTATCATCAGCTCCCATCCTCAAGCACTCTAGGAGTAGGCTAAGCAGGGTGCAGTATGTGCTGCACTCCACACTGGTGGAAGCAATCAGAAAGATGCGACTGCCTTTTTAAGAACTTCACGCAACCACAGTTGCTTGCACAGTGACACTTTATAATGTTAATTTATCCTCCTTTCCCCCTATTGAAACGGGTCACAAAGAAAACTTGGCAGCTGGAAAGAACATTTGTTTTTATTCATTCATAGCTTGGGTGGGGAAAGAAGGCGAGAGGGCCGCTGGTGCGAGGTTGGGGGATAGGAAAGAAAAGGCACAGCAGAGACATACATTACAGCGATTGATTGCAAAACTGGTTTTTCAATGCTTCCCGTAGGCGAACGACTCTGCTGTGCATAGCATTGGAATCTGGCTGCTCAAAATTTGTGGCCAGCCCATCAACTTCCATAGCCCAATGTTGGGGGAATTTTTCACCCTTTTTGCACACAAATTATGGAGCACAACATGCAGATATAACCGATGGGATATTCTTTTCACTGAGGTCAAGCCTAGTGAGTAGACCTCTCCATCTGGCCTTTAAATGCCCAAATGCACATTCCACCACCATTCTAGACTTGCTAAGTCTGTTATTGAAACTCTCCTCACTGTCTAGGTGCTGGTGTAGGGCTTCATTAGCCAAGAGAGCAAGGGGTAGGCAGGATCCCCCGGGATCACCATTGGCATTTCAATATCTCCAATATTTAATTATTGGTCAGGGAAAAAAGTGCCTACCTGCATCTTACTGAACAGATCTGAGTTCCTAAAGAACGTCATGCGCTTTCCCTGACCACCTCACATTGATGTCAGTGAAACGTCCCCTGTGATCCATGAGGGCCTGCAACACCATTGAGAAGTATCCCTTCCGGTTTGTGTACTCTGTGGAAAGGTGGTCAGGTGCTAGGAGAAGGATCTCCATCTACTGCCATCTATTGCCCCCCGCACAATTTGGGAACCCTGGTATGGCAAATCCATCCACTATGTCCTGCATGCTTCCTAAAGTCACTACCCATCTTAGCAGAAGCCTATTGATGGCCCTGCACACTTGCATCACAGCAGCTCCAACGGTGGATTTACCTACTCTGAATTGATTCCCAACTAACCAGTAGCAGTCCGGGGTTGCTACCTTCCATGGAGCGATGGCTACTCACTTCTCCACTGTCAGAGCAGGTCTCAAGTGAGTATTCATGCACTTCGGGGCTGGGGACAGCTCCGCGCAAAAGTCAAAGAAAGTGGCCTTTTGCATATGAAAGTTCTGCAGCCACTGCTCATCAGACCACACCTTCATAATGATGCGATCCTGCTGATCTGTGCTTGTTTCCCGGGACCAGAACTGGTACTCCAAGGACTGAAGATGAAGCATGAATGCAGTAAATGGAAATGATTTTGGTCTATGGCTTGTAGAAGGGCGGCCTCTGTAACATCGCTATTTTCCATGCTGCAGCTCCTGTCTCACCTTTGAAAATACTGCTGGATGAGCCAAGAGGTATTTGTGATGCTCACAATGATAGTGTAGAGCTGAGCAGGCTTCGTGTCTCTCCGGCAACAGTGTGCATGCTGCATAGAAAAACAGTGCAAGGAAGTGTTTGCTGTTTGTTTGGGAGAAGACGGGAGGGGGTGGAAACATGATGAATCGGGAGGATGAGATGCTTCCCAAAAGCCTCTGTGGCTAGATGCACTGTGGGATAGCGACCCACAATACACTGCTTTGAACATCTACTCAAGTGTGGTGAATAGGGATGCAAGAGCCCAATGCAAGGAATATGGTGTGATCGTGCTCCTGTGACTTCTACAATTCATCAGGTAAAAGTTGATTTAAAGTAAATCGACTTCACCCTGCTGTGTAGACATACCCTGAGACTCAGAAATGCCATGCTGTGCTGCTATGTGCTTTCTGCACTTATCTCAGCTTGGACAGTAAAATTAGCCTGTTTATTTTCACTTTCTGTTTCTCATGCTCTAGCACAGTGTTATTGGGCTAGATTGTCTCACGCTCAGCCTCCTGCTCTCACAGCCTTTGGTAAAACCTGCTTAAAGAGGGTCAGGAGAAGGAACACTCAGTGAGAATTCCTTGCTGAAACCTTCCACTATATCCTATTGAAGGCCCTTTGCAGGATTGCCCTAGAGCCAGGCTACAAGGGATTCCTGGTGGGGAAGACTCAGCAGAATTGTTTTCTCCAGGGAACCTCAGTGAAGATGTAGGGAGAAAGACTTCTGTTTTCTTTAGCCTCTGTCAAGGTGGATAGTCTCTGTTCCTCACCATCACAAAATCTGGATTCACAGAGCACCATCTTTGGGGCCCTGAGGAGGGTGGGAGAAGACTTGTGTTGTGCAGCCTGGGACAGGGCACCATTCCTTATGGAAAAGGATAGAGGCATACATGGAAGGTCCTTTTTATAGGCATGGTGTAAAGCCCACTAGAGTCAATGGAAAGACTTCCATTGACTTCATAGGGCTTTTGTTCTAGTGTTAGATACAGTTCTCTGGGGACCAACCTGCTCATATATATTAAGATTTTTTATCCACACTATGGGAAATGTTTAAATAATAAAAATAGACTTTTTCATTTAATTCATTAAAGTATACCCATTTGCACTTTGATTTGTAACACCTTCTCTCCCCCATCTTTGACTTTGAATTGGAATCATAGAAGATTAGGGTTGAAAGGGACCTCAGGAGGCCATCCAGTCCAATCCCCTGCTCAAAGCAGGACCTACCCCAACTAACTCATCCCAGCCAGGACTCTGTTAATCTTCATCTTAAAAACCTCTAAAGATAGGAGATCCTATCACCTTCTTAAGTAACCCGTTCCAGTACTTCGGGCTTACCTTGACTGATAGTATCCCCACTAAAATCTGAAATCTTAAAATAATAATAAAAAACTCCTTTTATTAGCACATGGCCTGTCAGATGTCTGCTCCCCTCTTTGTATGGCTCTTGCTCACAAATCAGTTATACTTTGAATGTAGGCCATAAGTGCAATACAATAACTGTTTTAGATGGGCAGAGTGCAATATTATCTACTTTCCAGGAATGTCCTGCTCCGTGACGCTATCAAAACACTGGCACACCAGCCCTGTAAATGCTACCCACATTTTTTACAACTGATATGCAGTTCTGGTTTCAACAGAAGGAGGCTGATAAATTGGAGAGGATTCAGAGAAAAGCCACAAGAATAATTAAAGGATTAGAAAATATGCCTTAAGAGTGATAGACTCAGAGAGCTTTATTTTAACAAAGTCAGTGTTAAGGGGTGATTTGATTAGAGTTGATAAATACCTACATGGGAAACAAATTTAATAATGGGCTTTTCAGTCTAGAAGATACAAGTATAACACAGTCAATGACTGGAAAATAAAGCTTGACAAATTCAGGCAAAAAATAAGATATACATTTTTAACAGTGAAGGTAATTAAATTTTGGAACAATTTACCAAGAGTTGAGGTGGATTCTCCATCACTGGCAATTTTTAAATCAAGATTAGATATCTTTCTAAAGGATCTGCTCTAGGAATTATTTTGGGCAAGTTCTGTGGGCCGTCTTATACATGAGGTCAGAGTAGATGATCACAGTGGCCCCTTCTGGCCTTAGAATCTTTGAATCTATGTGTAAAAAAACCCTAGATGGAGTGGAAATGCTGCTTTTTCCTCCACATGGGTGAGTTGACCTTCTATGATATAGAATGAACTCAGTGGTGACTTTCAAGGCAAGAGCATGGAGAGAATAGAGGTTGGGTGTGGTAGCTACTTTATGAATGGAGAGAATCATCTACACCACAATCCTCCTTCTTTTTCACAGTGGGTATTGTAGTAGCAACCATAGTAAAAGTGTACCCATGCCTCCCGCCCTGTTTATGGAGAGGATTTCATCTCCCTTGGCACCTATGTAATTCCCCTGTGGAAAGCTCTTTTATACAGAGGTGGTCAAGTTATCATCATAGATACTTCATAATCAGTGCTTATTTGTGATATATCTAATGTCATCAGAGTAATAAATACTACAACTTTTTGCTAGAAGCTTTGTCCTTCATGAGCAGAGGGATGACATGGACAATCTAATAAGTCTTTCTCAGCAGTAACATTTAAGATTATATGACAATTGTTTGTACGGTGGTTCCAATTTTTAAGTTAAAACAAACAAAATATCCTTACCTTTTGCACCCAGCCTGATAAAGCAAAAGCATAAGAGGACATCTTTCAGAACAATTTACAAAAGACAAGAGAAATACTGAAGCAGCCGTCTGCTAATGTCCACAACTGATGACTAAGTTTGAAGGATACATGAACAGGAAAAGGAATGGGGTAAAAAAAGTTCACACTGAATGTCTCAAAGGGTGTTATTTATTTAACTACAGTTAATAATCCCATTATGCACCATTCCATCCTTATCTTTTTAACTGCTCCCTGCTCCCCCGAAACACTAAAAGGGGAAGATGAGGGGAACAAACACTGATTAGCAGCATTGCTGCTGCCATCTGCTGCAGCAGAACGTGGTAGCATTTTGCTGGCCCAGCCATTGTTTCATGCTGAAGATTGCCCATTACTGTTAACTTTTGCTTATTTTTCTTTGGGGACTTTCTATCTAAATTATTGTTTGGATTGCGGTGCACATGTTGTACGCCACACAATTTGCCTTTCCAAACACAAAGGACTCAATCTCCACTCTAAATACAGTCTAAGAAGACAAATAACTTCAAACATAAACACATTTTCCCCAGAAAATTTGGCTGTGTGCAATTTGAATTAAACTCTGGAGCCTTGAATCTGAGCTTGCTTTGCTGTAAGTCAAGCATAACTTACTGAAGTCGGTGGAGTTATGCCAGGATAACACCAAGGTGTCTATGTTTGGAACTATCCCCAGCTTAGTCATTGGTTCCCAGAAATCGGGTAACTGCAGCAGTGATAACCCCTAAATGTAGACAAGAGGGCATGTTCCCTTCTATGACCAAGGTCTGCTCCATGCAGGAGAGAAGGACTGGTTTAGGGAGCAGGTTACAGCTCTCTGGTTATGGGGGCCTGACCCAGAACCAATGCCAGTTATAGCTGCCTGGCACCAGCTCTAAGTTAGGTTGCTGCAGAGAATTCTTGGATCCTAAACCATTGGTTAATGGGTATAGTGAAGCAGAGCTCTGCCATGTCCCCTCTATCCCTGACATGCCCTCTATGCTGGAAGGGGAGCATGTGTGAGGAGGCCAGAGCCTGGCTCTGGCACGGATGTGCTAGGTTTTCAACCTGTGGTCTGTGAGGTGGACCTCTCAGACTATGTTTAAGATTTTTCAATTTCCATTCAAAATTTTTCAGACGTCCGCAAATGACAAAAAGATTGAGAACCCCTGTACTAGCAGGTAGATGAACTACCCTCCAATGGGGGAAATTCTCTGCTGCTAACTGATGCAAAGAGACCAGATCTTATGTAAGCGAGGTCCTAGTGTCTGATTGGCACTCTCCTTGCTCAGCAGCTGAAAGGGCTTTGTATTTGTGTGGGCTTTGTATTTCCATGAGTACAATTAAGTACTCAGCATATTGCATAAGCACACTAGATGTTGAGCATGATGGGAAATGGTCAATGTGTCTGGTGTTGTGTTACAAATCACTTTTGTGTTAACTGCAGAGGCAATGAAATGTTGTCCTTCAATTGTATGAACAAATGACATCAGATCTGTGTTTAGCCTGTTCTGATAAAAAAATTCACTCGCACCCAAACAGAGCCCAAAAACAGTGGTGGATGGATGTTTCAGCATTTCTAGAAGAGAGGGAGGGTGAGCAGTCTTCTATTGAGATTGCACTAGCCCTGGTAAAGGGCTACTCTCAGGCATGGGTTAATGATTTCTTCCCACTGTTAAATGGTAGAGCTAATGTTTCCTCTTGGAATCTTTTGTTTGTTAAAAGCAGGAACGTTGCTTCTGTATCAGCAGAAGGTTTTCCCATGAGCTGAAATTCACTAAGAGCTGAATCACTAGAGACACTGGGAAACCTTGACTGACAACCACCAGAGAGGTGCCAGCAGTGAACAGCACCTGAGATGACAGGATTAGTCAGCACCAGTTGATGGAAGGAGCAACAGCGGTCAATGCCAGCGGATGGTGGGATTGGTTGGCAGCAGCAGACAAGGGGAGCCAGGAGCAGTCAGTACCTGCAGATGCCAGGATTGGTTAGCATCTGTAAACAGAGGGCACCAGTAGATGGCGGGAACCAGGAGTGGTTAGTGCTGGCAGATGGTGAGAGCCAGCAGTGAGGACTTGGTGAGGCCTGGAGGTGGCAGGAGGCAGCAACGGAGGAGGCCTGGTCAAGCCTGCATCTGTCAAGAGCTTGCGCAGGGGATTGGCTGAGCCTCGACCAAGAGGTGAGCATTGCAACTATGATGGTCAGTACAGAGGAAAGCAAGAAAGGAGAGGCGAAGGACATGCCCCATAGTCTGGGGTGGGTTTGGCTCATTGAATTCATGAATTCTGTTTGCACAGTTTCCCTAACCAGAGCTGTGTTACTTCCCTTCTGTTATCAGAAGGTTTACTTTCTACAGTCAGACTCTCTGCTTGCGAGAGGGGAAGTATTGTCCTTTGGGGTGCCCAGGGTATAGTGTGTGATTTCCCAGGTGACTGGTGGGGACTCAAGCCAGTTTGGTGTTGTATCATTGACAGAGACCCCTAGATATAGAACACGGCTCTTGCTGCTGCCGACTCTGTCTGGCAGAAAGGTTACACTTACAATATAATCTGGACCACAGCAAGCAAATTTACACTATTGGAGCTAAGTGGGCTTTGCCTCTATTACACGTAAGGGTAAACCGTGATCAATTCACTGCAAATTTCTGCATATCTTTGTCTATACCTTGGGGTCAGCTCATTGCAGCTGCACTGATTGCTTGCATAACTGATGGATGGGTCTAGTCTCGAGGATAGACAGGGCTTAACTGTAATCAGAATCCAGCTGCAGTTGGTCCAATGAATCTTACAGACCAGATCCAATGATCCTAAACATTCCTGCTTGATTTTCCAGCTGACAGAATTTATTATCATCAATTATAGTTTCTACTCCTTTGGGTTTACAGTCAGAGTAAGAGCTAACCATTTAAGTTGATTTGCAGCAGTGTTTCAAAGAACGAACACAGCAAAAAAGCCAAACAAACCTCCCCTCCTTAATCTGCAGACCTTGGGACACTGCACCAACAGGAAAGCCAAGCCTCACAAAGGGTAAAATAAACTGTAACTGGAGTAGGTGAGGGAAGAACAACCCGACTAATTGTCATCCAAAATGCCCAACCTCAGCCATTCCGTGAATTTGTAGATAGTTCAGCGTGGTGCAGCAGCACTGCTGTTTAGTTCATTCAGATTGTGGAAAAGCAGTATAGGCCTCTTGCCATGTTCCTAGCACACTTCCCACCTTTCATATGCCCCTCGCTCCTTCCTGGAGTGATCCGTTTCTGATCAATGTGGTTTAAACCATCTTTGTTTTCATGCTTTAGATCACATTGGATATCCCATTTACTGCTAACCGCCAGCCTTAGTGAATTACATGTTCTGAATGTTTAATTATTTGGCAAGTATAATATAATTAGCTATTTGTTTCATAAACAGTTTTCATTAGAAGTTCCAAATGGTTAAGTAAATGGCATTAACATGTACTTAACACAGTTTTCCTTTAAGTGAAGCATTGTTTCCTGTGAGTTAATTTCATGTTGGCCCTGAAAATACAAGTTCATTATTCCAGCATGCAGCATTCATGGTTTTGTTTTACCGATAGCAAGAGATCCAGACATAGATGAATACTGCCTCTGGAGAATGAGGGAGTTGTGTATTATTTTTAATAAATATCATATGCACGTCAGTTTATCTGTGCGATATCATCCTGCCTAACTGTATCAGTTAGAGCATGTCAAAGCAAAGGAGGCTGTAAAGTGGGTCCAGAAATCCAGTGCCAGAGTCGTTGAGCTGCATGGTTCTACCCCTGAGGTAGGTGAAGGAAGCCAGAGCTGTCACCTGAAAGGCATACTCAAGAGAGACAAAAAGGGATCTAAAGTGCATCTCACCTGACAACCGTGGCAGGTGTTCACTCAGATTTCCTATTGACGTCAATGGAGTGTTTGAGTGTGCAAGGAATGGATGATTGAGTCCTTGTAGCAGAATGCATTACTTTAGTGAACTTGGATACTTGTGTGTAACAAGTGCCACACGTATACAAATGCATATGGTACTGTCTGTGCCGGAACTTAAAGCTGCAGCAAAGAGAAATGAAATAGCCAATTCTGAGATTCTACGATTAATATTATAAAATACAAAGTATATACTGGGGAGGATTTTTATTGGAGCCTGTTGAAGTTAATGGACTCTCACTGACTTCAAAGGGCTGTGGGTCCTTAGTGAGAGGGAGGGTATTGCTACGGCATGGTGTTATTGTATATAGTGTTACATGTTCTTTTTTCTTAGCGTGAGCAAGTTTTTAGTACTGGAAGAAAGTGCAGTGTAATTGGTTTTCTGCTGGTGTTCTACAGCGAAGATGATGTGAGTGGCAAGGAAGTTAGCACTCTGCATTAGTCTCGTGGGGTTTGTGTACATGGGCAGAGGTTAAATGTGATTAAGTTGAGTTAATCTGGTTTGAAAATGCTTGTGTACTCATGTTTCAGTTCGTTGTAGTGCATTAACTATGCATTTATCCTGAATTTTGGAGTCCTCTTTCAAAGTGAAATAACTGTGCTGTAGCTCAAGGGTGTTCAGTGTATTGTTTGTGTGCATGTGCTGTCTGTTTACCTTCTCTGGAAGGCGAGCTCTGCAGCAGCCAACCCCGCTTGCCAGGCAGCAACCTAAGCCAGGACTGAGGAGGCACATCCTGTGGAGGGCACGTCAGGATGCAAGTATCTAACTTTACTGTTTATTATTGTTGTGCCATCCTGCCTTGCTACCTTCTGTTCTGGGTGCCCCATAGCTTCAGCCATTGCAGGCAGATGTGAGGTAGGAGCCTTTCTCAGTCTGAGGCCCCGCCTTCCTTCCCTCCCTCAGCCCATACTGTCCATTCAGACCTTCCTGTACAAGTTTCCAAAATGGTGGCTGCTTTCATCAGGCAATCTGCCTCTGTCTCATGCTAAAGATCAGGCTATTAACTGACTTTAGGTCCACACTGCATAGAGTACATTGTCCATCTACTTATTTTCCTTTCTCCTTTTCTCATCTGTTCTGCATAGTGAAGCCCCCTTCTGCTCCCACCCCCACAAAAAACAAATGTTCTTTGCCAGGTGCAAATGGCAGCCAGCGGCCAACAGTCACAGCCTCTACCTCACCCCTCTCCCTCTTTAGTGGCAAATTCAAATAATGAAAACATTCTTTTGTGCAAAATCAATAAGTTTGAGAAACTGGTGACAGGAAATTAAGTTTGGTTAGTATTCTCATTTTACATGAGGTAGACACGGACATTGCATGCCCATAAAGTGATGAAGAGTACAGATCCTTATGGAGATATAAAAGCACTGTAACACATTACAGTATAAAAGTTTAAATGAAAGGATAGCAAAGCTCTTAATGGCTTTTCACAGGCTTATGTGGAGAAAGACTGATACCAGCAAATGCTTCAGACAATCATTGTAGAACCTTTTCTATTTTTCTCTGCACTTTCACCATATCTGCAAGGGAAGATAATGCAAAATCTGGGACTGAGAAATTGCTCAATATTTCTCCTGCAATTATGAGGAATATCAGCATGGTCACTCGCCCTGGAATAGCTCACAATTCTTTTCCAATCATGCAGCATTTTTGGGAGGGCCATGTTGATGCCTAACTTCACAGCACATTTTTCTGGTCAGCCCTATAAGGCTGTTCTCTGTCTCCTATTCACCCACCTCACTGAAATATCATCAAGAGTCAGGACAGTCTAAAAGGGATGTAGAACTGATTACTATCTAGTTAACCCCCAGATGCATCCTTCTGACACCATGTGGGCACCTCCATGGCACACCAAAATGGCAAAGCCAGAAAGCCAGACTGGGAACATAATTCCTCTGGCATAATCCCTAAGTACATAAAAGGTTGTTAAAAAGAGGAGGGAGAAAATTGTTCTCTTTAACCTCTGAGGATAGGACAAAATGCAATGGGCTTAAACTGCAACAAGGGAGATTTAGTTTGGACATTAGGAAAAACGTTCTAACTGTAGGGGTAGTTAAACACTGGAATAAATTATCTAGAAAGGTTATGGATTCTCTGTCATTGGAGATTTTTAAGAGCAGGTTAGACAAATACCTGTCAACCTATGGTCTAGATAATACTTAGTCCTGCATTGAGTGCAGGGGATTGGACTAGAAGACCTCTCAAAATCCTTCCAGTACTACACTTCTATGATTCTGTGATTTGATGGTTCTCCACCTCCCAGACTGGGAACATAATTCCCTAACACCATGCCCCCAGCTGCCAAAGCCCCTCTTACATCTCTGAGGTTCCTTCAGGGCTCTGAAGAATCTCAGGGAGGTAAAGACAGAAATACATGCAAAAATGCTATTACAGCCTCTCTAGAGTATGAATGATAACCACTTACGTCTTTTTAATACTCCACAGCTATGGCACCAGCACTGGCCAGACCCTCAAGGACAGGGCCTTTATCAATGGCTGATCAGCTGGCTAACCTGAGGGGAGGAAACAGAAAATTTCTGATTAATTCTTTGTGGACATTATAATTTAGCCCCAAACCCCCTGAAAATATTGGGGAGGTGGAGGCAGTATTTGAGGACAGAGTGGGAAACAGACTGGGAGATCTCCAGAGAGTCTGTGGCAGTGGCAAAAAACAGAGTGGCAGTTTCCAGAGACAGGATTGCCATGACCAATGACAGTGTCAAAAAAGATAGGGAGACACAGAGGCAGCTCCTGGAGGCAATGCAGAGCCAGAGTGCTTCACTATGGCACATGCTGCTGTTAGGGCAGCAAACAAGGAGTCTTATAAACCAGGAGTCAGCCATGGTCTGCGGCCCTGGACAATACAGGATACTGGGGACACCAACAACTCCTCCCAACCACTACAATGCTCTCAGAGGCCCTTTCCTTCACAGAGCCAGGCTCAGGCTCTGCATTGTACTGTATTGTTGCACTTCGATGTTTTGCTTGACGATAGTTTTAATTTAAGGTTTACATTAAAGGGAATGTAGTTGTCAGACAATACGTAGTTTTGTTTCATAATTAAAGAACTTTTCAATATCATTTCATTTAAAGGGTTATTTTTGTTTGTTGCATAATAGATTGTTTAATTTACAAAACACTGAAAAATTAATTCATGAGAAGATAATGCATTTGACAGAAATTCATTATGTTTTACGTAATTCACAAGGTTTTACAAAAGTATGCAGGCAAAGACAAAAGGTAAAATAAGGATTGCCACAACATTGCCCCACCATCTCCTATAAGCACTGAACTGCTCACAATCCTTTCCACTCCTACCCCACCTCCACAGGTTAACAGCTGGATGTACAGCTGCACAGTTTCAGGACTGAACTCAAAATAAGAGTAATAGGCATCCCTGACAATATTGTCTCAGTTGTTTCCATCTGGAATTGGCTGCGTTGGTGGTTACTCAAACTGCTGAGCAAGTCTGCATCTCAGCCTCCCGCACATCATTATGTCTTCCTCCCTTACTCTCTCAAATACAGGGCAAAATACAACATGCAGCTACAGTCTTTTTATTGCGTCCTACCTAGCCCATTAACCAGCATCACCTTTCTTTAAAATGGCCAAATGCACAGTTAACTACCGTTTTACTAATACTGAGGCAGTAGAAAATATGGTCCTTCTTTCTGTCCAACTGGCTATAAATGGCTTCAGTAAAGAGGGAAATAGAGGATAACTGAAGCAATCTGCATACCATAATGTCCATAATGTTCCTGGGACCAAATATTCCTTTCTCCATTAAGATAAATAAGAACGTAAGAATGGCCACACAGGGTCAGACCAATTTTCTGTCTTCCCACAGTGGCATCAGATGCATCAGAGAGAATAAACAGAACAGGGCAATTATCGAGTGATCCATCTCCTATGATCCAGTTCCAACTTCTGGCAGACAGAGGTATAGGGACATCCTGAGGTTGGGGTTGTGTCCCTGACCATCTTAGCTAATAGCCATGGATGGACCTATTCTTCGTGAACTTATTTAATTATTTTTTGAACCCAGTTATACTTTTGGCCTTCACAAGGGTCCCAGGCAACAAGTTTCATAGGTTGACTGTGCATTAGCTGAAGAAGTACTCCTTTTGTTTGTTTTAAACCTGCTGTCTATTAATTTCATCAGGTGACCCCAATTCCTTCTGTTATATGAAGGAGTAAATCATACTTCCTTATTCACTTCCTCTCTCTTCTCATATGAAAGCTGTTCTGTAACCCTAATAAATTTTGTTGCCCTTTGCTCTACCTTTTCCAATTCTATAATATATCTTTTTTGATATGGGGCAACCAGAACACAGTATTCAAGGTGTGTGCATACCATGAATTTACATAGTAGCATCGTATGCTGACTAGATTGAGGGGCCTTGAGGTGCGTTCAGGAGCTCTGATTACTCCCTTTTACACCAATCTTGCATTGGGGGTGTCACGCTGGCTGGATTGGTGGGGGGCATTTATTGTATTATTTGACATCAGTATTTCAGAGTCATAGTAACCCATGTGAGCTATGCCATGTCAGGTGCTGTTAGAAAGGCTCTAATGTGCTGAGTAAGGTGATACTGTTTGTGTTCATGTGTTATATGTGTGAGGGAAGTTATGGATGTTTGATATATCAGTATTTCAAGTTGGGCTGTTTCTAGGCCACGCATCAGACAGGCTGGCTGCAGAACAATAGCCTGCTTTATGGCCCATTAAGACATTCCCCGGTGCATGGAGCTCAGGGGGAGTTGCCAGAGATATACCTGATGAGTCACCAGGTCTGGCCCATGTGACTCTGGACTCCATTTTGGTTCCTGTAAAATTCCACAAGCAGCGTGGTAAGAGCCAGAGGATATATAAGGCGGAGGCCTGGGAATCTATTTTGTCTTCAGTCACCAGTCTTCAGCCTGTTCAGCTTTCAGGCACCTATCTGCCTCTGGAACAATTCATCTACAATTGAAGCTGTGAAACAAAGGACGAAGACCCATCCAGGTGCTGGATGTACACCAGAGGAACTATACTAGCCTGCAAACTCCACAATTCTTCTATAAACCTGATGTATATGGACTTTCAAATCATTTGCAAGTATCTGATTGCTTTAATCCTTTAACATTTCCCTTCTTATTTGTTTTTCTTTTTATAATAAACCTTTAGTTTTAGTTACTAAAGGATTGGCTGGCAGCGTGGTATTTTGGGTAAGATCCAAACTTATGGTGATCTGGTACTGTGGCTGATCCTTTGGGATCAGAGGGAACCTTTTCGGTAAAGAGCATAGAGTTTAAATAACTAGTCTCCTTACTGGACCTATTGGCTGGTTGGGAGCCAGAGACTGAAATGCAGAAAAGAGGGCTGTGTGTATTTGTATCATGGGTTGATAACCAGTATGGTGAATCAGAAGCACTGTTTGTGGCTGGTTGGGAGATCTGACTTCAGTGTCACCCACCAGTGCTGGGAGAATCTGTTCTCCTTTTACAGCCTGCTCTGACCTTGGCATTATCAGATGGCTACCCTGGGCATGGACGGGTTACAAGCATTATGATATTTTCTATCTTAGTATCTATCCATTTCCATCTGTCCATTTCCTAATGGTTCCTAACATTCTGTTTGCTTTTTTGACTGCACACTGAGCAGATGTTTTCAGACAACTATCCACAATGACTCCAAGATCCCTTTGTTGAGTTGTAACAACTAATTTAGATCCCATTCATGTGTATGCATAGTTGTGATTGTTTTCCAATGTGCCTTACTTTGCATTTATTGACATTGAATTTAATCTGCCATTTTGTTGCCCATTCACCCAATTTTTTTTGAAATTCCTTTGCTACATTTGCAGCTTTGAACTTAACTATCTTGAGTAATTTTATATCTTTTACAAACTTTGCCACATCACTGTTCACTCCCATTCTCCGATCATTTATGAATATGTTGAACAGCATAGGTCCTAGCACAGATGCTACGGGGACCGCACTATGTACTTCTCCCTATTGTGAAATCTGACCATTTATTCCTAACCATTGTTTCCTGTCTTTTAAGCAATTTATGATCCCTAAGAGAACCTTCCTTCTTATCCCATGACTGCTGTATTTAACAAAGTGGAATTCTGAAAGATCTTTACATCTTCTCCGTCGTGTTTGCCAAGTATACCATATCACAGAGAATCATCACGGCCAGCCATTAGAGCTAGTCATCCAAGAAAAATTATCTTGCCTTTGCAAGGAGTCAGTTGGGTCAGATCATTTACTTTGGAGTAGAATTGCTTCTTCCCCTTATAGGGGTTGGTCACTGTTAGCGCAGAGGCACTGCTCAGTGAGGAATAATGTTGACTTCTCAGAGGCAGCTGGACCTTCATCAATCTGTCATTTATATCAATGGGTAGGATCTCCAAATGAGAGACAAGACTCTAATAGCAAAACTGACTCTTGCCTTGCATAGCTTGTTTTGCGGGTGTCCCTTTCCTCACACAGTAGCTCTTCTTCAGCAAATGACGTGTCTCAGCACTGCAATGTCATTGTGGTAGCTTTCCAACTCTCGAGCAACCAGAGTGGCCCACCCAGTAGTATGGTCATTTTGATTTGGATAATCAAGGAGTATATGGACATTCAACAGGGGCATGCACAAGGGGGGGCAAACAGGGGCCTAGTTCCACCCCTATAATCATTGGGGTACAGAACTCCTCCGGCCCCGGGCCGTGGTTGTGGGGAGGGACGGGAGGAGAGTGAGCTCCTCCTAGGGCGGGGGGCACAGAAGAGCCCCTCCAGAAGGGGTCATAGTTAGGTTAGAGGTCAAAGGGGTCAAAGTTAAATTTCTGGGTATGCCCCTGACATTCAATATCACAACACCGAGACAAACGGAAACTTCAAGGCTTGTTTAGGTTTCTACCATGTGATGGGATACCTTTTAGCTGTGGTAAGCCAGTCAGGGCTGGTTGAGAGGAACAATTTTTAGGGCACTTTATTCTAGCTGAATATAGCCACCACATTGATAAAGATGCTATCGAACTACAGTGTCACCCAAAGTCAATGCAGTGCAATGAAAGTCTTGACTGACCTTCATGAGGTTCACGACTGTGACTCCCAGTAATGTCCATCACCTGTCACTTTCACCATTCCCCCGTCACTGTGAGGTTTAGTGGATGTCCAAGGGTGAGTGAGAACTGGTTTAAAGTGGATGAGCAGTTGTGCACCAACTCACATGCTGAGTCAGGCAGCAAGACCATTTCCAATGGCAGGGCACAATCAGGCAAATTGCTGTGTGGCAGTGCAGTAAATGTTGTTCTTCCTGAATTGGTCTATGGAAACATGCAGAGATCCATTAGTACAAACTGTGATGGTCAACATTGTCCTTGAAATCAGGATGATTAGGTTCATTATTATTTATTACCAAGAATTATAACAATAAACTGATGCAACAGCCCCTTTTCTGTGGCATCATACATCTGTATAACAATAGCCCCAACAGTTGATCTCCACATCTCAAATTGGTTGGCTATGGATTGGTAGTATTAGGGAGTGGACATCTTCCAGATGGTAATGGCGACCCACATGTACACAGACATGGGGCAACACATTTTGGTAGGCTACCGCTTGGGAATTAGTTTATCACCTATCTCCAAAAACATTGATTTCCCCATCCTGAAATTGTCTTGCCATTGCTGGTTGTACCAGGTCTGCAGAACAACCCTTTCCCACCAATCCATGCTGATTTCCCAAGCCCAGAAACAACACAGTGTGAAGCTACTTATAGAACTAGTCCTGTTCTATCAGTCGCCTAATGTCCCCCTTTTCTTCTTCTTCCTGCTGCTGGTAGAAGAGCCCCTTCTGCTGCCATATCATCTGCTTGATGGTTCAGCGGATGGAGTCCAAAGCCAAATTCATCCAGCTTTGAGAGCTGAAATACAGCCCAAACAACCTCTGGGTATTTGAGGCTGCCAGCATAGTGGTGCAGAGCATTGTTGGCTCCATATTGGCTGACAGGAATTCGAAAATGGTGCTAGCCTGCCCTGAAAGGATGCATGAGGAAGAGTCAGAGAAAACATGGGATGGTTTTAAATTTTGAACCCACCTGGCTTCTGCTATACATCTTACAATGCACAGTGAGAAAAAATCCCATAATGCACATTGCTCAGCGGCAAAGCAAAGAGGCCATGGGATACCCGCTGAGAATGCCACACACCTAAAATGCAGCAATTTGCTGCTGTGTGTGTATAATGATGTGTATTGAAAAAGGGCGCACTGTCCCATGTGCAAACTATTAGTGCATTAGCTGATGAGCATCAAAATGCTGTGGACAAGTGCTAACTAGAGTCAATTTTTAGTGTACTGTTGCTCTTGGGAACTGGGCATTGGCATTTGGACTAAGATCCCTGAAAAAGGGGATTGGCAGCTTGCTGTTTTGTGATCACCTCTGTTCAAAGAGGGTTGTGTACACAGTGTAAACTAAACATGTTACACTAAGAATATATCTAGACTCCACATTGCTGATTTCTCCAATGGCAAGCCAATTTGCTAAGCCTCTGGTATCTGTTACTACTTGGCAGAGGAACGACAACATTCTTTCATTTCCAGTTCTGTTCTCTGGACTCCCTAGAATTAGATAATGTGCTGCCTTTCACTTGCCTTGAGGCCAGCCGGTTTTTGAAACCAAATTGTATATAGCACTGAGCACCACAGTCCATTTTACACCAGATCATCAGTTGTAAATTGGAGTAGTGCCACTGAAGTCAAAGGAGCTATGCCAATTAACAGCAGCTGGGGATCTAGCCCATATAGTTATAGCTCAATTTAGTCTACTATTTTGAAATGTTCCACAAAAGCCTTAAGGGAAGTCTTGCTGTAATCACTTCCTTTTAGCATGTTAATATCTTAACTTTTTTGCTTGATTAGTAGGAGGCACTTCAAAGGCATGCAATATGGCACAGAGCAATATAAAACATTTTTTGTGGGTGGGTTCAAAAGTCAAACTATTTTTTAATTTGCTTGATGTTTAAATCTGGACCAGAACTATTTGTGTATCAAAAATATAAAGACTGTAACAGCACTTTTCTATACTATAGGCAAACCAAACTGGTACAAAGGAGTCCAGGTGAGCTGTGAGTGTAAGTGGCATTACCTGTTTTGTCATAAAACCATTTAATAAATATGAAGTGTAAATGTGTGCCTTTAAGAATAAATACGGTGGGCCAGATTTCCTAGTGGTGCAAATCAACATAGCTTCAGTTAGATGGTACAAATTAGCTGAGATAAGTTAATTTGTACCATCTGAGGGTCTGGCCCAATATATGCAAAAGCACATGATGGTACAGTAAGTTCATTTATATAAAACAATCTTGTTATCCTGGAGAAAATCATAAAAGACTTTGATCTGTGATTGGTACAAAGAGGAAAGAACAAAGCACAACCGAGGAATGTAAATCATTTTCAAGTGTCTTGCATACATTTTTAAGATGAAAATTAAATATTTCTTGCTTTAGACAGAAATATTTTCATTATCATAGAGAATTTAATCATTCCGTGGACTTCATAATATTTTGAAAATGGAAGATTTTTATTGCCAATTAAAGTACAAAAAATCAGAGAAGCCTTTTCATTTTTTTCAGTACCCACACATACTACTGTAACCCAGCGTGCCCATGTGCTATGTACTCCCATCTGTGTCTGATCTGCAGAGTCTGAGACTGCTGCAGGAGGAATCAGTCCTTTACCTCAAACTATTGAGGCTCATGCTTCAGCTCTGGAGGTCTCTGGCTCAATCCCCTGTGACAACCAAGATTTTGTTATTGCAAAAGTAGGGGCTTATCTGGGATTTGAGCCTCTCTGTTCTAAGGCTGACTAGCTTTGAACCTGAAATCAACGCACTTCCGAGTCTAATAAAGTAACCCATAGTGATTCTGCAGCCACATCTAACTGCTGTCTTGCTGGACTCGATAAACTCAGTAGTACCAACACAGGAGATCTCCAAGGTGAGTGAAAGTACTACAGGAAATAGTTGGGTGACTCATTATATAGGGCTCTCCATACAAAGTCCAAAATGAGCCAATGCTTTGTTAGTGCTTTGGGCAGGTTTCAGAAAGACAGGTTTTTTTTTTCAAGTGAGACTTTGACCTTGGTCCAGACCACTCATGATTATTAGCTTCCGCTAGCCTTTTGTACAAGAAAAGGAGTGTTAACCCCTGTGTCCTGCTTGAATTCCAGCTTGTGTACTTAATATTCTGTTGCTAAGGAAGGGACCTGTGACGTCTCCACTGCCCTAAGCCATGAGGCTTGGGTAAGAAAGAAATTCCAGAAAGGAACCAGCTCCCTGGTCTAGAGAAACACAATGTTGCCAACTCATGTGATTTTTATAGTGAGTCTTGCAATATTTGGTGTTCTTTCCATAGCATTCCAGCTGCTGGAATAAAAATTGCCCAAGAATCTCAGCTTTCATTTAATAAAAAAAAGTTTCTTTCCTACATGGAGGTATAGAAAAGCTTGAAAACAGGACCTGAGTGTGCGTTAAAGGCTCAGAAACCAGAAGAAAAACAGTAGGAACCTCAAATTTGTTTTCTCCTTAAATGTCCTAGTTTTTAAGTAAATCTCATGATTATTTGGGACCTGGCGTGATTTTTGAACACTTGCGATTAGCATTATGTTGGACATTGAGGATATCAGGCTGCTTTCTACAGTTTTTATTGGGCATTCTCTCCCAACCCTTAGCTCTTGTTTGCGCCCACACTTTCCTATTCCCTCTCTTACTTCCCATCCTAACCTCATTCCACCTGCATGCTTCCCTCCCTCCTCTCCCTGCCCTGTCCCCTTAGCTCTTCTCTTCTGTCATTTTCCCCTTCCTTCATATTTCCAGTTAGCTAATCCCCTCCTAAGAAAACTCTTAAGAAAACCAAAGAATTAAGAAAACAAACAAGTCCTACTAATCTCTGCCCCCAAAATGAAAATCCTGAAAATATTACAACATCATTTTGTAAGGCATCAGTCTGTTTACTCTGCTGATGAATTCTCTCTTCCCCTACCCTTTGTCTTGTCTGTTTAGATTGTAAACTCTTTGAAGAGATTGTCTATTCCTATGTTTGTACAGTACCTAGGAGAATGGGGCCCCATTCTCATCCGGCCCCTAGGAGCTACTGTCATCCACATAATAATAAATGCTTGTATAATTTATCATACTATTTCTGTACAGAGCCAGATACTGACTCATGTATGTAAATTCAGCTCCCCTTAAAGCTCACTGAGACTTTGTGCATAGGAGAGCAGAATTTGGACCTGACTTTTTAATACCCAAAAATGTAATTAAAAAACAAACTTGTAACTTACTGGATGGAAAAATATTTCCCATTGTAGTTTTCCAGTGCTAATGAGTATGAAGGAGAACAGACATTGCACGTTACACAGCTGTTCCAGATGAGAATATGCAAACTACCATTAACATAAAAAAGACTTTGAGACTCTGAGTTTTACAACTTTTAAAGCCTTATTGACTGAAGAACTGATAACTGTTTCTAGTTGTTTTTTCTGTAGATTCAAATGGTGGTCTCTTATTTGTTGCCCCTGGGTATCCTGGGAAATAAGCGATGTCGTCTCAGTGAGATTCTCCTGATGAAATATTTTAAAATAAATAATCATTGTAACAGATTTACAACTGCCATCTGGCTGAAGGAAGCTCTGAAAAACCACTTAGTTCAGACTGCACTAGCCACTTTTAAAGCTGTGTGATACAATATAATTATAAAATGGTGAATTGCCTGTGTCACCCTGAACTATGGTGTCACTTCATTGGTCATTATTTTTATAAAAAAGTGGTATTTACCAGTAGTAACTAAACATGGTACCTGAGTTACTGAATTATTTCCTTAGCCTTAGAATAGGAAATAAATGAAGTACCTTACGTAGCCTGGTGTTGGTTAATGTTGATTTTTTAAAATGATGTCAACAGCATAATGGGTACCTCATAATACAGCTTTATTTGGGAGTTAGAGCTAATCTTTTTATTTTTGTCTCTGAAGCACCATGCATGTCTGTGTTGGATTATAGATTAGATTAGTTTCTAAACTCTTCGGGGCAGGGGTCATCTTTTTGTTCACTGTTTGTATAGCACCTATGCCTAGGGCTCCAATACAGGACCATAATACAAATATTAAATAATAATCATGGATAAGTACTGATACTGATGAGAATGTCCATACCAAAAACTTGTTAAGAGAGCATTAAAGTTCCAAAAGCAAGAAATGCCAAAGTGAAGGTTGCCCATGCAACCTTAATGACATGATCAAAGGTGTAACAAGCCAGTGTCTGGAAGATGAAGCTAGAAAAATTCAGACTCGAAGTAAGGCACAAATTTGTAACAGTAAGAGTAATTAACAACTGGAACAATTTACTGAGTGTTCTGATGGATTCCCCATTCCTGGAAATGTCTAAATCAAGATCGTATGTTCTTCTAAAGATATTCTCTAGTTCAACCACAGCCATTGGACTGAATGCAGGAATTAATTTAGGGAAGTCCTATGGCCTGTGTTATACAGGAAGTCAAACTTTAGAGTGATTGTCTAAGTTGGCAGTGTGCACCGTTTTGAACACTCAGGCCTACACATGGTAAAGCTTAAATCATAGTTTCATCTCTCCAAAATGTAAGATAAATACTGTGACATGGTAAAGCAATAACACCAGAAAAGATTAAACTCTATATCTAGCAAGCTGATTTATATACAGTGTTTTAAATAACTGACATGAGAACAAAAGGATTAGCATACATTTTTCATAGCCTCATAGAATATACAGTATTTCTAGCTAAATAGAAATGAAATGCTTTATTCATTTGGTTATTGATACTTGGAGGATTATTGAGGAATTTTAAACACTCCTCTGGATATTGTTCTCATTGCTGTCTACCCAACTGCCTCTTTCTGAGGAGTTACATTTCACTGTATCTATTGAAGTTGCTTCTGCTTGACTTGAATCACTCTGTCACACTATTTTTTTGAGCATGGACCTAAAGCACTCAACTGAGAAGGGGAGAATTTGAAAGTTTTCTGAACTAAAATTCCTGCTACCTTTTAACTATAATAGAAAATAGTAGGTGTTCATTCAGGACAACACTCTCAGTCTCAATGCTCTGTTTTACTGAAAGCTATATATACTAGTCACTTGCTCTGAGAATTTATTTCTGGCACCCAGTGGACGAATAGTTTATAAAAGTAATAGGAAAGCAGTTATAACTGTACCTAGTATCTTCCAGGTTGCCTGCTGTTCATTGTAACCTCTATGGTCTTTGCTAACCGTTCTTTAGCAGTTTGTGGAGGGAGAACCATAAGCTCCCATGCATACTGGACCTTGTATAAAATGCTGTGTTCTTTCATTCTTTCTCCTAAGCACCCAACAGTATGTGCCACAAGTAAGTTTCAAGCCTCTGTTAAAAAAGTATTCTTTAGAAAAAGCATATTTTATTGGCAAATCATAAAAATATAGGGGGGAAAATCACAAAATAAAAGCTGGGCACATATATTTAGGCTTAAATATTTATAAATATAAACATGTAAGTAATGGCTTTGGTTAGGTAATACTGAGAAGTCACCGGGAAAGAGCAGAAAAATACTTAGGCTGACCACCTGCTGTCTGTGAGTTCAGGCAGGTCCCAGGAAAGGATGTTACATGGCTCAGAGTGATCTCTGTTTATTAACAAATTACTCTGACCTCTTTTAGGGTATACAATCATGTACTCTTTCCCAGGTCCACTTTTCTATCATTGGTGAGGGTACAATTTACATCATCTTCAAATCTATTAGCATTTTTTAACTCTATCACATCCTATGGCAATCTCATATCTAATTACTCCTCTTTTTTTAACAAATCCTTTTTCCTCAGCAATTACTTTTTTCCTGCAGTTATTGCCTATTGCAAACAAACGTTGCACTCAATGTCATTGATTTAATATGCTAAGTATTAGACTTTTGAAACTACTTTATGTTGTATCAGAGTGAAAAAAGTTGAAAGCTCTTTATGTCAACATTTAAAAAAATAGATTGTGTACCGTCTAATTGTTCATTTTGAGATGTTGATCAGTGACTTGAATCAAAATCAAAATGGATTCTGCAGTGAATTTGAACAATTTCAAAACCTAGGCTAAAGCTACAAATAATTCAGAGTGTTAAACAAACACGTGAAAAAAAAATGAATGCCATTCTGATAGTGTCACTCACTTTTCGCATGGTGTGGTATTAAAAGGTCCACTGAAAACGTGCATTCAAATCTCCTATCTGCTCAAAGAGCCATAGCACTGAAAAGAAACTTAGGAGAGTTTCTACTTATACTCCCTTTGAATTTCTGACTAGCATTCACCACTCATTTGATACTAGCGGCATGCAAGCTGCTGCCCGTTCACAATGCAAATATCGAAAAGAGTTGGGGCTCAAATTTTTTGATGAATTTGTTTAGTTTCATGACAAAATACCATGCTCTGATCAGCTTCATGAGAATATCAGATGGCATACGATCTATTTTTCTAAATGTACATAAATAGCTTTCAATTTACCTGTCTCTTCATGTCAGGATGTGAAGGTGAATGCCCTTTTCCCCCAAACTAGCTCTGATCAGAACCAGATTGAGGTCAACCATGAGACAGGAGACTGAATGGGTTATCACTAACTGTCTATTGAGAAGGATTTGCCTCAGCTGCTTCATTTCAAAGACACAGTCAGTGATTCTGTAACATCAAAGAGTAGAAAGAAGTTCTCCATGAAGCAGTAGCTCTTGTTACCTTGCGTATTAAACCGTTCTGTTTTTTCTCAAATAAGAATTGCTTATATATTAAATGTAATCTTTGTTACTATTATTAAATATTTTTTGTTTCTTATGACGAATTAGGAAATCAATGAAGTTTGCCTGAGTCCGTGTTGAATAACTGAGTAAAGACGTCAATATCTGGGCCACGATCGTGATGATGATGATTATTAAAATAATGCATACTTTCAAGTGCTTTACATTTGCAAGGTATTTTGAAGGTGTATTGTAAGATCTGTTTCCTTTCCCAATTTACAGGAGGCAGATAATGCTCGGTATGCATTTTGCCATGGCAGAATTTCATGGGATATACATTCCCCATATATTGCACATAATAAGAATAAGTTGTATGTAAGACTGGGAGTAGGCATACTGACCCAATAGTCTACCTCTCTCATATGCTCCAGAGAAGCTTAATCTTGTCTTGAGTATTCTACATGGTTGGGACACTTCCTGGGGGTACCCAGGGCGGTGAGGCACCCCTCTAGCACCTGCCCTTCGTGTGAGGAAGCGTTGTCTGTGACTGCTGGGGGTCAGCTCCCCAATTCCACAGGCTACACAAGCACTGCCATCTAGGCCTATGCAGGCCCTGTTCTCTCTCAACAAGTTAACAACAGGTACACTCCAACTTTTGAGCTCTCCTAGCCTCTCCTTGGAGCATCTGGCTCCTGCTCCACTGGACACTTGCGGTATTCACAGAACTGCTGCTTCCAAAGAAAGAGTACAGCCCAGATTAGCCATTCCACCTCAGATCACTGCTCTGCTTAGCATAGAGCACTTAGGTTTACAGTGAAAACAAGTATGTTTATTTAACAAAGCACAGATTCAAGTAATAGCAAGAAGAGGCACTGGAAAAGAGATGGTTACATATAAAATCGTAACATGCATTCTAGAACATAGACTTAATTAACTAGATACTCTCATGTGTTGTAGAACAATGCTTACTCAAAGTCCTTTTCAGCATTTTACAGCCAGGCTGGTGTGATCCTCCTTTCAGAAGACAAACAGCTGTTAGCTTGTCTACTCAGTGTGTCTCTTTATCCCTTCTAGATATATCAGTCTCATCCTCTGTCTTATTTCACAAACAGGACACCCCTCTGCTGATTGTGAAATCTATAACAGAGACTGTAAAACAAACAAACCAAACCAAGCAGTCTTTCAACTGGGATCTGGCTCAGTATGCAAATAGGCATCCATTGTGAGACATAGAATACCCAACACACAGGGCCAGACAAAGAGATAAGTTACCTCTGTTACCTCCTGCCTGAAATGAACATGTCTGAGATATGTCACCTCCAGGTGAACCACCTTAACTCCCAGACATTAAGAACATGTTTTTTAGTTGTAGAAACATAATTCCTTAAATATTACCCATCCATATATTTCACAATGATTGTGATGGCCAGTGGACTTTTTGCTTTTGGTAGAGACCTCACGCACATTGGTGAATTATTATGCATCTATCTGACTCTGGGGATCCTTGTAAAACCTTGGGAACCACTATGCCCTCCGCCATTTGATATCAAAGGGTCCCTGGTCACAGTGGTATTGTATCTTCTCATTACTTTTTATTCACAAGTGCCACCAAATATATATTATTTGCATGTTTACCTATTCTACATATAGAAATTTCAAAGTTTAAAAGTCTTTCTTTACATACATGAAGAAACAAATGACAAAAGGAACTGAGCATCAATCATGATAAATCATGTTTTATTTAATCATTTTGATATGAATTATTTTCTTACTGGGCAAAGCATGGCAGGGAGCTTTTCAGAGCCATTATCAAGAACTATTGAACTTAAAATCTCTTCCCAACACTCCAGAATTTATTTTTTTTAAATGAAGGACAATTTTATTCATTTAGCCTTAGTTTCCTTTTCCCAAGCAATATGCTGAAGAGGACAGAATGAAACAGGGCTTTTTCACTCCCTGAATACCTTTGACAACATGGGAGACACCTCTCACCTCTGAGACTTTCACTTTTCTGTCTTCTCTCACAGCCAAAAGTAACTCTATAACTACGACTTTGTGTTGTGCATTGTAGTAATGTCTGGGAAGAAATAAATCTAAATTCTGCCCTCACCTCAATAATCCCATCTGCCAGAAAACAGTTCATGCACTGATAAACAGTATCTATCTTGCCAACATCCCAATCCAGTTTTTTGGCCTTCCCTTCTGTCATCAGACTCTCCTCCATTCTGTACCAACTGCTCCTGCTAAAGTAATTTTTCTTCTCCTGTGTTTTGATCATATCTTCACTGCCACCCCCATTTCCTGAATCTCTACATAGGCTTCTACATACATTTTCTTCTGCAAACAGTTTGAACTACATAGACTTTGAAGAGTTTCCATTTCCGTGCCCAAACCTGCTTTCCCTTTCATCCCCTGCTCTCTACTTTCTCCCCAAGCTTTTTTTGTGACTCTTTCACCCATTCCCAAAATACTTCCTTCTGTGCCTGGAAAAGCCTCCTGTCTTTAGCATTTATGAACAGTGGGCATAACATTGTTTTTTAGTTCAAAAGACTATGGCATTTCTCGCAGGATTTTTTTTGAGAAATTGAAACATGTGAAACCCCCAAATTACAATATTTTTGGAATTTCATTGCAAGAGTTTCTCACAGCCCTAGTTCATGGAATGGGGAGCATTAAATCCTATTTTCAGTTACATACTGTATTGGGCCTAAATCTCTCAGTCCTTGTTCTGTGAAGACTCTGCTGGAGTTCAAGAAGTAAGATTTTCAGGATTTGACTCTTGCTCCTTACCTACTAGAATAAAACCAGTGTTGTAAACACAACACGGGATCTAAGCAATTCTGCACATACAAAGACAATTGCATTATATTCTCTTTGTGTTTTGTATATATGTTTAGGGTCTGTTAATAATAATAATAATTAATAACCAACTGGGAGGACACAGTATTTGCTGAATTAATTACACTTCTTTGCATAGGCTTCCCAGTTGGTCAGACAGTCATTTATTACCAGGACATAGCCTCCACATCTATCACTATTACTTAAATAAATAATAAGGGGTTGTGGCATTTGTTGATACACATCTGTACCTGAGCATCCCCTTGCAGTGCTGTGCATCAGCCACTGAGCTTCAGTTTCCCAGGTAGTCTTCCTTTGTCCTGCCCAGCTTCCAATATCTGTTAGAGCTGGAGATGTAGTCCTCCAGATAGGTCTTTTCAGAAATGTCTGCACAGAGTTGAGAGCGTGTCTCCCAGTCTGGATAAACAGACACTCTAGCTCTACTCTTCTCTTCCTAACTGTACAGGGGAAAATAGAACCCTGCCCTAATTGACCTTCCTTCTCCTTTCTCCCCCACAGAGAAATGGAGAGAAGAGAATTCCCTTAGCATTCCCTCCTTTGTGTGCCCTTACTCCAGCCCCATGAAGAAGAGAAAGACGGACCTCCAGTCTGAGGCTCCTCCTTTTATCACCATAGAAACAGGAACCATCTCAGCTTTTCAATCTGCTCTCCTGGCCATATTGGGAAAGTGAAATAAAACCCACTCATCCTAGTTCTTGTGCGCAAAGGTAAGAAAGTCACCCATGTTCCCCCAAAGTTGCCCTTTAATATTCTGAGATTATGGTGTCTCAGAGTGCAAAAGGCCATAGAAAAACTCATTCCACTAGCCTTGATGCAAATATCATCCAAATACTGTCTGTTTACCTAGTTCTATCTGCTGCTCCATAACTCTTTATCACAGCCATTATTCTTTCCAGTGGGGAAGCATTTTTAAATGTTTATTGAAAATGAAGGCACAATCTATTGCATTCTTCTGAATTTCTCTTGTGTACCATAGCAAAGAACTCCAAGCATGTTAGTTAAGCATGTGCTGCCCTGTCTGAATCCCTTAAACCACGCTGCTTATCCAGAGTTCTTATCCCTTAAGATATTTTCTAAGATTCTCTCTATAATGTTTCTTCATTTAATCTGCAGATCCTAGATGATTAGGTTGTTTCTTCACCCTTTTTATAGCAAGGGAGTTATGTCTGCTACTCTTCAGCCTTTCTTGAAGGTACTGAACTTTAATAAAATATAATTTAAAGGTTTACCAGTTTCCTGGTTTCCTCCCTATAACATTTATTAATGCATCTTACCTAGCCCTGCAGCCTTTGTCTACTATAAGTGCATCTAATACTTTTATAGCCAATTCTTTTTTATATAGATCCCTTCTCTGTTGTCCCTAGGGATATTAATTACTCATTGGATTGATCTCCAACGTCTTCTGCTGTAAAGACAGGGACAAGTAACTGTCTGACAATAGTATATAATCATGCACTGCCGTGAGCTCTGCATTGCCTCTTTTAAATGACCTAGAGGTACTGTTTCACTTTGTTTTACCTGTGTGTACAAATGTATTCATATGGATACTTGTTGTAGCTGTGTTGGTCTGAGAATATGAGAAAGACACGGCAGGTGAGGTAGTATCTTTTATTGACCAACTTATGTTGGTGTAAGGCACACATTTTCAAACAACATAGAGCTTTTCTTCAGGTCTTGGGGGGGAAACTCTCATTTCCTTCCCCAGACTGGAAGAAGAGCTCTGCATAGCTTGAAAGCTTGTATCCTCCACCAACAGAAGTTGGTACATTAAAAGATATTACCTCACCGACCTGGGTCTTTTAAATATGGAGAGGCAGTAGACTGCAATCAGTTTCCATGAGAACCCTATTTTAGACTCCCTGTTTAACTTTGGCTTGGAAAATGTGTTTGGCCTGAAACATGCCAGATTTACTTTGCAGGCAAAGGAGAATTTTATACAAAGTTTTTAAAGACAATTGGATATTTACCTTGAATTGACTTTTGCCTAATGTTCCTTTGTTTCCCCCACTTCAGAAATGGCTTGTTTACTACTCCTTCAAATTTTTCAGGGAATGTATGTAGGCATTTTATAAATGTCAATAGATAGTTAGATTGCATTCTTACATTGGCTCTTACAACAGGAAGTTTACAAGGGAAGGAATAGTAAGATGTTTAGGATATTGAAGTTATTTGAAAATAAGACAAAATTCCTCATTATGGGAGCTGACAGAAAAAAGAAAAAGACAGACAGAATATATTCATGGCTACTGTCATGAACAAATTTCTTTCTCCAATTAAAGCAAAAATACTAGGTGATGTACTAGAGGTACACAATTGGCTTTTGTTGAACAGTGTTTTCTGTCAGACTTACAGAAGTACTGGGGTGATTTAGTGCTACTTGCTAGTGTGTTTTCAGATTGACAGATTCTTTCTGCAATAACTTCAGATTCTCCTTCAAAGACAAGGAGAATATGAATTTTAGTTTCTTGTTATTAGCTGGGCCAGCTTTGCTTACGCTTTTAATTTAACAATATGGTGATACCCATTCAATCCCATTCAGTTAGTGCATAAAAAACTATGGGCCAGTTCCACAATCATTGTAGTTCCATGCCCTGTAATGGGAACTACTTGTATTAATAGCAATTCAGGGCCATGCTCCCATTTCTTCATTTGTCTACACAAAAGAAAAAGTGGAAGATTTTTTTTTTTAATCCCAGGAAATTCCAAAATGAAACAAAACTTTGGTTAAAGTAAAAATGATAAGGCTTCTGAGAGACAACAATATAGTTAGCTGTCACATAACTGACCAAATCCAGGCACATTAAAGTAAGGAAATGGATAGTTAAGGAGTAAGGACCTCAAAATCTATATGTTGCCTCTGTAATGACCGTAAAGGCATTAGTCTTAGTAGATACAAAAATGCATGTTTTATATGTGGACAGAGTAAGATTTTCCTATTCAGATGCTATAGCAATGGGCACCACTATTTCTTGCTTTTGAGTGCTTAAGTTTTTGTAAATGATCTGATAAGGAAGCCCGTTGCTGTCACTTAGCAACCTTGGTTATTTTTTGAAAGAAAGGTGGGTTTTTGAAATTTTAATATATTTTGTGTGTGTACCTACGTGTGCACATACACACTCACATACAAATGGTAGAGGGATATCAATCTATTTTGCTCTGTGTCCCAATGCATTATCCCTTGAGATGGTTTGGCTCATCATATTAGCAGTTTTAATAAGCATTGCTTTCCATACTCTACTTATTCTTGCCCTTTGTTTTGGTTCATGCAACTCTTACTAGAGGCTCTAAAGCACACAAATATCCTCTGCTCAGGTATCTCCTTTTGAGATGTTGTCCATTACACAATAGGGTTTCTTAAGCACAGTTCTCTCTGATTACCTTCCCTGCTGAGCCTTATCAGGGCTTTTGCTGTTGAACTGAGTTTATTTCTCTTTGGTCTGAGACAGTCTCTCTTTAATTGGCAGTTTTGTATTTATAGGCTTCCTAAGTTGACTGACCTCTTGTTTCTCATTCAGTAATGTCAAGAATCAGACATTGTTGCTGACTGGAGGCCAGGAATTTAGACCTGCAGCTCATTTTTCTCATAGGAAGTTTGGGCATAGTGTAACCATGGATGAAATTCCATCTAGTGACCATACTGAGTGCTTCCTTTCAGAAAATGTCATGGTCAGGGGCCCCTGTCTCCAGCAGTCTCATATTGACCTTATCTTGGGCACAGTAACAACATACCAAGGAGACAAAAAGAGTTTAAATTTAAGAAATTACACAAGACAAGCAGCAAAGTGTTTAAGGCCTCTGGGAGTAGAGTCTGTTAATAAAACAACCTCCTCCTCAAATCCAGGAGTGTATAAACAGCAATTTATGTGCACAACACAACAATCTGTTTGTGCAACTATGATGGGGTGCTCACATCACACCAGTCCTGAAGGGGTTAAGGTGGTGCAGATAGAGCCAGTTGGGTTTATAGGCCACACCTGGTGGACAATCTAGCTTGATTGAAAATGACTAATGGCTGATAAAGCCCAGCTGGAGGGAGAAGGCAGGAAGTTTGCCACAGAAAGGGGGCTTCAGTGTAGAAGCTAGCAGTCACTCTCTGGGTTTAGAAAGGGAAAAGGAGGAACCCAGTGAAAAGGTCTAAAAACTTGCCCCTGGGGGAAGTGTTTACCCAGAAGGGTGAAGAGGAAAATCTCTGGGTGTTGGACTAGGAAGCAGCCCAGGGAAAGAACATCAAGGTCAGAGATTGTGTAGATCTTTGCTATTGATAGTAGGATCCCTAGGCTGGAACCTGGAGGAATGAGCAGACCAGGGTTCCCCTGCAAGCCATTGATGAATTAGTATATTTTTGAATGGGAGGACTACCAGGAATAATACCCAGACAGCCAGGCTGGTGAGACTTTGAAATCCTAGAAGGGGAAAACTATAGTGGCTTGGCTGGAGGACCAAGTCAGGAAGAGAGAAAATCCTGAATCATGGAGGGAGAGAAAGAGAGGGGCCAAGTGGTGAGACAGAAGAGGGTCCCACACCAGATGAGACCTGATTCCTCAGATATAGCCATGAGTCTGCACCCGAATGGTGAGTGTATCCCATACTAACAACACAAAAAGGGATGTAGAAATGACTGAACACTGCGATTCACAAGCCAAAACAATCCCCATTTCAAACTGCATATCATGAAGAATACCAAAAAGTACCTGTGCCTTGGTTACTCTGTAATATTCCAATCTGTTGTGTGTGTGTGACATAGTATTAATGCTGCTCAGTGTCAGAGGAAAAAGGCTAACATTGTAAGTGCAATGTATATGAGACCTTTCATGCTCCGTGATGTTCTAGATCTCAGTTCTCTGGCAAGCCCATGGTGAAGAAGCCTGGAAGTTCTGTGGCAAACTCACGTATCCTCAAAATGGAGGTTACTACTGAATCAAATATGAAATGAACAATATACTCAGGGCAATATTCCTTGTCTTATTTCATTTGATATTAAATTCAACTTATTTTACTCTTTCTCTAACTGTCTAGGTTAGTCAGTGGGCAGGAGATTTTTTGTATTGATGGCCAACTGCATTCTAGATTTCTGGAGGGAAGCAGCATAGGGGGATATTGGCTTCTGGTAAGCCTTAGGGTGGGAGTTGTAATTGTGGAATAAACGAGGTACTTAAGCATATGCCTAACTTTGAACACATGAGTTCTCCCATTGACTTCAGAAGGCTGCCAAAGTCCAATAAAGGTTGTAGTATTTTTCTGACCTGGTGCATGCAGGCCAGAGGAGGGAATGCCATGTCCCAAAAGTGCCATGTCAGCTCTGTCTGAGGTAAAATATACCTTAGCTTTTACCTCAAAGCCAAAAAGGCAGCTGTGTGACATGGCTTTCATTTTAATAATAGGCACGAAACATGTCACAAGATGGCAAAACTCTGAGCATCATGAAAACCCATAGATCGTGGCATTGCAAAGCAAATGTTCCTTTAAAAATGTGGTATTTGGTCTGTGTGATTGGACACCTAAGTCACATGTTACAATTACTGTTGTGTCAGAGGCTAACCTAAACTTTACAAAAAGAAAGGAAGCATTGACCAGTAGTTGAGGCACTTGCCTTGGACTCTCAGTGATAATAAGTTAAGCAGGCACAGGGAATTTTAGGATATTTACAATTATTTTCTTTCCTCATGTTTACTACAAAGTGTTGTTGCAAAAACTAGTCAGTGAACAATAGACAAATCCATAAAGATCATGATCAGATCATGGTTAATTCATTAATAGAAAAAAGTGCCAAATATAACTGATACATTCTTTCCCACAAATAGAGCTAGTTAAACTAGTGCCAGTTTACATAATGTGGGAGTGCTTGAGTGCTAATGCTTCCTGTGGAAAAATACTCTCACTTCGACAAGCTCTCTTGGTCAGAAGACACTCGGGCTGTTGTACTGCACCCATCATTGTACTAACTAAAACAGAAGAAATTACTGCCATTTATTAGGTAATCCATAACAAATATGCAGTAATGTCACGTGAATCAGGTTTCATTTATTCTAGCGTCAGGCCAGTAGGTTGTGATTTAGTGATACACAATGCTAAGTGTTCCCCGTCAGGGATTTGTTAACACCAGCATAAAAAGTGAGCATCTGGAGTACAGCATTTCTAGAAGTATGAGATAATCCCAATAGTCTTTCTTCAAATCTGTTAGTATAATCTATGCCTTCATATAAGAAATCAATTGATAAGTTTTAAATACACAAGGTTTGTGCTTAAAGTGTTTTGTACCAGTTTAGTGAAGTGCTACAGCAAAATCAGCATCTTGCGTACAGTGCAAAAGGTCAATGAAAACAGAGGAAGAATTGAAAACTGATGGTACAAGTATGAGGAGTAAATGAACTGGTTCTTGTATTATGTTTAATATGTTATGTTGTATTGAGGTCACTGCAATTCTCCTTTCATTTCCAATCTATGCAGCTTGTATATGTGCAACAAGTTCCCTTTCCACTTCAAAATTTGATATGAAGAAAAATCTTTATCTTTAATTCAGCCTCACTCCAGTTACTCCTTCTTTAAAAAAGGAAAGACATCTTTCACAAACAAAAATACTGCCCAAAGAAATAATGTTAATGTAGGACAATAAAATATTTAGAACATCTCCTAGTGTCTTCTGATGCTTAGATTGTTAAAGTAATCACCTTCCAAACAAATGAATGATGAACTAATGACTAGAAATGTGTGCAGTAACCCACAAATAATTCCTGTATCCACAACCTATTAAAAAAAAAAAAAAAAAAAAAAAAAGCGGGCAGCTTCTTCTGTGGATGACCCAGAAATAATTCTAGACTACAAATTCATGTAAATAGCAGTGCAGAAGTTAATGTTGTCCTTGAACAGATTTAACTCCAACACCAATCTTTTTAGAAATATAGAATTTATTCCCACTCAGTGCATAGGAGACTTATATTTATATGCGGAGGAGACAGCTGAAAAGTAGTTCTCTTTAGGCCTTGCAGTAGATTCTTTTACCTCGGTTCCTAAACAATTGTGTACTGTCACAGTGTTCATTCTGTATTGATATACATGTAGTGTACTGTTATAGAAACATAAAATCGTGTTTCCTAACATGAGGAATCTCCAGGGCCTCCTGAAAGCGCTGCCTCTTCCCGTCTCCATTGTAACACCAATTACAGTAATTTCCCTTGTACTGAAATGAGGCTAAACAACTCTATCTAGTATCAAACGAACTGGCCTTATTGTTCTGGGCTATCACCAATTATTTGAGGCTGTGTTCCACACAGATGTCTGTACACTCAGCCATGAAAAGCTAAACAGAGCTGACCTGATGGGTCTCATCCACAAGGGTTTGGAGACCCTGTGCTGCTTTCACAAGTGCAGCAGAAATGTTGTGTATCTAACTCTTTTGGTCCTAATATGTCCGTAAAAGCAAGCAGAGGATTATCTTACATAGCAAAAAGACTATGGCACTAATCCTGGCTGCTGCTAAAGAGTGCACAGTGCAATGGGGAAGGAATGCAAAGGTGTCTTTGATGGCTACTCGGATTTGCATCAGATGCTCTAAGGGCTGCTTTAATTGGTGCTGTCTGTCAGTGGCCCCAGGGAGCTGTTACAGCAGCCAAGCATTACCAGAGTGCATGGAATCCCAAATCAGGCCTTACATCACAGGTCCTCCATCAGCCTTGCTATCTGTAGTGCCAGGCAAGAACAAAACAGATTCAGTGAATAGGCTGGGGGGAGGAGAACAGACAATTCTTTGGCCTTCACTGTGGTGGTGGTGGGGGGAGGACAGCAGGGGATGGAGTCACGAGTCACCAGGTATTTCTGCAACACAGCTGTTAACTGAAGGCTGGTCACTCTCCTTAATTTTCCCCCTCCATTCCAGATATCCGTCTTTCCCTCTCCCAATAGGCCTTCGGCTCACCATCCAATACAATGAAGGTGGGGTATGCTCAGGTAACTTCTGAGCTATGTGCACATGTGAACTTGGCCTGCCGGAGTGAAGAATAGGTTTCTTTAGCTTGAGTTGAATCTGATTTTGGTGAGGGCGAGAGGTTTAATTTTCTTATGTGGAGTGCTTCATGTCAAAGTGACCCTGATGTGCGTAAGGTGATTTACAGTTCTGGTGATCTGAATGCACACTTGTGCTAGACACAACAAGCTTTGTTCAGCGTCACTCATTAGAGCAAGTTCTGGAGGATTTTTAACCAGAAGGGAGAAGTGCTGAAAAGCTTCAATATGGGACCCATATGCTCATAAGTCTAAAAAGAATGACATGCTGTCAGATGAAGTGGGCTCATTAAACACCCTTCACACACACTCATTTTATGTTAATGTAATTTTTTTGGTGAAAGGGGAATCGCTTAAATTGGCTGGCTCAGCCTTCTCACAAATCCTTGACAGAAGCCATCCTGTGGACCCAATTTCCTGATTCAGCCAGGTGTATTTATGGATGCAACTCCACAGAGGCACTTGACCAAGGACATCAGTAACCAATTCACAGGTGGTTCTAATCTCTTCAGTGGAAGTTCAGGGCCAAAGCAGCTGGGCAAGTCGCAAACACACTTTGGCTCTTCAGGGTTCTGGGCAAGATGGCTGAGTATCTTGTTATTGAAAGTGCCAATGCCAGTGCCTCAGCTGTGTGGACAATAGGAGGGCCCATAGCAGCCAACTTCTTCACATCTTAACTATGTTGGTATTTGTTCCTGCTCAGTGGGGATGTGGGGGATGGGAGGGTGATGAAACATTTTCAAAACACTGATAGCATTAATTCTGGCCATAAGCAACTTAGCTGTTAAATTCACTAGGAGAAGATACTATGATTAACACAGTGTATAGCCTTGTACTTTATTGCCAGCTGAATAAACTAAAAATATTTTCGGGAAAAATATGCTGTAAGAATAAAATCTGCATGTAAGAAGTACGTACGAAACACACTGGTAGCAGCAACCAGTTCTGCATTCTTAACATTTATTTCTTATGATGGCAGGTTGTGGGGTACATATGACAGGAGTGTACATGTCTGAATATAGTTCAGAGTAAATGGAAAACTTCTTGGATGCAGGGATGAGATCCTTGCTAGTGTGTATCAGTATGTTTGCATTGACTTCAATGGAGCTATGGTGATTGATGTCCCCTGAGGATCTGCCCATTATTTTTACACATTACCTTTGCTATTTGCACATTATTTTGCTTCACTCTGCCACTCATGAGTTACTAAAGGCCCTCAGTAAATTGTGGAAATAAATAATGTTGCCATAGTCAGCTTTTTGGACATCCTTCATATGCAAAGTAATCTTAGAAAAGAATATTATCCCCTAAGAGATGGGCCTTTAAAAAAAGAGAGAAATCACTCAAAGTAAAGTAGCTATATTCTTTTGGAACACAAAAGAAACAGTTATCTACAGGACAGTAACTGGTCAGCTCTTTTTCTACTATGCAGGGAATATATGGGCTCTGGTTGGCAAACAGGCTCTTTCAATCAGCATTAATTACCTGGGCTACTATAAATTATTTCAGGTTCGCTTATAATGCAGATTTCATGCTCAAACAAGAGATTAGTGGAGAATAAGGACCACAATGGAATTAGATCAGGCCTGTAAATTTCAAGCTATATTTGTTCACTTATCAAATTAATTTTTTCCTGCCTCTTAGTACCCTGTTCTAGTCATGATATATTCCATGAACATGAACCAAACTTCACAGAGTACATAATGGATGTTGTCCCACCACTCTTTGACAGTGAGTACAGCATTCATCTTCTGGTCACACTTATGGCTAGATAGGGTCTGAAATAAAACACACTGATATCAATGAAAGTCCTCTCATTGACTTTTTTATGGATTTTGGACAAGGCACAAGGCAGGATACTGACCAGATGGTGGGACACTGTATGCAGGGACATGACCAGGATGGGCATAATGGAGAAAAATTCCATGGACAGAAATGAATGGTGATTCTATCCTGCTACCCATCTCTGTAAAATTGATTTGGGATGAGAAGACACAAAGTGAGCTGCTTGATTGCTGTTTGACCTATTAAGTACACATTAATAAAATGTAGAACCAGTTAGCTCTGTTAACTTTACCAGACTATTTTTACAATGATGCTTATGGCTTAGAACTTAGATCAATACATCAGGGTTTGAAGATTTCCCTGGACATTTTGTAATACTTATGTGAAATCAGCTAAACTATTTTATTTCATTTCCTTGCTGACTAGAGCATTTGAGCCAAATTATTGGGTTTGACTGAGTTACATGACTAAAAGTAGCTTTCCTGTTTTAATCTGCTTCACATGTATATTCTCTAGGTTATTAGCACAAAATACTGCATTTTGTTACCCATCTGGGATTTTTCCTCCTCTTTACTGCAAGCTACATTTATTTAGTATATTGTTTTTGCCTTTCTTTATATGCTTCTCCAGATAAAATTAGAATTCTGCATTAGCTTCATCTTTAGTGCTCTCTGGTAGACAAATTAAATAGCCTATAAAGTTGATGTATGGCTATTACATTTTTTTTTTTGCCGTGAGAATTGCACATGGTATTTTTTCCATTAATTCATATTTCGTTATTGTAAAAACTTTACATCTTTACCTACAATATGTTAAAAAATTGATCCAACAGTCCCAGGATAAAAGTTTACCTTTTTCAGGATTGATTTTTATACCTATTCTGTAATTAAATTAATCCTTAGTGGCATTTTAATGCTAAATCTAATAATATAATTAGACATCTGGATTATTAACTGATCTATAATGCCATGACAATTGAATTTCACTGTCTCTGTACATTTGATCTAGAAGTTACTCAGAGTATGTTGTGTAATAACTTAAATTTCAAGATCTTAATGGTACTGAATTTGCAAAATTCAGATAGTATTTGAGTGATACAGGATATGATTTACTTATTCAGCTGTTAACTAGCTTCAAGTTCTGGTACTTTTCAGTACAGGAAATAGAATTTCTGTATACACAATAAAATGCAATTAAACTGAATTTTGTATTTTAATTGCCGTATGTCAAAATGCTTTCCAGAGTTAATAGGTGGGACCTCTGTGATCATCTAATCTGACCTCCTATATAACACAAGCCACAGAACTTCACCAAAATAATTCCTAAGGCATGTATTTTTAGAAGCGTGCATTTTAGAAAACTATCCAATCTTGATATTGAAAATTGCCAGTGGTACCACCACAACCATTAGTAAATTGTTCCAATAGCTTATTACACTCACTGGTAAATTATGCCTTATTTGCAGTCTGAGTTTGTCTAGCTTTCTACCTCTCTCTGCTAGATTGAAGAGCCTGTTGTTTCCCATGTAGGTACTTTGGTGACTTGATCACAGTCTACCTTAACCTTTTTTTTCAGCTAAATAGATTTAAACTCCTTAAATCTGACATGTTTTCTAACCCTATAATCGTTCTCGTGGCTCTTCTCTGAACTCTTTCCAATTTATTAACATCCTTCTTGAATTGTGGACACCAGAACTGGACACAGTATTCCAGTAAGAGTGTTACAAGTACCAAGGAGAGACTATTCCTACTTGAGATTCCCGTTTATACAACCAGTCATCACAGTAGCATTTTTGTCCAGTGTCACACTGAAAGTGCAAATCCAGTCACTGCTTCCCAAGATAGTGTCCCCCATCCTGTCAGTTTGTCCAACGTTCTTTGTTCCTAGATGTATACATTTACACTTACTATCTGCATGCCCACAGTTTGCCAAGCAATCTAGATCATGCTAAATCAATGATCTATCCTCTTCTTTAGTTATCACTCTCCTAAGTTTTGTGTCTTCCACAAAGGTAATCATGATTTTGGTGGGTTTTTTCCAGGTTGTTGATAAAAATGTTAAATAGCATAGGTCCAAAGACCAATCCTGCAGAACCTCACTAAATATATACCCACTTGATGATGATTCACTCTTTACAATTACATTCTGAGACCTATCAATCTGCCAGTCGTGTGGGTGTGGGGGTGGGTGGGTGGGATGGAGGGAGAGAGATATGGAGAGCAGAGAAGGCAGGGAGATACAGAAGGGCTATTTCTCATATCAGAAGAGTGGTAAGGTAGTCTGTGGTGACACAGAAAAGTGCTGGACCAGTCCTGTGGGATCAGAGAGGAGTGCAGAGAGTATCTCCATGAGGCAGGCAGCAGCAGGACTATTTACCAGTATCCTGGAATGGCTGGGAGTCCCCTGGAGTTGTTAAAAGGATTGTTATTCCTCAAGGATCTAATAAGACCTAGTTTATTTTTATATAAATGCAAATGTTTAACTGGTAACAAAAATGAGCATTCAAGGTGTGATCCTAAGCCCACTGAAAGCACTGCCACAGCTCCCATTGATTTCAGTTATCTAGGATTCTAACAGAAAAATCTGTATTTTTCCCTTATGCATAGAGAATTAGATAGTTTATAATTTGAAGGACTTTATCAGCCTAACTTCTATGCAGTCACCTGGTGCATTAACTTCATCGGGCCATGCAGCCTGGGGCTGCCTAGCTATCTGACTACAGTGGGCCTTACTGGTCTGGATGAAAGGATACCTAGCTGCAGATGGCTAAAACAAAAATTTCAGCTTTATGCTGCAAACTTTCAGAGCTTTTCCACAACTAGGGCTGTTCAGTCTAAGGGAGTAACTATAGCCCAGATCCACAAACGTATTTAAGTACCTAAACCCCAGACTTGGGTGCCTAATTCCCAGTTTTAGCTGCACTGTGATCCATCAAATCCTGAGGTGCTTTAGCTCACTCGACAACCAAGTTTTCAGGGTTACAATTCCCTTGGTGCCTGAGATTCTGCTCTGGTCATGAGTGCTCGTGCCTTCCTCTAGGGATCCAGATGCCTATTTCCCACCAAGGTCGCAGAATGATTCACAAATCAGAGGCGTGTAGGACGCCCATTGACTTCAGAGAAAGTTAGGAGTCTATACCGTTTTTTGGATCTGTGTCTAGACACTTACCTCAGGTATTGTGGATTTCAGAGGTGTTCCCGTGTGTGTGTTTGGAGGGGCTGGGGGGACATGCTTTAGACGCCTAAAAGTTAGGTGCTGCAACACTTACCATTACAACACCTAAGTCCCTTTATGGATCTGGGTTTATATTCCTTGCTTTGGAATTAGGCCTAGGTGTAGCCATATCCAAGGGTAGGATCAGTGATTGTTCTACACATATTCCTGTGGGGATCCTGTAACATGCAAGATTTTGTGGTTTCTGTCTGCCTAGGGAAGAATTCAACCCATTTAAACTTCTACAGCTTTTCATCTCCAAGAGCTCAAAGGCCTTTAGTGACATGGATTCATATGGCGTTATCCTGTGAGATAGGTGTAGCTATCATTTGGGGAAGGTTGGTCCTGTGTCTGGGGGTGTGACCTGAGCCGAAGAAATATATCTGGGTTCAATTCCCAACTCTGCCACAGATTTCTGGTGACACCTTGGGCAAGCCTCTTAAAAAACCCTTGCCTCAGTTCCCCAACTGTAACATACCCCTTGATTTCTCCCACCCTTTGTCTGTTTAGATTGTGATCTCAATGGGGGAGAGACTTCCTTTCAATTTTTGTCCAGCACCTGGCAAAATGGGGGCCCCAATCTAAAGTAAATGAAGAAATATATTCCTTTTACAGATGATAAATGGATTCACAAATTATTTTACTTGCCCTTCAGTGCTCAGAAAATCGACTACAGACAGGGCTAGAACTCAAGACTTCCTAGCATCTTTACTGCTATACTGTGCTGCCTCTAAAATAAACAAACTATGCTGGCCATGTACTGAAAAGAGCATTTGCAAAGGCTTTTCCTTCCAGAAACTGAAAGGGAGAGCCTATAGCAAAAGCTAAAAAGTTCACAGAACAAAGTACGAAGCAATTACATATAACGGTTTAATGAATATCCAAGTATACAGCATTCTTAAGAGCTTAGTCTTCCCTTGTCTACCTTTCTAGACAGAGCAAGGTAAATTTGGCAAACTTTCTTATGGAAAGAGCACATGGTGTTAGGAAAGTTTTCCCAAAACTCACTCATTGCCCTTCCTCTGAATACATCTTATCTTTTGGCCCACTAAACTGCAAAAGTCAGGGACTAAACTGTTAGCTGATTCATGCTGCCTCTTCCTTTCCATCCATCCATGCATAGCAGATGTCACTGAATACCAGCCGTGCATCTAGAAAAAGGAGGCAAAACTACAGCATAGCCCTTGAGTCAGCCTGTTATGGGGAGACTGAAATCTCCCTTGAGTCTGTGAATATTGCCAGTCCCAGGCAGCTCCAGGAGTGAAAGACACAAGGTTGCCTGTGAACTCAGCTCTTCTGTGCTTTGAGTCACAAGGTAGGCCATCCACCTTCTCTGTTAAGATCATGGAACTCTGAGAGTTGAAATCTAACTATTCAAATGCACTAATATGAACACATTCATTTTTGTGTTCAAAGCACTGAAAGACAATGAAATGTCAAAAAGGAGCAAAAGCAGGTGTTTGTACCGTATCAGTATGGAATATGAGATGCTACTTTACCCCATTATTTATTAATGTAAAGCTATCTTCAAAGAGTCTGTGATGGCAGAATACCCCAAGTATAATGTTACCTGATCGAATAATGTGAAAACGTGTCTCCTGTGGTGTGCTAATTTACAGTGGGCTTTTGTATGTCAATGGTATTACTCTGACGAGATATTTAATGTAACTTGCTCTATCAACACCACACCAATCTTAGGCTTAAGTGTCTACTTTATATAGAAATAATCACAGGCTGGGTCTACACTGCTGCGATCAGATCGATTGCTCTGGATCAACTGAGCAGTCTGTGTGGACCCGCTCAGTCAATCCAGCAAGCAACGCAGGAAAACCACCCCGGTAAGTGGGGTAGCATTGCGTCAAATGGAGCGCTGTTCCCTTCGACGCCGCGCGGAGGAGACGCTGCAAAGTCAATGCTGCCGAATCGCGAAGGTAAGTGTAGACCGGGCCACAGACAACTTATCTTTAGGTTCATCCAGTTAAGAGAATCTGATTACAAATTCTGTGTTTTCTTTTCAATGAAATCCTAGCAATTGCAGGCTCCAGTCTAAAGTGATGCTCTTTGTATGACTTCTGCATGGAAAAAGTTGTTCCTCTATCCCCACACTGATATCCATGTGCAGTTACATAGGTAAGATTGAAGTACCATTGGAGTCAGTGAAAAGACTTCAGTGAGCTTTAGATAGCCTTATGCTGTCATCTAAACCAGTAGTTCCCAACCTTTTTCAGTGGACGCCCCACTAGTTAACACTAAGTAAAATACATATTTCCCACTCTGTTTTTGACCGGCCATAAACATACATAACCCCTATAAACACATGATGATGATAACACTAAATTACATTAATAATAAATTGCTCTTATCTGAGTAAGAAACTAAGCCTTCCCTGGCACGCCCAGTATGGCCCTGCATCTTCCCGTCTCTAATGGACTGAGGGTAATGGAGGCAAGCCCTGGCAGGTTGGCTGGGACTGGTCCAGGCCCCCATCAGCATGAGGCTGCTCCTCTCCAGCTGGGCACTCAACCAGTGCAGGCCTGGAGGGCCTGCTCCTCCGCTTTGGCTGGCTCGAAGCTCAGGGGGGCTGTGCATGATACGCATGAAGCATCAGGGAACGCCTGTAATCTTTGGTGCCTCCCCAAGGGGTTCCTGCATCCCAGATTGGGAGCCATTGATCTAAACCACAGTTACATGTACTATAGATACGATAACCCAAATCTTCAGATATCTTCACATGAATTACCTCAGTAATATGCTGTTGAGATCACCAGCAGAACTGCATTCATCTTTTTAAAGTCTTGATCACTGACTTTACTGCAGGCGTTGATGGTGAATGTAGTTCCCATTCATTTTATTTTGCTCTGCACTGGTCCATACATTTATAATAAAACAATCTGGGAAAGCTGATGTATTAGGGTTATTCATGATCTAATTCTACCATCAGTTATTGTTCAAGGTGAAATGCTATCATTATTGTTCTGAAGAACAGACTAGATGAGTTTAAAAGTCCCTTCTGGGTTTATCTAATCATCTAGGAGTCTTAGATGGTGCCCATTTTAGGAGCTATTAAACCTGCTGATACCAACTGACTCAAAGCAATCTCAGCATTGCTTTCAAAAGGGTTTAGTCATTATCCACAGTTCTCCCACACTGGATTCCTCCTGGTTTACTAAATACGTCTGTGAAATAAATCCCTCTCCTGCTGCCTGTGATCTGACTCTGCCACTATGATTTCAAAAACATTCCTGCCAGTCATATGTCAACTCTGTGTCCTCCTCTCCTAGGGTAACAGATTGCTGAACTGTCCGTATGCCACTCTCTGAAATGTTCCCAGTGGCTTAGCTGTTGGGATTTTCTGTTGCTCCTCCCACTCAAGCTTCTGTAAGAAGGGGAAAAAGAGAGTTCTCTACAATCCCCCCTCACCCTTGTCTTTTAGCTGCAAACTTTTCCTTCCAATTGCTGGAAGAATTCCTGCCCCACCTGCTCAAACTGCTGAAATGTCATGCACAACAAAAATGCCCACTAGCAACTACTAAACCTCTGGCAAGATGCTTCTTCATAAGCTGTCTAAAGACAATGAGGGTGATGGATGTTTTAAAGCAGCAATTTCTGATCCTGCAGTGCAAATCTTAGATTGCATAGATGCCAGCAGTGCTTCTCCCCTGATCAGACTGTCTGCTTTCTTGGATTTCTGAGACAAATCTTTCTTTGTGGTTGTCCCAGTTTCCCTTGGAGCGACATCAAGCAAAACAACTTTTACTAGGTTGTCTGTTTCTTCCACCATGCCTCTCAAATATTCCATGGGCATCTGGAAGGCCATGAGATAAGCTGCCATTTTGGAAATGGAGACTGGAATTAAAATGTGGGTGTGTCAGCACTATTGCACAATACCATCTTTAATCCTTTTTTTGTGTGCTTTTAGTTCTGTAATTAATGAGAGCTGGATCACAGGGGCTTTTCCACCACTTAGTGTTCCCCTTCCTCCCTCCTGGTTTCACTTTCCATGCAAAAGTCAATTGTATTATGCGAGGATGAGCAGATAATTTAACCTAAGTCTCACAAAATTCACCTGACTGTAGGTGAGTAAAATATCTTTCACTTTCTCATGTTAGAAGCAAGAGGAAGACCAAGGCCCATTACTCAATGGGCAGGGGAGAAAACAATAACAAAGAATGTGGAAATGGCAGAAGTGCTAAATCACCTTTTTGTTTCAGTTCTTACCAAAAAGTTTAGTAGCAATTGGGCATCTATCTTAATGAATGCCAGTGACAATGAGGTAGGCTCAAAGGCTAAAAAAGGGAAAGAACAAGTTAAAAATTACTTAGACAAGTTAGATGTCTTCAAGTCACCAGGACCTGATGAAATACATCCTAGAATACTCAAGGACCTGACTGAGGAGATATGAGCCATTAGTGATTATCTTTTAAAAGTCATGGAAGACAGGAGAGTTTCCAGAGGACTGGAAAAGGGCACTATATTTGCCCATCTATAAAAAGGGGAATAAGGACAATGTGGGGAATTACAGACCAGTCATCTTAACTTCAGTACCCAGAACGATAATGGAGCAAATGATTAAACAATCAATTTACAAACTCCTAAAACATAAGACAGTGATAAGTAACACACATGCATTTGTCAAGAACAAATCATGTCAGACCAACATAATAGCTTTTTTTGACAAAGTAACAAGCTTTGTAGATAGGAGGAAACAGTAGATGTGGTCTATCTTGAGTTGAATAAGGCTTTTGATGCTGTCTCACATGACTTTCTCATAAACAAAGTAGGAAAATATACCCTAGATAGAACTACTATAAGGTGGGTGCATAACTAGTTAGAAAACCATTTCCTGAGAGTAATTAACAGTGGTTCACTGGCAAGATGGAAGGCATATCATGTGAGATCCCACAGGGATCAGTTCTGGGTCTGATTTTGTTCAATATCTCCATCACTGATTTAGATAATGGCATAATGAATGCACTCAAAGGTGTGAATGATTCTAAGTTGGGAGGGGTTGCATATGCCTTGGAAGATATTAAAATTCCAAATGATCTGGACAACCATTCAGAGTACATAGGATGAAATTCAATAAGCACAAATACAAAGTACTCCATTCTAGGAAGGAACAATCAATTGCACACATACAAAATGGGAAATGACTGCCTAGGAAGGAACACTGTGGACAGGGATCTGGGGGTCATGATGAATCACAAGTTAAATATGAGTCACCACTGTCACACTGTTGCAAAAAAGTAAATATTATCCTGTGATGTATTAACGGGAGTGTTGTAAGCAAAACACAAAGTAATTCTTCCATTCTAGACTGCACTGATTAGGCTTCAACTGGAGTATTGTATCCCGTTCTGGGCACTACATTTCAGGAAAGATGTTGACAAACTGGAAAAAATCATTATTGTTGCTCTTCTCTGGAGTAAAGGTCTAAAAAAAATGACCTATGAGTGAAGACTGAAAAACTTGGGTATGTTAGTTTGGAGAAGAGAAGACTGAAGGGCGACATGATGATGATTTTCAAGTATATAGAAAGTTTTTACAAGGAGGATGGAGGAAAAATTGTTCTCAATCTCAGTATAGGACAACAAGCAATGGGTTTAAACTGCAGCAAGGTGTTTAGGTTGGACATTAAGTTAAACTTCCTAACTATCAGTATAGAGAAGCACTGGAATAAATTACCTAGCGAGGTTGTAGACTCTCCGTCATTGGAGATTTTTAAGAGCAGGTTAGACAAACACCTGTTAGGGATGGTCTAGATATTACTTAGTCCAGCCTTGATTGCAAGGGACTGGACTAGAAGATCTCTTGAGGTTCCTTCCAGTTCTACAGTTCCATGATTCTCATTCCCACCAATCTTCATTGTAAAGAGTGAGGAAGTATACATTCTGCCTGGGATGGCAAATTTTGATATTGGTTGAGTATGCCTTATAAAATTTGGCACCTGTAAATGCTGATGTTCTTTATCTAATGAAACCTTAAAGAAGAAAAATCCTTTCTCTGGCTTTGCCTTGGGCCCACCAAGCTCTTTATTTCATCAGGATGTCAAAATATCTTTGACTATAGAAAGAATTGCTTAGTGAAAGAATACATCATTTGTTAAAGAAAAAGCAGACATGAACATCATATGCTCTATTATACTGGCAAACAGCATAACCCTTAAAGACAGCTGAGAGACTCAGGAAGTGGGGCAATATTTTTGTGTACTAAATATGTCCCTTCTGTATTAAGTATAAATGTGTATTAAGTAGTCTGGAGCAGGAGACAAAAAAACTAGGAGCTCACAATTCTGTATGACACATTGTTGATGCTTTTAAATTTCTGTAATCACTTGTTGCAGAAGATAAGGAGAAATTAGTTTCTACCTATTCTGACCCCAGCTGGAAGTATTTCAAATAGAAAAGAATGCATGTCATTTCTGAGATCCACAAGGCGGTGAAAAAGTCTTCTCCTAAAACTGGTAATCACACATTCCTTACCTCTGCTTTATTTTTGCTAAGAGGGTGAGTAAGGGCTAAGCATACTGGGTAGAATCTGAGGGCACCATTCTCTTGTCCTAGTCCATGAGGGTAATACCTTGGAACAACAGGAAGACACAGGACAAGTTCAGACTGCTGCATATCCCAGAGGCACATCATAATACCCACACGATGAGTCTCCAGTCATGTTTGCCCTGAAACTCTTGAGTAACCTGATGATATCTTGATTCACCATAAACCCACTGCAAGTTTCAGCAGAGACAGGGATCAGAGGGCTGCACTGATCCATGTTAGAATACAAACAAGCTTGCCTCCTTGCTTACAGATGAATTCTTCCATCTCATCAAAATGGTTCTATGTGGAATACAGACAAGCTCATTACTTTATCTGAGTCCGGAAACAACCCAATCTACCTGAGGGATTACTACTTCACTCTCTAACTATGATTGCCTTCAGAGGCTAGAGTCGACTAGAGCAATGGAATTGCCAACCTCAAGGGTGAGACCAACCAGAGCTGGAGACAGTGATATGAAGGTGAGGTGTTTTTTCAGCAGTTGGCCAATGGCTGCAGAGCTCACTGCCAGGTACGGCTGTGCAATTAATAGTTATTCTGGATCAACCCAATAGAAAAATGTTTGTTTTTTCTGGGAAAACAAACATTTCTTTAGGGTTGAATGAAACGTTTTGTTTGACCTGAATCTAAGGTTTGGTTTTGTTTGAAATGCAAAGGAAATTTGGAAACTCCATTCACAAAACCAAGGAAGAGGTGATCAACTTCATACCCTGGTGGCTAGAGCTTTCAGGTGGGATTTAGATGACCCAGGTTTAAGTCCCCATTCTTCCTGATTTAATATTCATAGGAGCAGGGACTGGAAGCCAGGTGAGTGTCTCCCTGCCTCCTCCTCCCCCCACTTAAGGTGGATGCTTCAACCACAAGGCTATAGAGTCATTCTCTCACTTTGGCCTCATAAATATTTAAGCATTTATATAAAGTGGAACAACTTCAACCAGAGATATTTGAGAGCAACACAGAATATCCTATAGCCTGGTGGCTAGGGCACTTGTGAGACCCACGTTCAGGGCCCAACTCTGAATCAGACAGAAGGGAAACTAGAACCTGTATCTATATACTCTAATGATGAGACCATAAAGAGGAGAGCATAGGCACCTCCTCCTTCTCAGTTACATGGATAGCTCTCAAGTCTCCTTGTGAATCTAGCATTCCGTTCCTAATGCCCCCAAAGGCAAAGATTACTAAGTGAGCTTGATACAAACCCTTTATGCTTAACAATCTGTCCCGCCTTGTATTTAGCTCAGATACTGGGTATCTGCTCCAGAATGGCGGAAGAGCTCTGTGTAGCTTGAAAGCTTATCCCTTTGAATAACAGAAATTGGTCCAATAAAGGGTACATCACCCACCTTGTCTGTCTGAATAGCTTAGGTCAACCTGAAACTACATTTTCCAGCAAATAAACAATTCATCCAAAATATTTCCCCCAGCTCTACTCGCAGACTACATCAGCATGGCTACAAAGCTCCACGCCTATGCAATGAAATACAGAAGAAGCTTCTTCCATCTTTGTGTTACTCAGATAAAAACAAAATAAGTTCTCTCCATTTGGGAGACAGACACATTAAGATACTGTGTGTTCTTTTTAAAATTTGTGATGTGCTAAAATACTAAGTGCTAACCATGATATTAAAAATCTAGGAAGAGAACTGGCAGAACATGCCACATTTTAAATTTAAAAGCAGAATTAAGGGGAATCCAATAAGGAGAATGTCCACTCCAAAATTATGAATCACTTGATTTTCTTGATGTCCTTTTTGTCCTTCATAGCATGGGAATAGAGTTTATTTCAAGGCAATCAGTAAGATTTCCTTACCATTCCTTAATTGACAAGTTTTCTTATTAAGCAAATTTAATCAAGACTGCTTGTGCAATTATTTTATATACCATATGTATTAAGCAATATCAAACTAGAGATAAAGCAAATTGCTAGCTCTTTGCTTTCAGCAAAATAAGAAAATGTGTATAAAATACAATAATTGGTGTTCAGTGTTAATACCATATGTATATTACAATTACTGCAATTAAGATAAAAAATATATTCTCAAGCTAAAATGTTTCCTGAATGAAATGACTTTGTTTCTTCCCATCTATTAAAATGTTAATAAACTTTAAAATAGGATGTTCTGTACATTTCATATTAAAACACTGTATTGTGGTCTAAATGTGCAGGACAGAAAGCAATGGCAACTGACAGTACTGAATATTTACATGGCATGATGAAGTTTGATTGTTTGTTTGTTTAATGCATACTTTGGCTATGTCACATCCTCCCGTTAAGTATAGTAATAAAAGCATTCCTATACTAGCTTTGTTATAATTTGGTAATTATGTGACTTGTCTAAGAGAAGTTTCTGCTTTATTTTGCTAAAATAGCTTTTGTCACTAGTAAATAGTCATTTTAACTTACTCACGGGTAAAATGAACAATCTTAACAATTCCACAGCAATCCCTAACCTTGATTTATAGTTGAAACAATTAGCTTATTTTTACTCACTCTGCTACACCCTCAGATGCTGCTCATTGGAGTATCTGTTTACTCTGGTGACTGAATTTTCGGTCACAAACACTATGACACAGGCCAGATTTTCAGAAGTAGGCAAATGCTGCAAAAACATTGGGAACTACTACCTTATGCACAAATATATGACCTCTGTGCTCCAGTTAGGTGTTTGCTCATGCATATGCCTGTCTGAGAAGAGCGGCTGTTGATGTTTTTCATTTAAGGTGACTTTTATCCAGCAATACAGAAATTGTGGCAGGACTGCAGTGCAGCAGGACTGCTTTGGTGGGGCAAATGTGTACAGAAACTGCCCAGCCTTATAAGAATAGGTAACTGAGCTCTCCTCTATTTCTACATGGTCCAGGATGGAAAGGATACTAGAGCAGGCTAGGTGAGGGACAAGGGTGTGGTTGGTGGACTGTGATTACACAAAACCAGTAGCTACAAACAATGGGAGTTTTGCCATTGACTTCAACTGGGCCGTGTTTTCACTCACTATTTCTCTAAAACACCTTTAAATTTCCCTCTGCTACCAGCAACTACTTCTTGGTAGTGATAGGGATGATCAAAAACTCTCTTGCAAAAGTTATCTGAGGCTGCATATATCCCCTCTCCTCCTCAGCAAAATTAAAGGAGTGATTCATTTTTTTTAAACTGTAAACCTCTTATACTAGAGAAGACAGACCTGAATATCCTTTCTTTATAGCTGCCATATTTTGGTCTTACTCCGAAATGTTCATTTCTAATTTCAAATTGTTCCTTTTAAAAGTTTAAACCATCTCTTTGAGTGACTAACTGCTTCACTTACAAAAATATTAATTTTTAACCAGAACATTTACTTTTCACAGATGAAATTACAGGTTTAAATAGTACTTTTTTAAAATGTCCAGCTATGCTAGTTTGTCCAAAAGGAGGAACTATTTTCTCATTCCCTAAAAAGTTTATAATGATCAAACTGGTACATTGATTCATTTTTTGTGCCTAATACATATTTTGACAATTAAAAATAATCCGAATAATTGTTCAAAATTCACAGCAATAGTGAGAGTTGCATCAAGGGAATGCCATTCATCTAAGAGAACTCATTGCAGGGTCTTAAAGAGGCAAACTTTTACCAAATCTAGCACTGCCAAATCTAGAGACTAGTTAATGGGCATTCAGGCAGTGAACGCTTGTGAAACAGAGCTCTCTGTTCCACCTGTCCTTTCATTACAGATAAAACTCATTGGGCCAAATTCCCAAATAGTGCAAACTGGTTTAGCTCCATGGAAGTTATGGTGAGTGGCCCATGATTTTTAACTCTTAAAACATGGTCTACTCCTCAAGTGTTGAAGACTGGCAATTTTCTTATATTTTCATCCAGACTAGCAGGAGGCACAATTCTAGGCAGAAGGAAGAATAGCTGGCTGCTGGATGACAGGGTAACTGAAACTCTTGGGAGGAACCAGTCAGAGTCCGTGCTATCTTCCCAGTCCTTTGCTGCTTTGTTTCTGGTTCCCATGCAGTAACTGATGTTTCAACAGCAGAATGAAAGAGTGGCAATAACTACTTGAGGGCAGGCATGAAGGGTTGATGAAACTCTTCTTGACAAGTGTATCACCACCACTCTGGGGCAAGGAGATGGAAATAAGAGAGGCCCCATTTGATTGAGGTGAAGGAGGTGGCAGGATTGCTAATGGGTGTCAGGGATATTAGGACAATTTCTGGCATCGTTTCAGCTACGTACATACAAAGCACTAAAGACCAACATTTATCTAGGGAAGAATGCTTTAGAGGACAGGGAACTTGCTTAGGTCTTGAGACAGCTGAGTTCAACTCCCTGTTCTAGCGCAGCCTTCCCGTGATTTTGGGCAAATCACATAGGGTATGTCTACACTGCAGAGTGAAGTCGATTTTTCTTTAAAACAACTTTCATCTGCCAAATTGTAGAAGTCACATGAGTGTGATCACACCACACTGCTTGCACTGTGCTTTTGTGTCCCTACTCACCATGCTTGGGTCAACATTCAAATTAGCATACCATGGGTAGCTATCCTACAATGCAAACAGCCGCAGAGGCTTTTGGGAAGCTTGTCATCCTCTCATGATGTAAAGTGTTAACTCCCCTTCCCTTCTTGTCCCAAACAAATTGCAAACGCTTTTTCATGCTGTTTTTCTATGCCACATGCACACTGTTGCCAGAGAGACATGGAACCTGTTCTGCTCTACACTATCATTGTGAGCATCACAAATACCTCTTGGCTTATCCTGCAGTATTTTCAAAGGTGAGACAGGAGCTGCAGCATGGAAAATAGCGATGTTACAGAGGCTGCTCTGCTACAGGCTATTAAGCGAAATAATTCCCATTTACTACATTCATGCTTCATCTTCAGTCAATGGAGCTCTGGTTCTGGTCCTAGGAAACAAGCACAGATTGGTGGGATCGCAGTGTTATGAAGGTGTGGGATGATGAGCAGTGGCTGCAGAACTTTCGTATGCGATAGGCAGGATGCAGAGCCTTGTCGATCACAGGGGTCATTTCACCTACATTAATGTGGGGTGGTCAGGGAAGGTGCATGATGTGTGCATCTTTAGGAACTTGGGTCTGTTCAAGAACATGCAGGTGGGCACTTTCTTCCTTGACCAAAAATTAAATACTGGGGACATTGAAATGTAAATTGAGATCCTTGGGGATCTTTGAACTTCGCATGGAGTTGTCCCCAACCCTGAAGTGTGTGAATACTCACTGAGAGCAGCTCTGACAGTGGAGAAGCGAGTGGCCATCGCTCTGTGGAACCTAGCAACCCCAGACTGGTTAGTTGGCAATCAATTTGGAGTCAGTAAATCCACCGTTGGAGCTGCTGTGATGCAAGTGTTCAGGGCCATCAATAGGCTTCTGTTAAGATGGGTAGTGACTTTAGGAAGCATGCAGGACATAGTGGATGAGTTTGCCATAACGGGGTTCCTGAACTGTGTGTGTGGGGGGGCAATAGATGGCATGCACATCCTTCTCCTAGCACCTGACCACCTTGAAACAGAGTACATAAACCAGAAGGGACACTTCTCAATGACGTTGCAGAGCCTTGTCGATCACAGGGGTCATTTCACCTATATTAATGTGGGGTGGTCAGGGAAGGTGCATGACGTGTGCATCTTTAGGAACTTGGGTCTGTTCAAGAAGATGCAGGTGGGCACTTTCTTCCTTGACCAAAAATTAAATATTGGGGACATTGAAATGTAAATTGTGATCCTTGGGGATCTTGCCCAGCCCTTGCTCCCTTGGCTAATGAAGCCCTACACCAGCACCTGGACAGGTAGAAGGAGCATTTCAATAACAGGCTCAGCAAGTGCAGAATGGAGGTGGAATATGCATTTGGGCATTTAAAGGCCATATGGTGATGTTTGTTCACTAGGTTAGACATCAGTGAAAAGAGCACCCCACCAGTTATATCTGCATTCTGTGTGTTCCATAATTTGTGTGAAACAAATGGTGAAAAATTCCCCCAGCATTCGGCCAAGGAGGGTGACAGGCTGGCCACAAATTTTGAGTGGCCAGGTTCCAGCGCTATGTACAGAGCCAACTGAGGAGTGCTTCACCTATGGGAATCGTTGAAAAAACGGTTTTGAAATGAAACACAGTAATGTATATCTCTGCTGTGCCTTTCTTTTTCCCATCCCGCACTCTTGAGCCAGCAGCCCCCTCCCCTTTTCCCCCCGCCCAATCTATGAATGAATAAAGACAGATGATTTTTAAAGCTGCAAAGTTTTATTTGTGACCCATTTCAATGAGGGGAAAGGAGGATACGTTAACATTATAAAGTGTCACTGTGCAAGCAACTGTGGTTGCATGCAGTTCTTAAAGGGGTTATCGCATCTTTCTGCTTGCCTCCTCCTGTCTGGAGTGCAGCACATACCGCACCCAGCTCAGCCTCCTCCGAGAGCACTTGGGGCTGTGGGCTGACTAAGTGGTATGTGGTGGAGTGTTTTGGAAGGGCTGCAGGGTGAGTCTGTCCTGCTGCTGCTCTTACTGGAGGTCTACCAGACACCTCAGTATGTCAGACTGATCCCTCGTAATACGCACCATCTGTTGCATATCATGCTTATCTTCTGTGTTCCATGTCCGTGTCTAGTTTTTCAGACAAGGACATCCCCCAGGCTCTGAGCTCTGTGTCAGCAGTCACGAAGGCATTCATTAGTTTGCTAAACATGTCATCCCGCATTTTTTTTTCCACTTCTTATTCTGGGAAAGTCTTTCAGCAGGAGTTCTGTAAGGTGGACGGAAGGCCAAAGTGTTGTCTATAAGGATACAAAAGCACAAAGTTGCCATTGGTAACTGACCCAAAGCAGTAAAAGAAATGTTACAATGTAAAAATAACTCCCCTTCATCTTCACTAGGCTAAGCCAGACCTGCATTCCAATGTGTAAGTAGGTGTAAGTAAGTGGTTCAGAGTGGCGTTCCAGACACGGTAAGCAAGGGGCTCTTGCATCCATTATGGAGAGGTTTAATTAGCACTAAAATCCACAGTCCACACTTGAGCAAGGAGAGGGATCACCAGGCTCCCCTATAACATGTTGAAGACTGGTTTGGGAGGAGGTAGGCAGAACAGATTAGAGGGCACTGTGGGTGAATTGTAGTGGCATAAAACATAAGGCCACCAGTGTCCTGACCCATAATGCCCATTGCAACAGTACTAGGACTAGGAATAGTCTTGGGCAGGTACACAGAGACCCCGTCCATGGCAGAGGAATAAAATGGAGTGACTATTGGTTGGGTACTTTAAACTTGTGTCATCTTCCATAGGTGACCATGTGTGATACCAGTCTTTTGGGGGTAATGCAGGTGGAAAGGGAAGATTTGTTGCAAGCATTGGTGTACAGACCTGGCCCTTATGCTGCTATGCTGTGTTATGCATTGATGCCTGCTCATTTAATAGCAGAGTGGTGGGGAAAAGAATCCTACTGTGGTGGAAGAAATAAGGCTGGCCTCCTCAGAAACCTTCTGTAAAGGACTATAGATTACCTACATGAAAGTTTCCTTGAAATATCCACAGAGGTTTCTTGCAGCATACCTCTGCACATAAATACTTTCTTCTGGGAGTAACCCTCCACTGAAGTTTGCCACCACCCCGTAAGACCCTCCCCTCCAAAAACACAAACTCCTTTTAAGAAGCTGTACTGGGGACATAACCGCAAAAATTAGATTGCCACACACACTCACCAGATGTGCCTTTCCCTGCATCTTGATCAGTCCCGCTGTCTTGTTTGTAGCTGGACTGTTCTGGGGAAAAGAACAGGTCTTGGTTTCAGGGAGAATGGATACCCCACTCTCCTGCACACTGCTCTCCTCATATTCATCGTCCTTGTCCATAGATGCATCCTCATTTGTCCTGGACTGGGATTATTCGGAGGTATTGACGTTGCAAGGTGGCACAGTGATGGTGTCACTGCTGAGAAATGCATGCAGTTCCTCGTAAAAGTGGCATGTTTTGGGTGTGGAGCCAGAGCAGCTGTTAGATTCCTTAATTTTCTGAAAAGTCTGCCTCAGCTCTTTGATCTTAACATGGCACTGCTGCTTGTCCTTGTTGTGCCCCTTCTCCAACATGTTGCGAGATATCTTCTCATAGATATCTAAATTTCTTTTTGTTGGCTCCGAGCTGATCCAGAACAGACTCTTTGCCCCACAGACCGATGAGATCCAAGACCTCTGGTCGACTCCCTGCTGGACTGTGTTTGGGCCATGCAGTCGCCATGAGTGGTTCAACTACAAAGCTCTCTCCATGCTGTCTAAACTGGAAATGGAAATTCAAAATTTCCCAGGGCTTGAGAGGAGGAGCTATTTCCTGTTTATGTGGCCATATTACAGCAGAGCATGAATGTGCAGAGCAGTCACAATGGGGCATTATGGGATACACCCAGAGGCCAAGGGCATAAATTTATTTTGCGCTCTGCCTACACTGATGTAAATTTGACCCAAGGAATTTGAATTCAGTGCTACGCCACTTGCAGAGGTGGTTTTATTAGGTCGACCTTTACCGGGCTTTAAATCGATGGAACTTACATTCCAGTAGAGGGGGTGTAAGCAGTGTTACATCAACCTCCATTGCCAGTGTAGACCAGGCCTAAGTCTCATGTCCCCATCTGTAAAATGGGGATAATAGGATTTCCTATTTCACTGGGGTGCAGGCTGCCATTTGAGCTGCTTAGTTACTGTAGTAATGGGAGCAATACAAAATATTTAAGGTAAAATAGATTCTTGTGCTCTAAGGATAAAACTCCTCTGGTAAGAAGGCCTGTTAAGTCCTATTTTGGTCACTTACATGATAGACATTATGAGTGTGTTCTGCACAAAGATGAATCTCACCCTACAGATTAAACTCAGGGTCATAAGAGCTATTTGAACATTGCAATGAATTCTGCAATTCTTAGTGATTCTTCCTCCCCCCCCTCTCCCCCTCCGCTTTAATACAGTTCCTTTTAATTAGTGAGCACTATCAGAATTATAGTTTAGCGTCCATATGGATATTCAATGACTGGTTCTCAGAAGGTGAGACTGAACTGTTCTGTGCAAGGAGGCTACCATGGAAAAACTTCAAAAGTATTTCTAATCTTTTCTTACAATCAGATTACAAAATGAGCTACTTGAAAGAGGAACTGATATTTTTAAACTTGTTACTCCCTGATACTGTGCCAGGTATGCGAAAATAACTTAACTGGAATTCAGTGATTGAGAATGGTTTATGAAGACTTCATATATGTTTTGCTCTGAGACCAGTTTCTATGTGGCTTGTCCGTCAAGGGAAAAATATTCCTTCAAGCCTCTAATAACCTACAAATTGGATTGCTGCCCAACCCCCTAATTTGCTGTCCCCTTTCTTCTTCTTTTCTCTGTAACTAGGACTAAGGAAAAAATATAGCTTCAAGCTGTTGTCACTGGTAATTATGTCCAGCTCAGATAAAGTGTCATGACCTGTAAGGGTTAGGTCAAATGTCAGAAAGCTTATGGGAAACAGTAGAAGTTTGAAGGATTCTGAATAAGCTTTAAATATTTACTCCTTTTGTAGAAGATGCCTATACCCCCTTAAACCTAGTAAAAGACAGACTGTCAAAACATGTGTAGAGTGGCCATGTGCTAAATTAATCTTTTGCCAGGCATAATGAGAAAGTTTTAACAATTTTTTTCCACTGGAAATGCTGCATATTGAGGCCTATTTAATATTTTCACAGTTTTGCTCATCTTAGATTTGCTTGTTTAAATAAGATTAGAATAGACTAGTTAGGATCAACCATACTATATAAAATCCTTGGTTTACTTTGTATGGCAAAACTTGTGCTAAGGACTACTCCAGTAGAAACTCTTCTTCCCTAAGCAACAATTTTACAGTAGTCTGATATTCCAGTAAGTCTTTGCTCTAACCTTTAGTAGGGCACTTATACTCCTCTCCTCAATGCCACAGCAATGGTATATTCCCTTTCCCCAACCCACCTTCCCTGTCCATTTTCAGCGACCTATCACATGAGGCTGTTTTACTTCAGGAATTGCAGTCTTTTTTGCAGTTGGGAGGAATACAGGAAGTTTCTTACTGATGTAAAGGGAAAGGCTTTTATTCATGTTTTTCCTGATTCCAAAAAAGGAAATCCTGCAATGAATTTTTCACAAATGGAGATCTCTTGCAATCAACCTCTTTGTGACGAACCTGAACAACACTATAGGAGATTTGGCTCCAGGTTGCAGGCCAAGCTCCATAAGCTTTTCTTTTTCTCCTGTTCGAGTCATCTACTGTACACATTCCTTCAGTTACCTTAGTCCTGAGAGTAATCAGGAAGCTGAAATGGGAGAAAGCAACTTTAATCCTCTTTGCACCAGCCTGGCCAAGAAAACATTGGTATATGGACCTACAACAACTCTCAGTACAATCACCAATCTTTCTCTCTCTGGTCGAGGATCACTTGTCTCAGAACCAGGGCAAGTGTCTGCACCTCAAACTGCAAAGTCTTCATCCATCTTGCATGATAACTGGCCGAGCTATGCTCAGGATGTCCAGGGCATGTTGGTCAACAGTAGAAAGGATTCCACCAGAGCCACCTACACAGCAAACTGGAGAAGGTTTTTGATGTGGGCTGAGTTGCACCATCTATCGCCTTTTCACACAGAGATCAGACATATCCTGAATTATCTCTTATACCTGAAGTCTACTAGCCTCTCAGTCAGTTCAGTGATTCCATTTGGCAGCCATTTCAGTGCTACATCTACCTGTGGATGCATCTGCAGTCTTTTCACTCTTCTTAATAGTGAGATTTCTTAAGGGGCTTATGTATCTACTCGCCTGTTTGATGTCTGGTTCCACTGTGGGACCTGAATTTGGTATTGACTTAATTGGGCTTCCTTTTGAACCTATGGCAACATCATTTTTATCTGTCTGTTAATGAAAACAGCATGTTTTGTGGTGATTACTTCTGGTAGAAGAGTGCCTGCGATTCAGGCACTTCTATCCGACCCTCTTTACGTGGTATTCCATAAGGTCTCTCTCAGGCTACACTCTATATTTATTCCCAAGGTTGTATCTGCATTCCAGTTTTAGTCAGACCATTCATCCTCCAATGTTCTTTCTGAAGGCTCACTTCAGCAAAGCAGAAGAAAGGCTTCATATCTTAGAGGTTTGTAGGGCATTGTCTTATTACCTAGAACTTACAAAGTCTTTGATATCCTGTCCTAGACATTTTGTGGCCTATACTGAAAGGTTTATGAGACAACATGTTACAATTCAATGTATATCCCACTGGATATCAGACTGTATTAAACTCTTTTTTGACCTAGCTAAAGTTTCAGCTCCTTTTGAGAATAATTCTACCAGGGCTCAGTTCACATCATAGTCTTTTTGAGCAACATATCTGTAGTAGATATCTGCAATGCATCAACGTAGTCGTTTGACTATACCTTTTCCAGACACTGTGCTGTTACTCAAGTTTCCTGTGCTGATGCAAACTTGGGCAGATCGGAGCTCAGTCACTCTTCAAATAGTCCTGTGAGGAAGCTGCTGGTTGGTCACCTACACACAATCACTGAAAGGAATAAAACCAGTTACTTGCCTGTACAGTAAATGTTGTTCTTTGAGATGTGTAGTGCATATCTGTTTCATGGTCCTCCCACCTTCCCTGCTCCTTCAACTCTTCTACCTCCCATGGTGGTAGCATTTACAAACCTGTTTCAAAGAACACCGACCCTGACCCAGAAAGTTTACAATCTACCTGACAGTCAGGATAGATTGTCGCTAAACTACATATCATGATCAGGGGTGGTACACTGCTGTGGTGTCCCAAAAGCATCTCTGGGAAGGAATTATGGTAGAGGGACTGACTGCACTATGCCTGCTTTCCCCTGGCTCCAGGAAGAATATTTTTTACCTGAAGCAAATTACTACCTTCTCCGTATACTGGTTCAGCTCTCTTTGCCAAGGCTTTGCCCTTTTCCCACCATGAGGAGCCAATCTTGGGTATCTCACAGAAGGATGCTAGGGGAGGAGTAGGTCTTTCTCATCTTCATTTCCTTGGACAAGGACACAAACTGGGATATAGACGTATGGTCTTACAACAAACAAAAGCAAGTGATAGGCATACTCAGTATGCACAAAAGATGGGAGTTTTAAATAAGTGAGACAAAGAATATTGCTACAAAAGTGGTATTATTTCCTGTCATGTCTGAATAAATGGGCTGGGAGCTCAGGGAACTACACATGGAGCAGAGGAACAGAGCATTCAACGCCAACCCGCAGCACAGTAGCTTGCACATTACTGCTCTGCTGCTGCTATCATTATTATTCATATGGCACTAAAAGCATATTAGATGCCTTACAGACACACAGGGAGATTTTCGGCTTGCCAGAGGAATCACTAATGTGACCCATGTCTTGCCCCACAATGAGTCTGCTGCTTCCACAACCTGTGCAAAATCCAACTGCAAAGCAAGACAATGAGCTCACACAGAACTATTGAATCACCTTATCCCTACTCCCACCTGCCTTCCTCAAATGTTTGAACCGTGGCATTTCCATTACATTTCAGACCCATGGAGGTGACCAGAGGATTTGGCCTTGAATTGTTCAAGTGGTGTTAAGTGGTTAATTGATCAAATTATATCCCCTCAATGCTGCAAATCCAACCAAAATACGGAATATTTTCCAAGTATCGAATATAGTGGAAAACATACTTTAAAGAAATAATTGTTGAATGCTTCCCTCAAATTAATGTCAATCAAACAATCATGTGTTGAGTCATATCACATGTTTAAATTTTGCTACTCATTGAAAATATTTTAATGACCTTATTTCCCCATATATTCCATATTTTTTTTAAAAAGAGGAATGACTTCTATTCTCCCTATAAGAATCTAAAGTTTTATCGGAACATATTTGTAGACAACACTTTATGTAAATAGTAATACCTCCTACAGCATTTTCCTCTTAGCTGTAATCAGCCAGACTTCCTCTGTGTCAGGTATTCCTCTGCTGCTATTTCTCCACTGGCCTTTTACCTTTCTTATCTTCAATGGTGTACGTGATAAATTTAAGATTAAAGCTGCATATTATTGCTTGAAATGGAGAATTCAGGTTGACGTAGATGTATTATAAATGTTTTTTATTCTCTACAAAGGTTTTTCTTTTGCGCCACATCAGACATGTTTAGAAGAGAAAAATATGATGATAGAATCCTAGAAATGTAGGACTGAAAGGGACCTTGATAGGTCATCTAGTTCTGCACTGAGACAGGACTAAGTATTATGTAGATGATCCCTGACAGGAGTTTGTCTAACCTCCAATGACAGTGATTCCACAGCCTCCCTAGGTAATTTGTTCCAGTGCCTAACTACCCTTACAGTTAAGAAGATTTTTCTAATGTCTAAACTAAATCTCCCTTGCTGTAGTTTAAGCCCATTACTTATTGTCCTGTCCTTAGTGGTTAAGGAGTACAATTTATCACGCTCCTTTTTATAACAACCTCTTACATACTTGAAGACTGCTAGCATGTCCTCCCTCAGTCTTCTGATCTCCAGACTAAACAAACCCAATTTTTTCCAATCTTTCCTCGTAGGTCATGTTTTCTAGACTCTCAATCATTTTTGTTGTTCTTATCTGGCCTTTCTCCAATTTGTCCACATCTTTCCCAAAGTGTGGGGCCCAGAACTGGACACAGTACTTTAGTTGAGGTCTCATCAGTGCTGAGCAGAGTGGAAGAATTACTTAATGTGTTTCTTACAGTGCTCCTGCTAATACATCCCAGAATTATGCTTGCTTTTTTGAGGGGGAAAAGGGGAGGCGGGGAGGGGAACAGTATTATATTTAGTGTTTGATCCACTATAACCCCCAATCTTTTTCTGCAGTAATCCTTCCTAGGAAGTAATTTCCCATTTTGTATTGGTGCAATTGATTATTCCTTCCTAAGTGTAGTACTTAGCATTTGTCCTTAATTAATTTCACTTTATTTATTTCAGACTTTCTCCAATATTTCAAGATTATTTTGAATTCTAGTCCTGTCTCCAAATACCTGCAACCCCTCCCAGTTTGGTATCATCCACCAACTTTATGAATGTATTCTCTATGCCATTATCCAAATAATTTGTGAAGCTATTGAATAGAACTATACACAAGACAGATCTGTGCAGGACCCCACTCAATTTGCCCTTCCGGTTAGATTGTGAACCATTGATAACTACTCTCTGGGTATGTGTTTCCAAATAATTGTGCATCCACCTTATAGTAGATTTGTCTAGGCTGTGTTTCCCTAGCTTGTTTGTAAGAAGATCATGTCAGACTTACTGAAGTCAATACTATCACATCTACTGATTCCCTCTAATCCACAAGGCTTGTTACCCTGCCAAAGAAGGATATTAGGTTGGTTTGACATGATTTGTTCTTGATAATTCCATATTGACTGTTACTTATAGAGTCCTAGAAGATTAGGCATGGAAGGGACCTCAGGAGGTCATCTAGTCCAACCCCCTACTCAAAGCAGGACCAACCCCAACTAAATCATCCCAATCAGGGCTTTGTCAAACCACACCTTAATCTCTACGGGTGGAGATTCCACCACCTCTCTAGGTAACCCAGTCCAGTGCTTCACCACCCTCCTAGTGAATTTTTTTTCCTAATTTTTTTTCCTAATATCCAAAATAGATTTCCCCCTTTGCAACTTGAGACCATTGCTCCTTGTTCTGTCATGTGCCACCACTGAGAAAAGTCTATCTCCTTTCTCCCTGGAACCCTCCTTCAGGTAGTTGAAGGCCGATATCAAGTCTCCCCTCATTCTTCTCTTCTGCAGTCTAAACAAGTTCAGTTTCTCAGCTTCAGACATGTCTCATAAGTCATGTGACCCAGCCTCCTAAATCGCTGGACTCTCTCCAATTTATCCACATCCTTCCTGTAGTGGGGGGGGGCCCCAAAACTTGACACAGTACTCCATATATGGATTTACCAGTGCTGAATAGAGGGGAATACTCATTTCACTCGATCTGCTAGCAATGCTCCTACTAATGCAGCCCAAATATGCCATTAGCCTTCTTAGGAATAAGGGCACACTGTTGACTCATATCTAGCTTCTTGTCCACTGTAACCCCAGTCCTTTTCTGCAGAACTGCTATCTAGCCAGTTTATCCCTAGTCTGTAACAGTTCATGGGATTCTTCCATCCTAAGTGCAGGACTTGTCCTTGTTGAACCTCAACAGATTTCTTTTGGTCCAATCCTCCAATTTCTTTAGGTCACTCTATATTATCCCTACCCTCCAGCATATCTGCCACTCCCTCCTGCTTAGTTTCATCTGCAAACTTGGTGCGGGTGCAATCCACTCTATCTCCAGATCATTAATGAAGATATTGAACAAAGCTGGCCCCAGGACCACTTTCTGGGGCACTCCACTTGTTACCTTGTCTTACCTATCAGGTGTTTGCAAACTGATGTTTGACTATTTGGCCCATTGTCTTTCTGGGAACTGCAATTAAGTTGACTAGACTATAAATTCCTGGGTTGTTCTTATTCCCCTTTTTATAGATGGGGTCTATATTTTCCATTTTCCAATTCTCTGGGCTCTCTCTATCCTCCTTGAGTTCTCAAAGGTAATTGCTAATGGCTCAGAAGTCTGTGAGTTCCTTATGTATTCTACATGGTATTCCATCAAGCTTTACCAACCTGAAGATATTTAATTTGTCTAAGAATTCTTAATTCTACATTACCTAGCTTTAGTTTTTCAGTCACAGAAAGCAGCTTGTGATCAATAAAGAGAGGCTTCTACTTTTAAGCCTCAATCCCTTATTCATAAAAAGGCAGATTTTTAGCCTCCTAGTTACACTATGTATGACTTTTCAATGGATGGTAAAAATGGCATGAAGTGATTTCACCAGACCTTGATACAGTGTAAAACTGGTATTCAAGTTATAGGAAATATCACAAAACATATGCCTGTTTAGAAACTGAAACTATTATATTATTAGTGAGAGGAACCAGATCTCTTTCCTTGCATCGTATTTCTCCACTAACACTAAACTCTGCTCATGAGCAAAATTGCCCTTGTGCAAAATACAACTGTTCATGAGAAAATAACTCATTTCATAGGTGACAGCATCTAATATTGAAATGGATGTATTTTTTGCATACACCCAGCTGATAAATATGTTATATATATGTGTGTATGTATATGTAAACGTGTATGTGTGTGTGTTTTCTAGGCTATAATCTGATAAACAGAAATGCTGATCTCAAAGGCACTCCATTTCTCCAAATTGGAGCCACCCATCATGATCAGTTCAAGGAAAAAACTCCTACATTCTTGTGAATTGCTCACCTTGATACATGTGCACATGAAGGGCACTTGAACAGTGGAAATGTGATGTAAAAATGATTACCTCTGACATAAAAGTTAAATTTGTGTTGTTTTCTTCTGAACTGAACAGCCAATAGAATATATCAAACTTCAAGATTCTTGACTAATGGGATCTTAGATCAATTTCAAATAATCCAGTGACTAACTTCCTGTGACTGGTTTGCATATATCCTTAAGATCAAGGCAGAAATTTAAATACTTTTCCTGAAACACTGGAAAATACTGTTTATCTAAATGCTAGTATTCCCTCCAGTGTAGCACTTACATCTGAGTGCCTGTTCCCCCTAAAAGATAACATACATTGGTTATCCTCACAATTAAAGATCATGTGTGATAGCTTTATGTAAAAAGAAACACAGTACACAGGCAATGTCTTCGGACTTCTGTAGTCAAGTGGCGTAAAAAAATTTAATTCGCAGCAAGAATTAAAATACTTACTTTAATGGGCATCTTGTAAATAAGCTGATTCTGGCAAATTAGTGAAGTAAATAAAAAGTGCCCTAAGAAACAACTGTTCCTATTCTAGCATAAATGCTGACACACAAGATACAATTCTAGAATATGTGAACCCAGAAACACTAGACTTAGGCAACTTAATATAAGATGTTAGTTTAGATACATTTTCTATTTTGAATGTAGTATAATGAGGAAGAGGGGATGAAACAATTCAGCCAAGCTTTCAAATAGTTGTTAATAATCTTGGTGAAACATGGTCAGTCAAGAGTAGGGCCAGATGCCATTATTCCAATTTTGACTATAACATTTTTACTAAATTGATTTGAATGTACAATCTTCACATAAAAAAGCCATTGCAGTAGGGGTTAAATGTTTAAACAGATGCTCTGTATTTTAAGAGCTGTTTTAAAAAAAAACTGCCTGGCTTTATTTCACTGTAATTTGTGCAATTGCTTTTAATCTTGACGACTACACTTGATTATTTCTGACCTATCATTTTTTATTTTCAGAGACAAGAATTCTAATGACCAAAAAGCTCTCCAGAAATGCAACACAAGAGCCCGTTATTGCGCCCAATGACTTCATCAAGTGTAGGCTAAGGGCCCCGGGTCTTTGCACAGCAGTTTGACGGTTCCCATCTGAGTTAATCAATACTGCCCTTTCTGAATTAAAGGAAATGATGCAAGACTATAAACAAGAAAAAGGTAATTTATAAATCAGGCTGCAGACACTAATGCACCAGCTCAGCTTTACACACTTGAGTACTCCCATTGAGTTCAATGGGAAGTTATGGACATGCTAAGTGTTTGTGGATCAGAATCCATATTAGGAAAGGGTGAGTTATATTAACACATTGTCTGGTCATTCAGAATTATTCTTCTGGTAATATTCTTTGTGCCTGAATTAATTCAATGTTGTAATGCACTTTCAATTGAACTCCAACCACCCATTCAAAGATATATTGGGCATTCCCCTGATATAGTATAGCGAAGTTGGGCCATTCCCTGAGTATACACAGTCAGCAACTGCTGTTGATCAGAATGTTCCATGGGTAGGGATCCATACACTGCTTCATAGTCTAGTTATTGCTTTCCTCCATTCCACCTGCCTTCCATACAGCCACATTCTGCTGCTGTTATTCTATTTGAATAATACCTTACTCAGAGAGCAGTTCTCACGGCTTCATTGTGATTGCCGACAAAGCAGAGCACTACCTGACCAGAGTAATGTAGTCGTTAGGGAGGAGCACATATCCCCAACTTGGGGACCAGCCAAAATGGTGGGTATGCCGAGCAAAGCAATTGAGATGACTGTGAATTGCACCCTGCATCCTAAAGATGGGTGGTAAATATGGCTTCTAAAAATATGGGCCCAATGATACAACTGTACCTGGGAGCCATTTCACACTTTGTTCATAAGGTCATTATTGGTTCAACAGTATCAATTTTTGTTTTAAAAAATCTGTCATCACCTGTGTGAGATTCTTGACTCCTAGAATTAATACTTATAAGGAAGAGAGAACTGCTAGGAAGTTCCATGGAGAATAAAGGGATCTGTTTTAAGCTTGAAGCAGCTGCACATGACTGCACAGTCTCACTAGCACCTGACTAGAAAAGGGGATTTAGAGAAAGACACCATCACAAAGACCTTGTTACTCTGATGTTTACATACAGGCTGACAGTACTGATGGAAGAGGTGAGTTATCACGTAATCTATATCCAAGAGTAAACAAACGGCAGTCTGGCATTTTATTAGTAGCATCCAGCAAGTCAGGTTTTAAATAAACAAAAACCAAATTGAATGAAGTAACCCATTAAAACCAAGCCATAGTTTCTGATTAGAGTAATTAGGATTAAAGAACCTAAAGACAAATTGTGTAATTGTTTTTTTAATACTAAAACATCCCTCTCCTTTGTCACAAATTGCAAAATGATGGGGAATTTAATGGACAAATGTTTGAGGTGTTTTATGTTTGAAACATTCACCTGTGATATCCCTAATTTCATGGTTGTCAGTTGGCTATGGTTTTGTGATTAACTAACACATTTTATTTCCAAAACAGTGGTGCTAAATGTCAGTTATGTTGGTATACAGCTATTGCATTAGAGCAAGAGGTGCTTGTAACTCCTGTATTTAAGATTGTATAACAAGTTTCCATTATAATCTCCAATGTTTAGTCTCATAATTTTCTGAAACTTTCTCCTTTGGGGCTGAATTTTTCTAAGCGTGTTTTCTGCATGAAAGTGAATTGTTTTTGTATATCTGAGCAAATAATGTTCAGTATTTTTGCATGAGGATGGTATAAAAATTTACTTCTATTACAAAATTGAAAATGTGAATATTTTTAACAGCTCTAGCACTGAACTGGCTGGTGGGGTTTGTTTTTGTTTTTTTTGAGCTCCAGCTGAACTTGATTTTGATTTGATAGAATTATGAGGGTTTGAAATCACGCTCCATAGATGTTCAGTAGACTATGCATGCATTTTATTGCTAGGCTGCATTATGGATATAGGTTTAGTTAAATCAGATGGGTATTCAATTCTTTAGTTGCCTGAGTTATTCTGATCTGGCTCAAATTAATTTCTAAATATTTCAGGGAAAACACAAAATTTGGTGAAAGGAATCTTCCTCTGCCAATCCATAATGCTCTGTTGGCATAGGGGAATGTGCACAGGCCTTGGAGCCATGAACTCCTACCTTTGCTACTGACTTTGATTCTCCATTTTTTATAACCCTTATTTAATGGAGCCTCACACCACCTTCCTTAAATTGAAAGATAAAACAAAATTCTGTAGATTCAACTGAATGAACCTAGTGATACATGTGATGTAAGACACTATTCAAATTTCACTGAATTATTATGCATGGAGTTTGTCATAATAGTGTCTAGGGACCAATCTAGAATGAGGTCCCAGTGAGTGACTATATGAACACGGAGTAGCAGATAGTCCCCACCCCAAAGAAACTTACAATATACATAGACAACTCTGATACAAGGTGGGGAAAAGAGTGTATAACACAAGCCCAGAGTGAACAATGTGATGATGGCAAATGTCATCTTACTCCATTGTTTGGTTTTGGTTGCTTTTTTTGGGTTGGGTTTACTCTGGAGGGAATCAGCTACATGGAAAGAAAAGGGGAAGATGTGATGGGGTACACAAACCCCACACTGGGATGGAAGGGGTTAAAAAACCATACTGGCCCCAGCCAGCCCTACACCTCCAACCCTGCAGAGCATGCTTCAGCTGGGGACAGGGTTGAAAAAGGAGCAGCCCAGATCAGAAGGGGTGAGGCTGGGGAGGAGTGCAGACCTACCTTGCAGGCTTCTGCCGAAGGCGCTAACAACGCTTCCCTGATACACCAAGACAGCATGCTTAGCCTGGTTGGGACTGACTGACTGGTTTAGATTTCTTTCTACTTTTTCTTTTTTCTTATCTGGGACCAGAAGTGGAGAGAGAAATGGTAGGAAGTGACCCAGAGACTGTAACACAGTGGGGTCCACCCCCCTCCAGGGGTCAATGCTCCTGCCCCCTCTAGAGCACTGGGTTGGAGCACAGTGGAGTGGGAGGGCCTAGGCTTCCCTACCACTGCCCACCTCTCCTGACTCAGTGGATACTAACCACTAGGCTACTGAAGACCATATAAAAGAAAGGAAGAAGGGTGATGTGGACAAAGCAGGAGAGAAGAGGGATGGGATGAAGGAGGAAGGTATGAAGTGAAGTTATGGACTGAGGCTGAGCTGAAGAGATTCGGGGGTGGGGGGGAGGAATGGAGCAAACAGCCAATGAGCAGTGGGCATAGAAAATCTAGTTAAAACTGTAGAAAACGCTCTGATGACATCATCAGAATCTGAAGATTCCTTGTTAAACTGCTTCGGCACTGTCTTAAGTCTCAGCTGGGTCCTCCCTTGTAGCTTCCCCTATTCCAACCTGACATTGCAGGGAGCAGGGGAGGTACAGCGTGGAATATTTTTGGGGGGAACATGGCTGTGTATCAGCAACAAGGGATGCAGCCATGAAAACGTCTTACATCTTGTCCCTGGGATTCTCAATTGCTACCGCCACTCTGGGATTGTAATCTTTCCAGAGGAAGGTTGCACAAGGTAATAAGCTAAGGACCAAATAGCTGGGTCTCAGACTGCAAAACCCAGGGCTGGATTCCCTGCACAATTACACTGGTGTTTCACTATTAGTGACATAAATGGAGGGTCTCTTGAATTACACAACTGTACATGAGAGTGGAACCAGAGTCCTGACTCAGAGGACTAATGCCACAGTATGTCTTGGATATGGGTAGGCAGCTGGGATGTTTAACCACTAAGTCTCAAAGAAAGTGACTGTGGTAAGAATATCTCTCAGCATAGGAATATATTTAAAGGAAATAAATATTCATTTTTTATTTGGTAAATCAGTGGATTTTACTTTTTCAGTATTTCCTTTTTAAAACTGTTTTTTTCTTTGCTAGTTTTTAATTTTTCAAAGTTGGGTTAATTGTTTTTCTTTTGCATTTTTTATGCTTGTAAATATTTAGCCAACAGTTGTTTTGGAATTGAAAATAAATGTATGTCTTTAGTCTTTCCTTCCCTGGAAGTTGCTGTGTGTAATCTTAGGAGCAGTAACTGGGCTGGGGAAAATCTAATTCCAACGTGATTGTCTCTGAATCCTCTAGGACAGAACTCTGGAAAATTGTCCTTTTGTCTTCTAGACAAGTAAAATAAGAGTTAAATTGATGGCAGCCATTCTAGTATATATTAAATCCTTCAGATGAAAGTATGTCTTGATTTCTTTGGCAGTATGGTCAATAATTTTAACATGATTGAAAGATTCTGCTACCGCTCCCCCCCACACTCTCTTAGCTGATAGGATTGCCTGTTGAGGTTGCCTGACACTTCCCATTTCCCCTGTTTTCAGTTGCTTATAGCTTTGCCAAACTTTAACCATTTGGGCTGAAATTTTCCATGCCTAGTGTCTGCCTAAGGCTGGTAAGCTTTTGTTTTGTTTTTGCCAGAAATATTCGGTTGGAATCTCACCGGATTTAAGGATGTTCCAACTCTCCTAGGTTTGAGCTGTTAATTTGGGCCTGAATCCAAGGTTTTTCTCTGGAGATTTGGGTTTAGGGCTATATCTAAGGGTGTTAGAAATTTGTGTATGATGAAAATGATATATTTTAATTTTGGCAATATTTTAAGGGATCCTTTAATATGAAAAGCCCCTTTATAAAAATAAAATGATATAATTTCTAGAGAGGCTTTGGCAAACCCAGTTAAATGTACTGTGGGTTCTAATGATGATGCAGAAATTCAGATAATCATCCATTGCTAAATACAGAGCATATTTACTTTATAACTTATTAAAGTTTTAATTAGTGCTGAGATAGGATTGATACATTTTCTCAAAGATTCTGTATACACTACATGCTACAGAAGAATTGTTTTACAAAAGATTAAGATAGATATATTTAATTTTATTGCTACAATTTACATATCCTTCTATCTATAAAGCCAGGTTCCTTAGGTGCAATGGTTGAAATACTGTCAGTGAGGCCAGGATTTCACCCTGTGAATCCAGATATACAGCAAACAGAAAGGACTATAAAAGTCCTCTAAAACTGACTCTTGATAAGATATTGGCCCATTAATCAATCACCAGGACAGAACTTGCACAATAGGCCATTATAATGGTTATGGAGAATATTTTGCATTCGGTGCAGGGGAAAAGGGAAACATTTCTCTGTGGGGTTCCTTTAAAAACGATGGCTGGTTCTAGCTGCTCAGGGGATTGTTAGTAGTAATCCCAGGGAAGACAAATTATGATTTTACCTAACACAAAGTTCTGACGCTCCTCATGCATCTTTGAGAGCCTCACCTGCCTCACTAAGGCCTTTTTTACATTACAAAGGTATGTCGACCTAACGTGGATCGACTTACAGCGGCTGCAATAATTACTGCAATGGGCATGTCCACACTACCCTCCTTGGGTCGATGGTGCATGTCTTCACCAGGAGCACTACCATTCCTAAGAGGGGCAGTGTGGGGAGCTAAAAGCCCAGTCTCTTACCTCTGCTGGCACTTCCCTGCCAGGAGCCTGGCTGCCCTTCCACCACCACACACACACACATTCCCCATTGGGTGCCAGGGAAAGCTGCCTGGAGCTTTTCCCTTCCCTGCTCCATGCTGGGAGCCTGGAGGAAACCACTCAGCTCTCCAGCGAAGCGGGGGGCAGCTGAACTCTAGCTGCCTGGCTTTCTTATCAGTTTCATGGCTCCAGCATGAATGAATGACAGCCAACAGCCCATGTAAGGCACTGACACTGCATCACCCTCACTACACCGACATATGCCCCACATTTCTCGGTAAGTTGGTTTTATGATGTCAACATAGTAGCAATGTTACAAAAGCTGACTTGGGTCAACAAAACTGTAGTGTAGACTAGCCCTAATCCACTGCCCTATGGCTATTTCTATAACATTCCAAGGAGCCACCTTTTCTGAAAGCAACCTGCCAGGTAAATCTTTCCTCTTCCCCAAAGGTAAAAAGGCAATTTAAAAAACCCAAACACTAGACTACTTTAGGCCTTGTCTACACTAGCACTTAGTCCAGCAGAACTTTTGTCGCTCAGGGATGTGAAAAAACACCCTCCCTTACTGACATAAGTTTTGCTGGCATAAGTGCTTGTGTGGACACCTTTTTGGTGACGCATGTCCTGTATGCACAGAATTTTCAAGGAATTTAGCTGTGACACTCTAGCAAGTCTCTACTGAGCATATTCAAACTGTGATTTTTGAAAGGCTTATAAGTTGGCCAACTTTGGGCAGATTTTCACAGGATGGCCATATCACCGACACAAAGGGCATGTCACTGATACAAAAGGCACCTGCCAAATTTCAAATCCCCGCTACTCAGTAGGGGAGTACCAGAACGTCTCAAAGAAAAGGTCACTAGAATTTTTTAGCATGGGTAAAACATATTTTTCTTAGTATCATGTGAAGAAATGGCTGGCCCATTTTGGCTGAACATTTCCAGAAATTCAGCCTGGGCCAGACACTCGGCATGGGCAATTTCAGACCAAATAGTTATAGGCAAAGTTATAAGCAACTGATCTTATAATGAAGTGTCGGGCAACCTTAATAATGTGCAGAATTACAAGCTCAGCCTATCAAAATGAAAAATGACATTTGAATTTACACCTGTATTATTGCTTCCTGTGTTATGCTAGGCAGTTGTGGATTCATCTAGATTTATCTTAAGTTAAATAAAACAACAAGGGAACTAATTCAGAAAAGTTTTCTGAGCAATATCAGCCCTACTTCTGCAAACAGGTTGATACAGGCACCGTTAGTGCCAGTGAGGCTCTACGTAGGAGTACAGTCCTTTTGGAGAATTGGAGAGAGTCCAGCAGAAGGCAGTGAAAATGCTTAAGGGGCTGGAGCACATGACTTATGAGGAGAGGCTGAGGAAACTAGGCTTGTTTAGTCAGTAAAAGAGAAGAATGAGGGGGGATTTGATAGCAGCTTTTAACTACCTGAAAGAAGGTTCCAGGGAGGATGGAGCTAGGCTGTTTTCGGTGGTGGCAGATGACAGAACAAGGAGCAATGGTCTCAAGTGGGGGAGGTCTAGGTGAAGCACTGGAATGTGTTACCTGGCAAGGTGCTGGAATCCCCATCCTTAGAGGTTTTGAAGGCCTGGCTTGACAAAGCCCTGGCTGCGATGATTTAGTTGGAGTTGAGCCTACTTTGAGCAGGGGATTGGACTAGATTACCTCCTGAGGTCCCTTTCAACCCTAATCTTCTAAGATTCTATTACCCAATTACTTTATTTTAATAACATACAAAATTATCTCTTCTAACAGAAGATTTTAAAATATCCTCTCTAAATTTGCCGATGGCATTATGCAATATATGATTACAGATATATAAATTATTCAGAGACTGATCATACAAACAGTTAATATGTATGAGTCATCCCATTGACTTCAATTGGCCTACTCCTGGTTGTAAAGTTAAACATGCAAAACACTTGCAGGACCCTTCTTAATCAATTAGTGACAGCAACTGGTACTACTATTGTAATATCTGAAGACAAATGGAAATGATTACCCTTTTAATTATTACAGAAGACGGTCTACAAGGTTTTGAAAATGTGGTTATCTTCAACTATAGGGACTTTGGGTTATTGGTGAGCAAACAACAAAAGAAAAGATCTGGTAGTTCAGTTCTTTGGTTAATCTAGGCCTTTTTGCTTTGACAACTATGCTAGGAATCCCACAAGTCCAAGCAGTCTCGTAAGACTAGTGCTATTTACTAGTCATAGCAGATTTAGAAATAATGAGAATAGCCTTTATATTATTGTTCTGATTGTTATAGCTAAAATCCTAAGGTAGGGTGGTGCATGAAAATGAAAAGCAAGTAAACAAATCTAAGGTGAACTGATTTTTTCTAAAGTGCAAAATGTTCAGATGAAGTTTTGGGTCTGTTCTCCTATTATCTGAACTGATTCACCATTTGCTGTTTGGACTTCTGTCCTGGATAGTAAAGGTATTTTTGAACCTATCCACTTTACAGCTGTTGCTGGTTCTGGTTTTTATTACTCATAGTCTAGGAGTGATGTTGAATATTCTCAAGACATTTGATACAAAATCTGTAGCCAAGCATCCTATGGAGGCCTTTCTGTACATGCTGGAGAGGATTCCCCAGCATTATTGCCTTTTGTCCCCTCTAGAAGGAGAAAACTTAGCAGATCCAGATAGTGGCCTGAAGTTTTTGTGTGAACTTCTAGCAAGGTTTCAGAGTCATCTCAGAGAAGAACTCCCACTGGAGGGTTAATAAAGTTCGGCTGAGTCTAATTAGGCTCAGCACCTTAAGATGGGGCTGGAGTGCTCCTGTGGGGTAAGTGTGTTTTTTTTCTGACCAGAGCCAGGTTAGGGAGTGCTCAGGTGTAACAAAAGCGAACCTGTTTCCACAGTTAATTTGAGTTGTTGATTTTAACATTGCATAGCAGGAATACAGCAGCTCAGGAGTTTTGTCAAGTGTATATTGTTTTGGTAAAGCCAGAACTCCTGAAATGAAGCTGAAGCCCAAAAAAGGATGGGATGGATAGATATTTTAACCTCAGCCCCCTATGAATTCTTTCTATAACAGTTCAGGCCTTGGGCCTGCCATGCTAGCAAATAATGGACCATGGTCCATCTTTATCCATAACAAGTTCACTTAAACAAGAACTTGGCTGCTAATACCCTCTTAGAGCAAAGCAACTTGGGAAACCCACTAAAATAAAAATGGGTTTTATCCTGCAGAGTGTTGACTACAGGATTGAGTCATGCGTGTAGTGATTATTTATTAGTTGTTTTGTGGTAGTGCTTGGGAGCTCCAGTCATTGACCTGAATCCCATTGTGCTGATTATTGGCCCTGTGCAGTTCTCAGTTTGTGATACAGGGGAGTCTGCTTTGCACTGGGGTGGAGATGTGTTGAGTTCTGCCCTTAACCCCTGGCCCTACAGAAGCTTCTCTGTGGGGTTTTAGTTCCATGGAGTGTGGTTAATGTTCTTGCTTCAACGCTTCTTCTCAACCCCCCCCCCCAGGGGAAGTGGGGCTGTATAAACTCTCACTGGTTTGCCTCTAAGTGTTGTGGACAGCCCCTTAGGTTTGATTGGAATGGGAATCTAAGGTAGATGTGGCTGGTGAATCATTGGCAGTAGGACTGCTGCACAGGGAGAGGTGGCTTCTTCTGTAGGGGAAACACATTCCCCTTGATAGAGGCTTTCTAGGACATTCTGTGAATTAGAACTTCTCCTCTCTCCCTACCTGGGTTATTTCAGAATGGGTCCCCATAATGATTTTTGCATGAAGAGCATGGCATTCTCTGGGGATTTCATTTAATAATGTGCTTGGTTATTGTTCAGATGATAAAAGAGTCATCAAAGTGGAGATATTCACCTGACTGTCTCTTTCATGTGTTCTTGAGAATATCCACATTTCTAAAACTAACTAAATAAATAAGTCTTAGCACTTTTTAAATCCCGATGCTGAAAACAAAGCTTGCTTTCAGGGACAATCCCCAGTGGAATGACTTTCAGCAGAATAATTCTTTGTCTTTTTTATTGACTGGTTTTAGCTACTTTAGACTCTGTTTGCTCACATCAACCTTGTTATTTTTTACTTTACAGGAACGCAAACAGCCTGCAAATCTTTTCTGCAGACAAGTCAATACGTTTTTATACTTGCTGGTGTTTTATTTTCAGGAAAGTTCAGGTGGGGAGGTTGGGCATGAAGCCAGATGGCCTGGAGGTAATTCCTAGAGCTGTGGTTCACTAACGATGTCTGTGAACAAATTCTTCCAAATGAGCATCCAGTTGCTTGTCTATTGAGTTCGTAGTCAGCAGAGAGATGGCTTATGATCCGATGATGCCAACGTCTGCGCCTTGCACTGCTTTCTACTCCCATCCTATTCTGGAAGAAGGTTAGGTTGGGGGAAGATGAGCACTAGTGGGAGGTTGGTCTTTTGAAGATTTTAAAGAGGATAATACATAATAACATTGTGCAATCAGGAGTAACAGAATAAGAACTTGCTGGTGGGAATGCAAAAGGACAATGGGAGATCATGTAAAAAATATTTAAATTTCAAAAGGAAGCTGGATAGCCGTCTGCCTTGGCTGGATTAGACACAATGAATCCTGCATCTTGGCAGTGGGTTAGACTAAATAATCCTTGCAGTCCCTTCTAACCCTATGGTTTTATGGTTCTAGTATGTGTAGGAGCTGGTGATCTGGCAGTTGGATAGGGTAAAGGCACAAGATATTTGATATTTGATATTTTAGACATTTCTTAATAAAAATGAGTGTGTAGAAAGTCCTGTGACAAATAGCAGAACTTTGATTTCCTACAAATGCATAAAACTATAACTGCGGAGGAATCAGGCAAAGCATCTGCAGCTACCCCTACCTGCTAGAAGCAGCCAAAGCACGGACAGCTTTGCTGGTAGGGAGGGGTAAAATGGAGCCTGGCTATCAGCCTGGTATCCCCAAAGTCAGAACTATCCAGGGGAGACCGCCTCACACCATGGGGCACTAGAACCCAGGTGGCATCTGCCCTCATCATGTGGTTGTAGGGGGGAAAACTGCAGAGAGGAACCATCCAGAGACTCCAACAGAAGCAGCCAAAGTAGGGATGTTCAGACATTCAGAGAACTTTCTACATTGGGAGAACCTTTCTAAGGTTTGTTTCTTCTCTGCCCATTGCTGATTGGCTGTTGATGCCAGTCTTCTCTCTCCCTTGCAGACTCTTCATCTCAACTTCACTCCACACCTGCATCTTCTACCCTCCTCTTCCATGCCCTATGCCCTCCCCCTGTCCTTCAGTGTACCTCTGTCTTCATTTTTATTTACAATAAGCTGGTATACCCCCCCAAAAAACAACAACATCCAGCCCCCCAAAATCCCCAAGCCTAACTAAACCCATCCACCAAAATCATTAAGAAACTAACATGACGTTTACTTGCCATCACACTGATCAGTGGTTTTTTTATACTCCCTTTTATACTGCATCTGTCTTGTCTATTTATATTTTGGCACTTACAGCATGGACTTTCTGCTACTATTTATTTGTACAGTGCCTAGTACAAAGGGGCCTCCATCCTGAATACTGTATGCAGATCTGGTCACTGTACCTCAAAAAAGATATATTGGAACTGGAAAAGTTGCAGAAAAGGGCAACTAAAATGATTAGGGATATGGAAAAGTTTCCGTATGAGAAAAAATTAATAAGACTGGGATTTTTCAACTTGGAAAAAAGGCGATTAAGGGGGGGATATAATAGAGGTTTATAATCATGACTGGTGTGGAGAAAGTAAATAAGGAAGTGTTGTTTACTCTTCATAACACAAGAACTAGGGGTCAACAAATGAAATTAAGAGGCTGCAGGTTTAAAATGAACAAAAGGAAGTATTTTTTCACACAGTCAACCTGTGGAACTGCTTGACAGAGAATGTTGTGAAGGACAAGATTATGACGGGATTCAAAAAAGAACTAGATAAGTTCATGGACGATATGTCCATCAATGGCTTTTAAGCCAGGATAAGCAGGGATAGCAGTTTACCAGAAGCTGGGAATGGGTGATGGGATAGATCACTTGATGATTACCTGTTCTGTTCATTCCCTCTGAAGCACCTGGCATTGACCACTACTCCAATAACTTCATTGATTTCTGTTTGTTTTTTAGAACATTTTATGGAGGTGATATCAGTCTTTAAAGACCTCTATCGTTTGGGTCTTAGCTACCTGAGTAACTGCTTCTCTCTGTACTCTCATGACAGTTGTGATCAATGGGATGCTTACAATCACAGTCTTAGCAAGTCCCTAGATTTCAACATGTGGGAGCTGGTGGCAAGTTCCTTTTCGTCCCACATTCCAGACTTTGCTTTTCTCCATTGGTCCAACATAGTTTAATCTATTGTACTTCAAAACAGGGTAAAGCTCATCTGTCCTTTTGCGCTTTTGCCTGAAGAATTAAATGCTGAGGATATTTGTAGTATGACAGGGTAGTAGGTACAAGAAGAGGAGTGAGAACATTACGACAACAACTGAGTCCTCGTAAAAATTTCTAATTCTAACCCATTGTTATATTGATATATATTTAAATGTGGGTGAATTTATAGTAACATAAATGTAAACCTATTAAGGGAAAGAGTTCAGTTGTGGTGTATAGACTTGATAAATGCTGATATTTATAACTCCAAAATTTTGGATCCTACAGACAAATTAAGGGAAAAGCACACAGAGAAAATAATATTTAATGGTTTCAAATAACATTCTGGTGCTCAATTTTCCTGAGAATTACAGATGCCTCATAGAATAACATGTGCATCAGCCTGACCCACATTCTATGTGGTGTATAACTAGCACTCTAGAATTAGCACAGGCTAGCGCAGAGAGGACTGGGCTGAGATTCCGGAGACCTGGGTTCTGCTCTTAGCTCCACTACTGACTTCTGGTCTACACTTACCTTTGCGATTCGGTGGCAGTCGCGGCGTCTCCTCCGCACGCCGTCCACACTGAGCTGCGTCGAAGGGAACAGCACTCCCTTCGATGCAGCGCTATGCCACTTACCGGGGTGGTTTCCCTGCATCGTTTGCTGGATCGATTGAGTGGGTCTACACAGACCGTTCAGTTGATCCAGAGCAATCGATCTGATGGCGGTGAATTTGCCGCTTTCAGTGTAGACCCAGCCTGACCTGGTGGGTGACAATAGGCAAATCACTTCACTTCTCAGTGCCTCTACTTACCTCCTTTATAATGTGCTGTGAAATCTATAGATGAAAAGTGCTATAGAAGAGCTTGACTTTAATATTATTAGACGAGGCTTATATCCATACTACTCAAATAGTAAATAATAAGAGTGTAAATTATGCCCTTTAGAGGACTGGAAAATTACATAGTCTCTAATTTACACAGACTATGTCGTTCCATTTAAGGGGAAAGCTGGAGTAACTACATTATTACTTTAGTTACTCCTGATTCACATCAATATTAGTGAGAGGATAATAAGAATGGTTGCCATTAAGAAGGCATGTGAGGACAGCAGGAAGGAAGTTGAATAGAGAGGAAAGAGGGCTTTGGTGAATTTTAAAGCTGATCTTAACCAATTTATATTGTGTAATACTAAAGGACTCTGTTGTAAATCTACAGATTTACTTCAGATGATCTGCACTGATTTATATCATCTGAGCATCTAATTCATTATTTTGAAACCTGGCTATGGGGTAGGCATCTGATAGGTGAAGATATTAATTTATTTGTGAACTGTGAATTCCTTGGGAATTGAACTGATCAGGAAGTTTCAGACAAATTACTTATTTTTTAAATGGAAAATGCACTTTCTACAAAATCAAAATGTGAATTTTGTAGAAATTTTTCATTTTTCCATCAGGAAAATCAAAACAAAATATTTTGTTTTGGGTTAGTTGAATGTTAAACTTCATCAGTTTAAAATGCCATGATGCCTCCTGGGAGTTGTAGTTGATTCGTGCCCCCATTCTGTCCTGTGAGCCGAGTTCCTTGAGCAAAGTACATCTCCCATGATGCACTGTGTCCCCTCTGTCTCACCCAATAGCATCATGGGAGATATAGTGTGACTAGAGAGCCAAGTCCATTGGAAAAAATGAGGGTATGAGGAACATACGCTACATGAAGCTCTATTGCACTTTGACAGATCCAGTTTAATGTCAGATTGATTCAGCTTGAGATGAAACATTTTGATTCAGGTCAAACACTGAAACAAAACATTTAGAGTTGGGTACAGTGAAACGTTGTTTAAGTTGAAAATGTTTCAACATTTCAATTCGCCATTTCAGAATCACATTTTTTTCAGAACTTTTTAGTCTGTGAAGGATTAATATTTTGACTTTTCATCCCAATTAGGGACAAAAATAAATGTCAAAAAATCAGAATTTCTCACAAGAGAGAAATTTAAATCTTTCACTCAGCTCTAATTGGGAATTATTTCCCATAGCTTCTAAATCTTCAGTTTTCAGCTTGCATCTATGCATTTTTATTAGTAACATTGAATCACACAACTACCTCTCTCTCTCTCTTCCTCCTCTGCTCTCAGAGTCATTTTCAGTGAGAAACAGCAGCATTTTATCAATTATTTTTGCAAATGGGTGACTATGAAGTGGGAACCTGTTTGCACTTTTTGGGGGCATTATCTCATGAATGCTGATTTTTTTTCAGACCTCTACTGACAGATATCAACAGGTAAAATTGATATCCCTCTCCCACCTTCATTTTTACTTCATAATTAAGGTGAATGGGAATTAGTTTCTACTTCAGAGAAATGCTATGAAAGGTATTTGCCAGAAGCTGTAGTTATGATATAGAAGTGTGCTAAAATGAGTAATTGGATTGAAGTTTTCTGTTGCCTTTAAAAGAAGCAAAATATATTGATCTCTCTAGAGATTTTTTTGGTAAAATTTATTTTATTTATTTATTTAAAATAAGTTGTTACTGTGGTGCCATAAAATTGGTAGTTGGGCACCTGGGAACAGTAAACCTAGAGGCGTAGCCTATTAGTGGACATTTGAAAACTTTGTGCTGTACTGGAAATGCCAAATTTTTCAGAAAATATGTGAGTTGTTAGGTAATCATATCTTCTTGTGCCTCCCAGATTTGTCCTTCTGACTCATTCTGGCAATAATTTAATGCTTAATAAGCTCCAGGAAAAAGCAGATTTTGAGGAAAAAGGTGTGACAGGTCAGTATAAAATGTGATACAGTGAAATAGTTCCTATGTACAGTAGATAAACTGAAGCTTACTATTATGCAAATAAGGCAGAATTTCTGCTGCTTTCTCTCTCCTGCATCTAAATTTATACACATCAATATGCCTAACTATGAAAGCTCAGGAGCTTTGCATACTTCATTGCTCTCTGATGTCATGATAAAGTAGTTATGTCTAACAAGTGGTTATACTTCATTATGACACGATCGAAGGGAAATGGAGAACATAAAGCTATTATTACTCAAGAATCATGTGATACATAACTAGAGAAAGTGACAGTACAATTTCAGAATTTAGGCGAGCAGATTGATTCAGTTGTGAACTGCCTGCTTTGAAGAATTTTGGGGCTGCTGCTAGAAAGCAATTTTGTTCATGCAGCCCCCTGTCCCTTGGAAAAGACACTATTATGCTGACAGTTGATGTTGTCAAATGCTCTGCACAGATTGGCTTTGGAAGCAATATGTTTGCTTTGAGAGGACTTCTCAGCCTTTTTGCTGTAGATGGACACCAGCTAGAATCACCCAAAGAAGTAGGTCCTGAGGGTATCACAGTTGGAAATGTTTAACTATGGTATCTCAAGCTGTCTCTGGAGGTGCCATTTTTGTCATATAAGGTCCCAAATGCTTAAATACTCTTCTCAGTCACTTATGCTTGTTCTTCAAAAGGATTTATCCTTCCCTGCAGTGTGATACTGTGTGGTTCATTTTACCATGGTACTGCAGCTTACTATACAACCCATTTGTAGTGACATGCAGATGGGCATTATTAGTTACTGTTGGTTAGGCAGTCTTCGTATCACTCTAAAATAAATAGAATGTACAGCTACAGAATACAGTGGTGCAACAGCTCTTGTAGAAGATAGCCTTTAACTCTTCCTGAATTAATCTAATTATGCATTCATATAATATTGATACACTTGACGGTAGCTTGCACACCTTTCCATAACTTATCACTTGATGAGTATATGTTCCCAGTGCTGCTTAGAACACAGACATGATCCCTGCCCCTAGTTTAAAATCTAGCTAGCCAAACAAAACTGTGCAGTCACAAAGTGCACCAGCTGATCAGAAGATGGATTTAGCACAAAGTGGTGCAACTATTTTAGAAATTCAGTAGTGGTTGGATCTGGAATAGGTTTAAGTGAAGTGTTGGGTTCAAGGCTGAAAAAGGATGGAATTCTTGTGAGATCAGCTGCTGCTGTTGTGAGATTTCCCCGTTTTCAAACTGGAACCAGGAAATTGGCCCCTCTCAGGTTTGGATCTGACTGGGAAATTTGAAGGGTTTCAGATCTGAATTTAGTTTTAGCCTATCTCTGTTCTATTAAAAATAAAAATTCATAGGCATGAATTTTCATGTCTGGAAAGAATCTCCCCATGAACTGCTTAGAGGGAAAGCATAATTTTTAAAAAGATCCACATGATCATGTTAAAAAATATCTCCTTACCTTGTTCCCAGCCTTATACAAATCTCCCAATGGATCTATAAATCCACAGAAAATATTTTAACATGACATGTTATAATACATAGTTTCTTACTTTAAACAGAAATGGTTAAATGAAGCAATTGATATTTAAATCCATAACGGTTACTATTAGAACTGATCAATGAACCTGCATTTGTATCTTTGTCATAACTTGCAAAAAGCATTTTATAAATATCATAAATCCCACTGCGAGTCCATTAGTCAAAATACCAACCAGTAGGGATTTTTTTATAGGAATTTTTATATAATATCTTAGGCCTGGAGCTGTAAACTTAAGTCCTTTATTTAAACAGAAGGCTGAGGTACTCATTAGCTTGGTATTCTACAATCCCAGATAAATACTAAGTCATTTGCTTCCCCATGGTGCACATGAGGCAAATAATGTGCAGTAAACAATGTACTGTAAAAAAACAAAGAAACACTTCTTACTGTTTTGCAACGGTTCTTCCATGCAAATGCATAATGTAGAATATATCCGATTAAGAAACAAAGTAAATTAAGCAAAGTAAATAAAGTAGCTATATACAAGAATACCACTGGAGTATATGGGCATGAGAATGATTAACTGTAAGCTTGCAAATAAAAATCAAGTCCTTTTTCCTTATAATGCCATAATTAGGGTGATTTGGGTAAGGATTTTTAGCCACTGTTTAAGATCAGACTAGATGATCATAAGCATATCCCTGATGGCATTTATTCATATTTGTAGTAGCTACATAGAAAAACACTCATTCCAGGACCTGGACACCCCTGACAAACTCTTAAAAGTACAGTTCATATATTTTTATTGCTACCTTGTGATGCTGTCACAGACTAGGTTTATCTTTCCTCACTTAGATTTTATATAACACCATGTTCCTACAGTTCTATTTTGCAAAATTATATTTTATTGCATCTTGACATTTTAATGTGGGTTTCCAAAGTCTTGCAGTGACATCAATTTCACTCTTTTGCTTTTTGTGTGTTTTTTCCTTTTTGTAATACTGTCTTCCATCATTTTCTGGTATAAAGTCACAAAGTTGTGACAGCTGAATTGAACACAATTTCCTTTCAAAATGTCAATGTTGTTCTGGAGGTGGCGATATTCAGAGTATTTTGAAACAAAAAGTCAATACCAGTTAATTTTCTAATCTTTCCATGAGACAACACCAAATGCATGAAGCAATTAAAAATCCTGCATTACCCCTGAACGACACTAGATGGCTTTCAAAAAAAGTATTTTGATTGGTTTCCTCTACTATGACAATGTAGTCTTGTTGTTAAGGTCATACAGGCTGTAAGGTACAGCACATAACTATACTGGCCTGCATATTGAGTGTTGTTCATTGTGGTTGGATATACAGCCCTCCTGAACCAACTCTGTAGTTGTCAAAAGAACCTTCTTCTCCTCTCAGCATATTGTTGGTTCTGTGTCCTGTAGTGTATTGACTATTCTAGATATAGCAATCACCTGTCAGTGTAAAGCAGACTGTAACAAGTTGTTCTTCCATGTCTCAAGAAAAAGCAGGTGAATGATTTAGTTGGGGTTGGTGATTTAGTTGGTGTTGGTTGATTTAGCTGGGGTTGGATGAATGGACTATAAAATAGATAGAGAACTGGCTAGAGTGTAGGGCTCAATGGGTAGTGATCAATGGCTCCATATCTAGCCAGCAGCCAATCACAAGTGGAGCGCCCCAGGGATTGGTCCTGGGGCCGATTTTGTTTGACATCTTCATTAATGATCTGGAAGAGGGGGTAGATTGCACCCTCAGCAAGTTTGCAGATGACACTAAGATAGGGGGAGTGGTAGATACCCTGGAAGGTAGAGATGGGATACAAAAGGACCTAAACAAATTGGAGGATTGGGCCAAAAGAAATCTGATGAGGTTCAGCAAGGACAAGTGCAGAGTCCTGCACTTAGGACGGAAGAATCCCATGCACAGCTACAGACTGGGGACCGACGAGCTAGGCAGCAGTTCTGCAGAAAGGGACCTGGGGGTAACAGTGGATAAAAAGCTGGATATGAGTCAGCAGTGTGCCCTGCCTGCCAAGAAGGCTAATAGCATATTGGGCTGCATCAGTAAGAGCATTGCCAGCAGATCACGGGAAGTGATTATTCCCCTCTATTCGGCATTGGTGAGGCCACATTTGGAGTATTGTGTCCAGTTTTGGACCCCCACTACAAAAAAAGATGTGGACAAGTTGGAGAGAGTCCAGCGGAGGGCAACAAAAAAGATTAGGGGGTTGCAGCACAAGACTTATGAGGAGAAGCTGAAAGAAGTAGGCCTATTTAGTCTGCAGAAGAGAAGAATGAGGGGGGATTTGATAGCAGCCTTTAACTACCTGAAAGGAGGTTCCAGGGAGGATGGAGCTAGGCTGTTTTGAGTGGTGGCAAATGACAGAACAAGGAGCAATGGTCTCAAGTTGCAGTGGGAAGGTCTGGGTTGGACATTAGGAAAAAGTCTTTCACTAGGAGGGTGGTGAAGCACTGGAATGGGCTACCTAGGGAGGTGGTGGAATCTCCATCTTTAGAGGCTTTTTAACTGTGCTTGACAAAACCCTTGCTGTGATTATTTAGCTGAGGTTAGTCCTGCTTTGAGCAGGGGGTTGGACTAGATGACTTCCTGAGGTCCTTTTCAACTCTATATTCTATGATTCTATGGTTCTGCTTTGAGCAGGGATTTGGACTAGATGACCTACTGAGGTCTCTTCCAACCCTAATCTTCTGTGATTCTATGAATGCACATTAACAACAGCTAAGTTAATATTTGTTGTAGTAGCCTGTGCTGCAGTACATTGCTTTCCAGAGCACAATGCTTTCCTGTTTAAAACTTTGCATTGATCAGCTCTCTTTGTGAGTCAAGCAAACATTCATTCAGATAAAGAATGTAATTCAGTGGGTGAACAACCTTGTGACAGATTTTTTTTTCAGAAATTATCTGGTGTTCATCTGGATGTAAGAGAAGGTAGCTTTCCATTTCTCTTCTAATTTTATATTTATTCTCTCTATATTTAGTAGAGTGCAGAGTTTGATTTGTTTGGTTTTATGGATCTCTGTTTAAGACTTAAAGTGTATGAATTGACATTGTGAAGCATTCAGGATTGAGTATAGGAAAGTTTAATTCTCCTATTAAAACAGACATGTGAACAAACTTCCCACTAAAATTATATGGCCCACAAGTTGAAGATACCAAGCTGGAGGAGGTTTGAACAAAATTAAATGGTTTATTATTGATGTAGCAGCATTTTATAAATTATTTTTCATGCCCAGTTGCATTCCTAAATCATCCTTGAATTAGGAGCTCATTTGCAAATACAAAAAAATTCAGACTTGCAAAAAAATCCATAGGAAATTTTTGTGCTTGAAATTGTACATTGATTAGTGCCCCATGCTCATTGTCAGTCTGCTCCAACTCCCACTTTTATCAATAATAGTGGGGATTGGATCATCCTCTGTTCCTGTTCTCATTTCATATAATCAGTTTCTAACCGTTTCTTTTTGTCATAGAAAAACCCTCAACCAATCCTCATTGTAATAATTTGACAGTCTGTTTTTACGAATGTTGAGTCCAAAATATTTTCCTTAAAATATGAACAACTTTTTCCTTTCAATACCCTGATCATTCATCCCAGATAGTAATTGTTGTTTATTTTTCAAAACTATTGTAGTCTCTTTTTCTTCCTCTATTGCATCATCTGATGGAAAATTATATTGACATTTAACTTGAAGAAAACCTTTTCCTTTCAAAATAAACTGCCACCCAAAATGGTCTTCCTCTGTCTCACTGTGACTGGGTTGATTCAGAGAACAATAAATAAATAGTGCTTACACATCTGTACAGCACTTGAAAACTCCAATAATGATACAGGATAGCAACTGTATCTAATAATTGCAGCAGGATAGCAACTTAATCCATAATCAATCATAATTTTTAATCAAATCCTTTGCTTTTGCGTATAAAAAAAAAGGAATATTGATTTGAATTCCAATCATTCCCTCAGAAGCAACTGGCACTGGCCACTGTTGGAAGCTAGAAAATGGGGCTAGATGGACCATTGGTCTGATCCAGTATGGCTGTTCTTACCGTCTTAAATCCGACTGTTGTGTAAACTCATTTTAAATTGTCCCTGCCAGATGCAGATTACTTGTATCGACCAGTTGAATCAGGGGTCAGAAAGACACCCAATTTCTGAACCTCTCATTTCTTTCTCTAAAGAAGCCGTTATTAACTTTAATGATGGGGAGGAGGGTCATTAACAGTAGCTGAATTCTTTATGTGGTGTTTTAAAAAAATTGAAGTTATATTATTTATCCATGTCAGCTGCAGTAACAAATCCAAGGAACTAATAAATAAGCAGAGGCCATCTAAGAAATTCAATTTATTGCTTGATGGCCTTCAATTTTAAATTGTCTGATATTGGATATAGATGGTTCTGGAAATATTTTTCACATCAGAAATAGTGATATTTGATTGAGTTTAAATCAATTTGTTTATCCATTATATTTTATTATATTAATTTATTAAAAACTGTAAAATATGCCTATCTTAAAATTCTAGGCCCTTTTGACATAAATTACAGAAATAAATGATAATACTGGCAACAAAATACCAATCAATTTGATGCATACTTTTCCTCATTTTTAGGAATTATCCCCTCTGAAGCACTAAGTATATATATTACCGGTTGGGAATGCCCTCTTTTGGCTCATATTGAATATAATCAGGTTATGGCCATGACTCTTTATGCAACCACAGACTTCTAATCCAGTGATTAACTCATTTTTCTCTTTCATGATAAGGTATAAAATAGTTACCTCACATTTGTGTTAGAAAATAATAATCTAGAATTTGTAGAAATTTTAATAATGTTTTACTACTGGCTACCTGAGAGGTCCAGCATATGTGCTTATCAGAATCACCTTGTAGCAGAATACACCCTGTGTTCACACCTTACATAATATTGTAATAATCTTTGTACTAAGGTATGCCTTGTGAGGTATCACTTGAAAAATCATAACTTGCCGATCAGTAATATCATAGTAAAGTGCATATAGTAACATTATATGTAAAGTTATGAACATGACTGAAGTATGTTTCCCAGATAAGTCTTGGAAGTTGTTAAACTGGCTTCTCAAAGATGAAGGACAGGCTGGTGTCACAAAGCTTCTGGGCCATCACCTATCGAGTGGCCAGTCTTTGACAAGGAAGTGGGGTAGGGACAAAGGGATCTGCATCTAAGAAAAAGAACAGCATGAAGTCTCTTTACTCCAGCAGACTGCTTGTCTTCTGGTTCTCAGCTGGAAATTATTTTCAAAGAGGGACTAAAAAACTATAAAAGGAGGGGCAAGTCCTCTTACACTCTGTCTCCCTACCCACCTCATTCTCTTCACCTGAGAAGACAAAGGAAAACAGCTATTGGACTCTGGGGGAGGTCCTTGGAGAGCTTGGTCAACAGTGCTGCTAGAAACATGTGGTGAGAAACTTTGCTTGAATCTGATAGTTTGTTACACATTAGAAGCACTTTATTTTTCTTGTCACCATTTCTGACTTTTGTGCCTCATTATTTGTACTCACTTAAAATCTATCTATCTAGGTTGGATATAAGGAAAAGCTTTCCCCCTAGTAGAGTGGTGAAACACTGGAATGGGTTACCTAGGGAGGTGGTGTAATCTCCATCCTTAGAGGTTTTTAAGGCCTGGTTTGACAAAGCCCTGGCTGGGATGATTTAGTTGGGGTTGGTCCTGCTTTGCATAGGGGTTTGGACTAGATGACCTCCAGCTGAGGTTGGACTGAGATGCTTTCCAACCTTAATCTTCTATGATTCTATGATCTGTAATTAATAAACTTATTTTTATTGTTTATTTAATCCAGTGTGTTTAAATTAGTGTCTGGGTAACTCTATTTAAGATAGCAAGCTAGTATTATTCCCTTAAAAGAATATCAGACTTTATATAGTGGACTGTCCAGGAGAGGGCTGGGCAGTACAAAATATACATTTCTGTGAAAAAATCTGGGAGTGGGTTGGGGTCACCCTACAGTATAACTAAGGCTGGTAAAAGGCAGAGTGTAATCCAAGGCTGGATTATGGCTGGCAGGCTGCAGTTACACACAGACACGCAGGGTGAGGCTTGCATACTGGAAGGCTGGTTGTGAGCAGCCCAGGTGGAAGCTACTTTAGCAAGACATTGTAAGGCACCCAGAGTTGCAGGGCAGGGGTGATACAGCTTGGGTTGTACCCCAGTATGCCACACCTTCATAACACAATTTTTCTTTATACATTTCAGAGGGAGGTACTTAAGGAGTAACGTATCCTGTTCGCTAGTTTGATTCACTGGTCTGTAATAGCTCCTGGTCCTTACCCACTCCTATGCTTTATTAATTAACTCATTGATCCATATTCATTCAAGGTTCTCCTATGCCAAGTGGAGCTCAAGTTCAGCAGAGAATCAGTCTGGTCATTCTGTTTTCCTTCATTCCTTAGGAACTAACTGAATAACTGAATAACTGAATAGGTGACAGTGTGTGCGTGCGTGCGTATACTTTATACTTTGGAATTAAAGAATCTATTGATCACTGATTCTCCTCACCCGCAATCCAGATGAACAAAGTCTAAATATACTTTTTTTTTAATGCTTTCTTCCATCTGGATCACATTCCAACAGGAAACCAAGATGCCCACAGAAATGTGTATCAATGAATGTGCAGGTTGGTTTATGGCATTAGCCAAATACAAAAAACAACAAAACAACCCCTCCAAAACACACCCAAATACTTAAAAATACTTAAACACAAATATTTTAAAGGACTCTTAAAGTTGCAACATCACTTTAACCTTCATGTTTGAGCCTGAATTATTTTCACATTGAGATTTTCTTTTTCATTCTTCTGATAGGTGTATGGCAGACAGCTAGACCCAGAAAATAAGATTTTGGGTTTGTAAATTAAAGCTTCACTGGAAATAACTCTGCTTTAACAACTTTTTCTCTGGAAACCTGTGTTTGTTAATTTGAAAAGGAAAAATATATTGCTATATGCTTTGTCATGATAATGGTAAGAGAGCCTGAATCTGATCTCACTTATGCTAATTTTTACACAAATTTCAGTTCAAAAGTTATGAAAAGGTAGAAGAATTGTTGCATTGACCTGATGCAATTTCTCCCTCCCCCTCACTCATCTCTCAAATATAACTTGAATTCCCATCAGAAGCTCCTCAATCTTGCTGAGTCACAGGAAAGATTTGAGAGTCAGCAGTGGTTTTTATTTTCATGAAAAATCCTCCCTATATTTCTGGTCTATTTATTTTAGAGTAATGCCCAGAGACTCCAACCAGTCTCAGGGCTCTATTGACCTAGATATTGTATTCAGAGTCCATCCATGACCACAGGAGCTTACAGTTTAATGACAAGACAAGATAGAGATAGCAGAGAGGTGAGGAAGGATTATCCCCGTTTTGCAAATTGCCTACTAAAGCTCAGAGATTAAGAGCTGGATTTTCAATGTGCCCAACATCTATAGTCACAGCCAGATTTTCAAAACAACTCTGCTTCCATTTTAGGCACCTAAATAAAGTCCAGATTTTCAAATCTTCAGCAGCTTCCATTGTTATTTTCAAAAGAGCTCAGTCCTCAGCAGGATGAGCACTCCTGAAACTCTGGCCTATTATTTTGATGTCTAAATGTCAATAAAGATATTTTTTTTTAAATCTGGCTCCACTTGTGGGTATGGAACACCTCTGCAAATCTGCCCAAAGTCACACACACACAAGGCCTGTTGCAGAGTTGGGAACTGAACCTAAACTACGTAAATCCTAGCCATGAGCTTTCAGCACAAACCCATCCTCCAGCTGTTTACACTTACGATTTTGTCTTCAGTTGTCTATCTCACAGCCTCTTGATTGGTCCACAGGTAGGACTAACAGCCTGGAAGCATGAGGCATCCTTTTGTCTGGCTTTGCTGTTCGGAGAATAGAAGAGCATTACATTAACAAAATGCTTCCATTATTGTGGAAACAAAATGGATAATAGTAGGTTACTGTATTGCCATTTGCCTGTTTTTATAACAAACATTTTGCTTTTAATGCTTTAATGGAGGGAAACATACACTCCTGTTATTCTTTGTTCTGGCTGGGAATAACTGATATTATCTAATGAATATGCAAATAACTCAAGGCTTCTTATTAATTGTGTTTGAACCATCTGTTCCTGTACAATCATGTGAATATTTGCCACATAGCTCTATATGGATGTGTGTACAGAAGTGTTAAAGGAATGTTGTGTAGTTAAATTATGTATCTTAATGAATCCGAGGTTTTATTATTGTCAATAAATGCCACAGCTTCAAATGCTAGAATTAATTAATGAAAATAAAAAATATTCCAAATTAGGCTCATTTTATCACAATAGAGGTGAAAATATGCTTGCAGTTCATTGAACGGCTGATGTTTTCTGGAAGCGATTTGTATGTAGGATTAAAACAGAACAGAAACTGACAAACTAATCTTTTCCTTCTTGAAGTATTTCAGATTTCACAGTGGTCATATAAGCACAGTGTAGAAAACCATGGCATTAATTTTACTCCCATCAATAGCTCACAAAATCTTGGACTTTATATTATAACAGGGACAAACTGGTCCTTTAAAGCTGGGCTCTGAGACCAGTATCGCCCTGTAGGAGGGCAACCGCCTTCTGAGCATTTCCCTGTGGCTAGAGATGATCCCACAGCACTCTACCACTGCTTCCCTTATTCAGGGCCTTTTACAAACCCCTTTTACACAGCTTCTCTTGTGGCTATCACCCTTCTTCTCCCAGATTTAATAACTGAAAAAGTTCAAAAATAATTCTCAGAGCCCCACAAATAAAGTCCATTACAAAGATTTATACCCAGCTCAGGCTCTTCTACCAGATCTGGAACTCTTCCTCTGTCGTACTATGCTCTTCATGGAACTGCTACTCCCAGCCCTTTCGATCTTGGACTCAGGCTCCCTCCCTCTGTCAGTTTCTCCCCTGTTCTTTGGTTTTGTGACATAGCAAACTAGCTTCCTGAGTCTTGTTCATGACTTAGAGCAGCGTTTCTCAACCGTTTTTATTCTAGGGACTTGCTTGCGACTTTCCTGAACTGTGTCAGGGAGGTGTTAGGGACCGGCCCTGGTCCTTGGACCAGTCATTGAGAAACACCGACTTAGAGTCTTGTGCTTTTCCTGATATTCTTTTAAAAAAATCACAGAGGAGCTTTTTTTTTCTTTTTTTTTTTAATGGGTCCCCATTTTTCTTGTTTTCTTGTTAGGTGTTGAAGGAATTTTGTTACTTTAAGGTCCTCTGAGTTTTCTATATAAACAACTCTTTTCATTGCTATAGTCTTTACAATCCCAAAGGATAAAAATCTATAGTTTCATGGATATTAAATATTATGCTTAATCCATATTTATGCTTATCTCCTCTGTTATGAGGGAGAAAGCATGCTCTATACTTCCTCTTTCAGAGAACTCCTCCTGATTGGCTGGGAGAGAAGGGAGCCCTGCCTTACCCTAAGCTACAAGGTTCCTGATGCTGGGCCCTTAAACAGACAGTGTCCTGAGGGGGTTTCCTCATCCATTTACTAATTCTCAGGGAGCGCTTCCTCTCTTTTGGTTTCAGCCAGTTCTTGTGCCTTTGTTTATTCCATTTTTCCTGGAACATGGTCTTCTGGCCCCCCTCTAGACTTCATAGGCCACTGTACCTCCACAAATAGCTGTATAAATAGAACTTTTTGAAGTTGTGACTCGAGACGGAGCTCAGGATCTGCAATTCAGCACTTCCTTAGGCTTCAAAGTGAGCGTGAGCTGCAGCTTCAAAGCACTGTTTATACAGCTATTTTTAGAGCATTAGTGCAAACCCCACTAGCTTGTATCCGTTGACCTGGGTTAGAAAATTCACTTCCACTTTCTCCAAAATGCTTTGTAGATATACTGTAAGTGTCTGCAGGATTGGGGCCTATGACAGTAGTGGTTTTTGCAACATGACAAAATTCAAATGTGAAATATTTGCTAGAAAAATTTCAAGATGTTGCAACGGTGCATTTGTTCCAAGGAAAAACAGGCAATTAGCCTATCATACAATTGCCATGAAAGCTACAAGAAATTGGCCAGTGCAGTGGTGGGGAAATCTCTACTTTATATGTGTTATTACAAAATTAAAAGCAAACATGTGTATGTATATATACACCTATATAAAGTTGTCTGTATCTAGCTGTCTCCATTTCCCCCACACTCTGTGTGTTGCTTTCTCATGTTTGCTGACTGACAACTCTTCAGAGATCATGTCCACTTGTGCTTTTTACAGCCTCTGGCACTTGGGGCTCTGATTCTGGACACTACTCTTGCTAACAATAAACTCTAGATTTCACCAAAATGGGTTTTCACAGATCTCCATGATTCCTTCAGCACCCCTGAGATTCACATTCTTTCCTAACTAAAAGATATCTCGTTTAAATACCATACACTCATTACTGGGCAGTAAACCATTTCCAGCTCTAATTGTTCCCAAAAAACCCCATACAAATATGCAGATTGTAAACATTATGGGTTTAATATACACAATTTGCTCATGAGGTGCAAGTTTATTCTTAGTGGCAATGTCATAGTTACTGCTTGTCTAGCCAGGCAAGTTCTCTGTACCTGAATAAGAATTAAGGGTTAGATCTAGATCGAGATATGTGTAGGCACTCCCCCTTAAGCTATTTGAATCCCTTCGTAGTTTATGAGGGGAGATTTTGGCTTTAAATGAATGCTGGCTCCTGTCTGTTTCTTTTAGTTAGTCATTTAGGTGGTAAAATCAAAAGGGCTATTCTGTTCAAACAGCTTAACAAGGATAATGAAACAAACACAAACCTTGTTAACTCAAAGTGCTCTGTGTAGGATTTTGGCACAGGTGACTTTATCACTTTTCAACTCCTTGCTCCATCCCTGGGCTGCTGGGTGCTTATTTCAGCCTCTGGTGAAAATTAGTTGCCTCAGGGCTCTGGGGTCTAAAGGGATTCCTTGAATATTAGCATTATTCTCCAAAGACGTGAGATCTCCATACTGGATTTAAGAATGTAAAAAGCTCCAGAAAATCTCTGGATGCCTGATGAGCTCTGTGATGCATTGTTTGCCAAAATACAGAGAACATTTCTATCAACACTCATATGGCTCTGGAAAGTAGGTTGGAAGAAAAACTCTATTTCTATACTAATATCTTCCCTGGAAATATGTCTTTCTGCTTGCTCAGTATAGTGCAAGTGTATTCTCCTGTGAATCCCAGAAAGGCAGACTCAATATGCTTCACAGAATGTGATTGCAGTAATACTTGAAGCACCTAGAAGTGTTACAGTGTGAACCGTGACAAGGCAGTTGAGTGATGACAGAATTAATGTAGTCAGATAGAGTATTGGCAACATGATCTCTAGCTCTGCTGCTTTGCTCCCTTTTAACTAAACCCAAGGGTTTGTAAGTATGTGGTTATACCTATTGAAATCATAAGACCTCACATTCATTTGAAGGTCCAAATATAAACCAGGAAGTTTTAAGTAGCATGTCAGATCTTATAGTCAAATGATGAATCAAGTACATCCTCTCAAAGAGGAGTGCTACAATATTCAATGACGCTTTGAACTGGGTGATGAGCAAAACTACTTTTTGAATGGTTAGGGCCAAATTGGGTTGACAGGTTTGATCTGGGGAGGGAAAAAAAAAGCCTTAAATTATTGTTCAAATTTGAAAAGAACTATTAACATTTAACACACTTCAATTCCCATCCTCAAATTTTGAGCCATTAGAGGACGCTGTAGATGAGCTTCTGTGCAGAAATTTGGATAATTGCAATTAAACTTTGGGGTTGATTCTTCTGGGGGCAAGCATACAGTGGATTGGGTCCAGTACTAACTGGGGTATATGAAGGAAAACTGATATTTGTATTACTAGGAATCCATGATCTGCTTTGGATAAAATAAGAATTGACAAACTATTGCTTCAAACTTAACGCCTTTCTTTGAGTTATAAAAGTTTACTTATTTTTTTCTGCTGCATCTCTGCACTATCTAGCTTCATCCAGAAGTAACAGAAAACTAAGATTAGTAGTCCAATTTCTAGACTAGATTCATAGTTTATTAGCCAGAAAACAACATTAGATCATCTAGTCTTACTCCTGTATAGCACAGACCATTAAAGTTTGCTCATTTACCCTGTGTGGAAAGCAGTAACTTGTTTAGCTAACACATATCACCAGAAAGGCATCTACTCTTGATTTGAAGACACCAAGAGATGGAGAAACCATCACTTCACTTGTTAGTTTTTTACATTGGTTAATCACCCTCCTTGTTAAAAAAAAAAATGGTGCCTAATTTCTAATACGAAATTCTCTGGCTTCAGTTTCCAGCCATTGGTTCTTGTTATGCCTTTCTGTGCTAGATTAAAGAGTACTTTAATACTCAGTATTTTCTTCCCTGTCAAGGTTCTTCTTTTAGATAGACTAAACAGATTGAGCTCTTTATGTTTCTCCACAGGGAGGCATCTTCTCCAGTGCTTGAATTATTTTGTGACTTTTTTCTGCACCCTCTCCAATTTTTCAACACATTAAAAATGTGGACACCAAAACTGTACAGAGTATTCCAGTATTGGCCTCACCAATGCCATCTGCAAAGGTAAAATCACCTCCCTGCTCTTACTAATCATTGCTTCCCTGTTCATACATCCAAGGATCACTTTGAAATTGTGGCAAAAAGGGCCATACCTGTGGCTCATGTTGAGATGCTTGTCCACTATGATCCCTAATTTTTTTTCAGTCATTGTTTTCCAATATACAGTCTCCCCATTCTGTAGGTATAGCCTGCATTTCTTGTTCCTTTTGCATGGCTGTATTAAAATATAATTTGTTTGCTAAACTCAGCCCCATTCAAGGAATCCAGATCAATCTGTATGACTGTACACATGCAGTACTAAATGAAATGACTTACAGATATTTAAGTATATTACATTTATGCAGTTATCTTTATTAATCAAACTTGCAAGCTCATGAAAAAATGAAATCAGATTTGCTTGACAAAAGCTATTTTCCACAAAAGCATATTGACTGGCATTTATTATATTCCTATCCTTTACATTTTATTAATTGAATCCCATATCAGCTTTTCCATTTTTTTTTCCAGGACTGAATCCACCTATAGTTTTCCAGATAATTGTGTTTGGCTTTTTTTAATATTTGTACATCAGCACGCTTCCAGAAATTCTTGGAAAAGTACTAATGATTTCTGTATTTCGCTGATTTTTTTAACTTTTATTTTAAATAAAAAGCAGTGGATCAGAGATCTCCTCAGCCATCTTTTTCAGGACTCTTGTGTACAATTTACCCAGGCTTGCTCATTTAAAAATGTTTTATTTAAAAATGTTGTTTAACATCCTCTTTCGTCACTAATGAAGTAAAAATTACTTCATTGTCCTCATGTGATACAACAATATTATCCTGCTTCTTTCCAAATACAGAACAGAAATACTTATTGACCACTTCTGCCTATTCTGGACCATTAACAATTTTACCATATCCATTTAGGAATGCACCAATATCATTGTTAGAATTTCTTTTGTTGATAAGATATTAAAGAACTCCTTTTTTTTTGTATTTAGCCCTGACAGCCATGGATTTTCCCCTGATGTTTTTAGTTTCTCTTATCAACTTTTACACTTCATATCTTCTAATTTATTCTGATTCTTACCTATTTCCTTCCCCTCCCTCCATTTGTTTACATGTTGTATTGCTTTTTTTTATTTCTAATGTGCCTTCACTTTGCCACTGCTCCAGGATGGGTTTCTTAGCCAAAGTTGTCCCTTTGCTTTTTGGCCATCTAGCACACTCTCCTTAAAGAATTCCCAATTTTCATTCACATTTTTCTGCCTAATTTTTTCCTCCCAATCAATTTGGTTCATAATCTTCTTCAGCACTGGGAAATTAGTCTTTTTGAAGCATCAAGTATATTAATGGTTAGGACTCTCCTGTATGTAACCAGGTCATGATCATATGGACCTATGCAACCATCAAGTTCCAGTACACTGATCAATTCATCTTTATCCACCATAATGTGGTCCAAAATAGTTACCTTGTGTTCAGTGTAATACCTTTTTTATTAGAAAATAATCTCCAATTTTTAGTTTATTCTAATAATACTTTAACCGGCTGCCTGAGACTTCCAGTAACTTGTTTGTCTCAGTGATTGGCTGGACAAGAAGTAGGACTGAGTCAACTTGTAGGCACTAAAGTTTTACATTGTTTTGTTTTTGCATGAAGTTAGGTGAAGTAACAGACAAAAATCTACATTTGTAAATTGCATTTTCATGATAAAAAGATTGCGCTAAAGTACTCGTATGAGGTGAATTGAAAAATACTATTTCTTTTATCTTTTTTACGGTGCAAATATTTGTAATAAAAGTAATATAAAGTGAGGACTGTACACTTTGTATTCTGTGTTGTAAGTGAAATCAATATATTTGAAAATGTAGAAAACATCAAATCATTTAAATAAATGGTATTCTCTTATTGTTTAACAGTGTGATTAAAACTGATTAATCACAATTAATTTTTTTAATCTCGAGATTAATTGTGATTATTTTTAAGATCATTTGACAGTCCTACTTATATATTTTTCTTAATGCTTTCATAGCACTTGTCCCACTGACTTTTAGCAGCTCAGCAGTTATATTGTCTATATCTGCAGCTTCCCCATATGTTTAACTGCTTTGCTGCTTTCTGTTTCTTCTTCTGAAGGTGGGTGAATTCTGACATCCATTCTGCTTTGCAAGCTGCGATGTTCATCTAACATGTCTAGAATTCTTACATCTGGCTTAACTATAGAGTTAACACTTTGTCCAAATGCTCTTTCCATGCCTCTATCACCTCTTTGGCATTGGTTTCCAGTTCACAAGCAGCATTTCTTACCCCTTCCATTATTGGCCTGATTGTGGTTTTCATACGACTTAGCCTGTTTTGTATATTATTTTCATGTCTTGTTTTCTTGATGCCTCTCCTTTCCAGAACTTTTGCATTTACAGTTTTTGTGATTTTCTCACAACACATTTACTTCTTCCTCTTTTCCAGCAGTCTTGGCTTATTTATACTTTTCCTTGAAAAATTCTTATTTTGTTGCTTGTCTAGCTTGGGTTTCTTTGCATACAGCTTCCAATAACTTCCTCTGCTGTATTTGGTGTTGCTTCCTTGAATATTTCCCATCCTGTGTGTGAGATCTCTTCATCATGACCAATTAATGGCCCCAAACATTCTCCAGTCATGCCTTAGAGAGCTAGCCTTTAATTTATCGAGATCAAACTTGGCTCCAGTTACACCTATCCTTTTTTATTTGACTTTAACTTAATCTTAATCTTTCCCATTAGTAGTTTATGATCACTGCTACAAATGGCACTTATATAGTCTTAAACATCCAGCAGAGACATTCTATGCCTTTTAATGATGATGATATGGTCAGTCTGGTTTTTGGTTTACCATCTGCTGTAACCTTATTATGCATCTTTGTGAGGAAACTGAGTACTGCTAATAATTAGATTGTATATCTCCATAATTTTTTTTAACCTTTCCCCATTATTATTTGCTGTCCCAATGTGTTACACTATTCATTTGCTTGCCATGTTGGCTACCAACTTTGCACTCATATCCCCACATTATCACAATCATATCATGATCAGAAATTTTGTTTATAATACTATCAAACTGTAGATAAAATCCACCCTTCTCTTCCTCTTCTGCTTGTTCAGTTGACACTTAACAGCAGAACACACATGCATAGTTTATAGTAGACAGTTGTAAGTCTTGCTATGATTGATCTGCCCAGACACTAGTTTTCAGCTGTTCATTGAAATAACTGCTGTCTTGTCAACTGCTATAGCAACTACATCCCTATGCTTTGCTTATCCACTTGAATGTCTGGTATAAAGGAAATTATAACTTCCAGATGTGAACTCTCCTGTACCCATGCAGTGTGTCTCCTGTATGGTAACAAAAGAAACATGCAATTTCCTTAAATCCTCTGCTACTAGCTCAGTCTGGCCTGGAACAAATAGATATCTAATATTTCAGTTCACAATATGAAATTCAAGACCATTTCTATTTGTTAGGCTTGATAAGCCTAGGTTGAAATCCATATACCTCAGTCTGGCTTGCTATACTATTACTCTAGCAAGTACATTTCAGTTGTAATGGTTTGCTAGGCCAATCTACCAAATCCAGCAGCTGAGAATGCCATGCTATAGCCTAGTGGCCTGCTAGGAACGTTATCAGTAGTTCCACCCTCATCCATTATGTGTACAGTATTTAATATCTCCAGTGTGAGGTGAGATTAAAAAGACTAGGTTTTTTCAGTTTGGAAAAGAGATGGCTAAGAGGGGGATATGATAGAGGTCTATAAAATCTTGACCGGTGTGGAGAAAGTGAATACATAAATGTTATTTACTCCTTCATATAACACAAGAACTAGGGGTCATCCAATGAAACTAATAGGCAGCAGGTTAAAAAAAACAAAAGGAAGTACTTCATACAACACATAATCAGCCTATGGAACTTGTTATTAGTGATGTTGTAAAGGCCAAAACCATACCTGGGTTCAAAAAAGAACTAGATAAGTTCATGGAGGATAAGTTCACCATCAGTATAGACATATCCTAAATTGGGATTAGTCCTGCTTTGGTGGGGGGTTGGGCTAGATGACCTCTTGAGGTCCCTTCCAACCGTAACATACTATGATTCTATATAGTGTTATGTGATCTGTCCCTACTGGAAGTTTTAGTGATAGATAAATGACATTCACAAAAATATACTGTTGTGAAAGTATTTCTCTAATAAGAGTTTTGCCCTGAATAGGGACTGCAAGTTTTGTCCCTATTCTGTCCAGTTCAGCTCAAATGATATTACACACTTAGATCCAGCTTCAATTTTCTGTATGTAATCTCAATTTAAAATGTACTGGTTGAGTGCATCCTCATTAGCTATTTAAAGGTAGTGGTTGCTTCTACCATTATACCTCACCCTAAGTACTGTAGTAATTGCTCAAATCAGTAATGCCTTAACCACTGGCTAAAAGAATAAATAGTTTTAATTGTGACCCCTGCACTGGGTTATAATATTGTATACTCTTTTTAGTTCAGTCCTTCTTGAGCAAGCTGTGGTCTTCAGGCCTTGCTACATCTTTTCTGCCATGGCTTCCCCAAAACCATAAACTTTCATGCATGACATTCCTTCCTAGATTTCTTCATGGGTTTATCGAACCCAGAAGCATGGATGGAGCATCAGCTTGAATCTGAGTGGGACTGATCTAAAGACCATTAAAGTCAGTGGGAGACTTTCAAATGATTTCAGTAAGTTTTGGATCAAGCCCAGAAAGATTTGCAGATTTTTGAGCCCATTCTTGAAAGATAATGAGCAATTCTTGTGAGATACTGAGAGTCCTCAACTCCCATTTCATAGAACAGGAAAATAAAACATGGTATGGACTTGACAACTTAACTTTTTTAAAAAAAAAACTGGAGTAGCTATACAGTCTCATAGAATAGATAATTGCATCGATCCCAATGATTTGCAAAGTCAATTTCAATGCACAAGAACAAGTATCTAAGCCAAATTTTGTATCCAATATAACTGCACATTTTATTTTTATATTTAGTTGTCATCTTATCATAGCAACATGACATAAGAGACCAACAATTTATAATTGGCCAAGAGACTGATGTCATGACTTTAATCACCCCAACACATGCTATAACAACAGAAAAAAACGTAGCCTGTCATAGCTGATTGATATTATAAATGGAACTTATAATTAAAAACAGGGAAAGCAGTTAAACCAGTGCATTTACTAGGCATTACCATTAGTGATGGGTGGAGGTTTTGTTGATTCACTGAAGATTAAGAATTCATAAATTCAGATGCTTGGGGGAATTAGATGGTTTAGGGATTGGTTGGTTTTGGAGCCTTTGATATCTAGTTCATTTGTTCAAATCCAGCCAATGTACAATGTCTGAAAGGGTTCTGATAGCTATTTAGTGGACTATGTGAAATTACTTGATGAGTCAAGTTGCTATAGGATGTTTGTCCAATTAAAGAACAATTCCAGTCTTCACTCTAATTTGCACTTTTGTGGCAATCTTAGCAGAGAGATGAAAGACTGATAAGGTATGGAGAAGGACCTGCCATCTCATGTTTAAAATGCTTCTTGTCTAAAGCCAATATGGGAGAAAGCATACTGCTGCTCTTTGTACATGTACTATGTCAAATTGGGAACTATTGGTCCAGATCCTTAGTTGATGTAATTTGATGTAGCTGCATTGACTTCAAAGGAGTTATACTGATTTATGCCATCTGAGAATCTAGTCCTGGTCTCTAGGACTTCAAATGTAGCAACATCAATGAAAACAGAATTCAATGAAAATTTTGTTTCGCCTCTTGGTTCATTCTCCCCCTTCCCCCCCCCCAAAAAAAGTTTAGATTCTTATCTTAGCCTTGCTTGAACTATCGAAATCTCTTGAGTCTGCAAAATTAGGCTGGAAATCACATGCCCTGCTGGTAGATGAGCTAGAAATACCAAAGGAAGAGTTTTTCCAGTGTGTTGTTCCTACTGAGAAAGAGGGCATCAAGTTTTGAGTGAAAATGAGAAATGAACTTTTGGGGAAAAGAAAACAAAACTTCTAAGAAATTTTGGGTATTGTTATTGTTTAAAGCTTTTGGTTCAGGTTTAGTTTGCACTCTTGGGGAAGATTCAGGTCCTCTCCCCCACCTCCCATGCAAATCTATTATATTATCCCTAACAAGTGACATGGGAAGTTAATTAGACATGGGCACTCCAATTAGAAAGTTTCATTTGTGTCCATGGTACTAAAGCCACAGAGAATAAAGTTATTTAGCATCAGTCATAGACTCATAGACTCATAGGTCAGAAGGGACCAATATGATCATCTAGTCTGACCTCCTGCACAAGGTAGGCCACAAAACCCTACCCATACACATATATAACAACCCCGAACCCATGACTGAGTTATTGAAATCCTCAAAAGTGAGATTTGAAGACCTCAAGCTGCAGGGAATCGATCAGCAAGCGACCCATGCCCCACGCTGCGGAGGAAGGCGAAACACATCCGGGGCCTCTGCCAATCCGCCCCGGAGGAAAATTCCTTCCCGACCCCAAATATGGCGATCAGCTAAACCCCGAGCATGTGGGCAAGACTCACCAGCCAGCACCCAAAAAGGAATTCTCTGCAGTAACTCAGTTCCCATCCCATCCAACATTCCCACAGACCATTAAGCAGACTTATCTGCCAATAATCCAAACCAATTGCTCAAATTAAACTATCCCATCATAACATCCCCTCCATATACTTATCAAGCTTAGTCTTAGTCATACTTAGGGTGTCTCAAAGAGTGGTGCAAACTATGAATTTGATATTAGAGCACTGACTTTGCAGGAAATCTTAGGAGATTTAAATTCTACATAGCTCATATGCCACCCTGTTGGTTAGGGCTCAATTCTGCAACCATTACCATGTTGAGAGTTACTTATTCATGCAAGTGAGCCTATTTAAGTTTATTTACTACTCCCAATGTTTCAAATTTGGGTCCTAAGAGAGGGACTGTATTCCAGGACCATCCTGAGATAGCACTACTACAAAACCATAATCAGATACAATATAATTTGTAAAGGTATTGTATACTTCTGCTGTCTTGCTTATTCATTCAAATAGATGTATTCAAAACATATGCATGCAGAGCTCGGGTTGCATATACAACTCCACAAAGTATACATATTAGAGCAATAGCCAAAACCTTCGGTTTCCTCAAAATTTAAAACTTGACCACATGTTTTGCATAGCAAAGTACATCTAAGAGTGAAATGAAATTGTAACAAATAAGACACTGAGTTGACACAGTGAGGCGAACATGTTGATGGCCTCGGATCAGTGGGAGCAGTATACATCTGGTACTGGCATAGTGACAACCTTATTCTCCTTTTTAGTATTTTCTAAGTTCACGCCTAGCTTTCATTTGGCTTATAGTGCTAAGACTGGCCAATTGTGATTCTCCAATATTATCTACATGTTTGTGGATCAATTGTATATTTCCATCTAGCTACTGTTGAATCTTTCATCTCTGTACAAAAGGATGATGCAACAAAACATGCCTAAAGTTTCAAAAATGATCTATTGTACCTTGATATTTTTCAGATTTGCTGGGGGGAAGTCTACTGGATTCTGGACATCTTTTAGTCCAATAATGTGCTGCAGAGTTTCAATGGCATTCTCCCTTGTTGTTTGAGAAGGTAAGAAGATTTGAGATAAACTGACTTTTAGATTGATCCCTAGAGTGATATTTACACTCTGGATGATGCTGCCTTGCAAAGGAGGAATTAAACAGAGAGCAATGTTGCTTTGTGTTCTATTGAAATCATAAAAGGAACAAAATCAATGTTAGTCAGAAGAAAAGAAGATATAGCTAGAAATATTAATAAATAATAATGTAGGTAATGACATGAATGGACACTGCACTCTTTAGTAAAGGTTAGTGCCAAATAGATTCCTATCCCAGAGTGTTAACATTCAGAATGGACAAGACAGAAACCATTTAAAGTGCTGAGAAGCCATTCGAGGTTGACATTGCATGTATGACCTTTCAAATATTGTTGACATCATGACCTGTTTTGCTAAATTTGGAATTTTATCCTGATTTTCTGTCATTGTTTTGGATTCGTTCAGATCTTGTATGTCTCCCTTAGACTTATACGCAACAGAAATTTAGGGGCTACTGTGGTTTCTTTAACTACTATAAGCTGTAAATATTATCTCTCGTAGTGTTAATATAATTAGAGAATTCAAAAACCCACAGACATGTGCCATATTTGACTGACAATTTGCAATGGCTAGTTAGCCTGGTAAACAAGCCACAGGTAATTGTACTCTTTGGATATATGAGTTTTAACCTCCACTCTCTGAGTCGTGACTGTTCGCGGGGGGGGGGGGGGCGAAAACACCAATAAAGACCTACACTATTTTTTAAAAAAGTGTTCTTCCATAGGAACATAAGAAAAAGAGGAGCTATTGTTCAGCAAACTAAACGTTTTCATGTTCTACTTTTGATCTGAACAGCTAAATTCAGCACTCATCCTTATGCCCCAGTCAGTGTAAATATGTAATAATTACTTCAATGGTTTGCACCTCGTGCCTTATTCTTGACTAATATAGGACACAATATCTGCTATATTTAAGAAATCTGAGTCTGGATCCTGACAGTGACTGGTGACAAATACCAGAGAAAAGCTGAGTTATTTGCGGTATACAAGATATGACAAGTTTATTTTTTAAATCAACTTTAAAAAAAAAGGCAGAATAATGCGCAATGAGATATTGAAGTAAATTGTCAAACCAGTGTATTTTGTTTTAAATAGTTCTGGTTGAATAGTTAAATTGATTATTGTAGTTTAAATGTAGTCGCTAAAATGAGCTGATGTGCATTTTCAGTCAAATCCTTAATGCGTGTTCCTTCGTGCTACTTCTTACAGAGGTTTGGTTCTGATAGATTGGAAAGGGTACATTGTACATCAAGATGGTTTGCTGGAATGGCAAGAAAATGGGCCAAATAGGTAAGGAGGCTTCTTTACCATGCAGATGAATTCCAGTGAGGAGACAGAATCTCAGGGGAAACTGGCCTGAACCCTAAAAGTATTATGTCAGCTCCTGATTGTTACTTCATACTTCTTTTCTGCATATTGCCTGCATTAGAGCAAGAACCCTGAGTGAACATATGGAGTTGTTTGAGACTTTCACCCAAGTTAATTCATCAAAAGAATTTCCAAGCTGCCCACACTGCTGCAACAGAACCAGGAAAATAGCTGTGATAGATTTTGAAATGTTTCTGATTAAAAGAAACATTTCAAGGATACATTTTTCAATGAAAACTGAAGAACATTTAGAGGGCATGCTTTGAGTATTTTTGTAGAAGTGCAGCATACAAAACTAGGCCAACAACCTCATCAAAATCCTTGAGCCTTTGTTCTTTAACCCCTTCCTAAAGGGGCTTTCTTTACTCCTATGCTACACTGCTTAGTATGCCTAGTCATTTAAGATTACATTTTCAAAGTGTGAGTATGAATGTACAGGCATGCACAAGTTAATTACAGAAATTCCTGCTGCAGGTGTGCAGGCAGGGACTGTGAGTGTGCAAAAGTATGTGTGCATGCACGTATGAGCATGTGTTGGGGAAGGACATTCTCCCTTCCACTATGGCTCATGAATGCTGCTGTGCCAGTGTTCAGGTGCTGTAAAAATCCTGGAGCTAGTAAAGGGAGAATTCCTCTGGTACAGGCATTGCACAGGGCACCCCCAGTCTGTCCTATGGTGCAGTCTGCCACCCCCCTCCTCCCGAGCCCTGGAGTAGGGAACATGACAAGGACTGAAGGACATAGAAGCAGAGCCATATGGGCATTCTCAGGGTTGCCACTGCTTAAGTTATACTGGGGGTCCCCAGACTCTTCTTCACCTTGGGCTACAAGTTTAGTGCTGTACCTCCCAGAGGCACAGCACAGAATCTCAGCCTCGGTGTTTTGTATATGAGAGTGCATGCACACTTAAAAATATTCAGTGCTGTATTGGCGTAAATCTCATTGCCACACGAACCACATCTGCTAAATGTATGTTTGTCATAGTAAATGCATCCTGTGTTCTGAGAGACCTTAAAAATATTTAAACTTTTAATAACAATTAATATGTTATACACAAAACTGCCTATGTCAACTTTTCACTGCAATTTATGCATGCAAGCATAGCATGGCTATAGATTATAATATACCTTCTTCTTCTAATTGTCCCTCCATCCCTGACAGAAAACAGACGATGTACAGCTGTATGTCTACAATGTTAACAAATCAGGCTCTGTGGGGAAAAAAAATGGAGGGAAGAAAATTCTTTCACCAATGTGGTGTTGGAGAATCCTTCTTGACAGCTCAATCCCTCTCTCTCTCACTCCTATGGGATCTCCAGCTTGAGCAGTCACTGGTGGCCTCAACTGTGGCAGTATGGAGCAAGAGATTTGATCTCTTGAGTAAAAAGGATCCACATTATATGGGGATTTAAAGATCAAACCCAACAACTTGAACCTCTTGGGCACCCAAAGACAGGCACTATAGCTCTTAGAGCCCTAAAGTTATGCTCACAGAGATGTTGTGGTCTGCATTTAATATCTCTAAAGTGTTATATAAATCTAATTATTACGTGGGACAATATCTGAACTGCACTCTGTCCCACATATAGTATTAAGTATATAAGACTCCACCCAAGTGGTTGATACAATTTGAATTAGTTGTTTTAGGTCTTTTTAAGGATAGATCAGCAAATTAAGTTAGATAAGACTTTGTGTGTGTGTGTGTATGCGCGCGCGCACGCGTAAGCATTCACAATTACATATCTAAATTGAATCCTGAGATGGTCATGTATCTTTGGTCTGGTCTACCAGAAAACCCTCCTAGTGTAGATACAACTTACTCCAGCAACAGATTGTTTTGTTAATACAGTTTATAACAGTTACCTAAACAAAATAAGCTATATTGCCAAAAGGACACTTTTCCTAATCTAACTGCGTCCACACCAGGGCTTTTCCCAGCACAGCTAAGTCAGTTGGGGGTATGATTTTTTCGCACTTATAACTGACCTATCTATACTAGCAAAACTTTTAAGATTAGACCAGCCCTGAAATTTAATAGTTCAAAGTTCACACAAAAAATCAAAACAGTACCATTCTTTTATTAGTTAGGGTATCTTTCTGATAAATATTTTCTTTAAAAACTATCACAATTACATCACTGATATAAAAGATGTTCTTGGGTGGAATATATAGAGGTAGCAGGCAGAAAGACAGCTTTATTGTGAATTTAGCCAATAAACATGTGACCCAATCAATGGCAAAAGTCAAAGGTTACTATATTTGCCTTTAAGGTCAAAGCAGGAATGAAACTACTATAGAAGTATCAAGAGTTGAGAAGTCAAATATTTATTAACACTGAAGGAAAGACTGAGCTGATTACAAGGATTCCAATAGGATTCTAGGTTCCTCTTTCAAATAAAACACAATCAATATCATCCATCAGAGCAGTCCTACAAATTAGATTTTTTTTTATTTAGGAGGTCTTTGCAGAGTTCAATTTGTGTTATTGGCTTCACTTTGATATACCAGGGGCAGAGTCTGCTAGAGCTATATCTATACTGTGCATTCCTTCCTGCATTAGTGCTCTTCCTCCAACCCAAGAGAGTAATCTATAGTAAAATAAATAGATAAAAATAACTTAATTTGATCTAAACTATAGTTTAGAAGCAGATAGAAAAGTATTAGTTTTAGCCCATCTCTAGTGATAATGCTTAGAGCAATGCATAGTCAATGATATGATGCTTACTGAGAGGGAAGGCTGAGATATTGAACTTCAAAAATTGCTAACTATATATTTGTACTTTCACATTGTATTACTTTTCATAAAGTTTCATGAGGACATTTAGGATGTCATTAAACATAACTCCATTAACAATGTAATTACACTTTTTAATAAAATATTGCAATTATGTAAATACATGTGCACTAATTACTCAATTAGACCTACAATAATTATGTTACCTACAGAGACAATTATCATAGACAATTACATTAAAAACAAAGTTACACAATACACATGACATTAAAAAAATTACAGTTGTAAAAACAAGTATGGAAGAGCACAGTTAAAGCTTAGGTGAGATCTTTAGTTCATATAAACTACTGCCACACCACTGAAACACACTCTTATCCATATCTTCACTCAGTGTCCTCATTTCTATTCACAACTATTGCAGCCAGGGATGCCCTAATCATCCCTCTTTTTACTCAAGCTGTTGTTCCAACAGTGGGTAGGAAAATGACATAGGAACAGATAATGTGAATCTGTACTTCCCAAGGATCCTCCTGTGATGTGGGAGTCCTGCTGTGGCCAGTCATGCTGACTTTAGGGAAACCTTAATAAAATGAAGAATCAGGCCTACATGTCTACTTCTGAACTTTTATGAGACTTACCATGAGCTTTGATAAGAGTGTACAAAAAAGTCAATGTACCCTACAGTTACCAACTGTTGTACAACAGTTGTACTAAGGTAGTAACCAAACGTGGTGTTCAGCAGAACAGAAACAAAAATTGCATTAATCTTGGGATCTTGGTTGGGTCTAGAAGAGAATTTGCATGAGTGAAATTATCTTGTCTACTCATATTCAGTGGAATTAGGGTGCACATACTAACCACTAGTGGGTGGGGAAGATCTCAATGGACAAACCCTGTCCAGGAAGATTGAACCAAATTACTTTGGCAGTGACATTTATTTTGCTCATTCACAAATATGATGTGCTGCTTCTCTAATTGTCTGTACTACAGTATATTTTACAAACAGAATATACCAAGTTTATTTCTAAGTATGTGCTGAGGAATCAGCTTGACTTCTTTACTCTTTCACATGTAAGAATTAAACTGTCTCATGAACACTTATCATAAAGAGCTGTATGCTTTACTAGATTGCCTACATGAAGCATGAGATAGGAGCCTTGATTTATATAGATATACACTTTATTTAACTAAATGAGGGTTAGTGTTGTTTGTTTTTGTTCTATAACCACAGAAAAAAAATCTTTGGAGTAATACATCTTATTTCCCAAGGAGTTGTGACATGTAGACAGCAGTAGTTGAAGTCATTTGCTCAGCTTCAAAAGCTCTAATTTATCAGGCACAATATATAGGGAAAATTAGCTTGATGCAGTTAATGCACTGAACTTGAAGCTACCCTCCATTCAAACCCCCTTTCACTATGGGCATAGGCAACAGTAACTCACAGGTATAGATTTACAATATTTGGAAGTATGAGCAACATTCGCAACTATAATCTATCACTTTTATGGAAAAAGATGAATTGACCTATCCCTGGGGAGCTTTCCTAGTTACAGTACTTAGCAATTAGCACATCAATTAGAAGAATTTTCTTCAGAAATATGATCCCAATTCACATAGCAGCAATGCTGGTAAAGAATTGCTGGTAAAGAAACGCTGCCTAGTCATAAAAAGCTTTTCTCTGCTTATTAAACACTGGAGCAAAGTATCATTTTTACTTCCAGTAAGTAATCATTTATGTGGAGTGTTCTTTAAAGGAAATAATGCAGTTTATCATCTTTCATTCTGTGCAACACTTTTATAGCAAATATGATTGAGAGACGAGATCATCTAGCAGTGTGGAATCATCCAAATACGATATAGTTATTGTTGCAGATCATCTTTCATGCAAAGTATATTAATATTTTGAGAGCGTGGCAGAAGAGAGAGAACAAATTACAGAATTTGGTAGAACAACGATTATACAAGCAGAAATGGCATCATATACGGAAACTAGCATAGAAGAGAAGAGTGTCTCTTGCTGATTAGTTATAATGAGAAAAGATATAGTAATGGGGAGGGAAAGGTTAGTGGAGTTTAGTGTCAATTATAGGTAAAGTGCACAGTGCATTTGTCATGTGGTAAGATTCTATTCTGTGCTAGTTAGTTTCCTGTATGGTGCTCATCTCCATGGCATCTGAGAGCAACTGATTCAGTGGCTTAGAGGAACACATGACTAGAGTCACAAAAAGATTTAAGCACCTAACTGCCACTATAATGCCTATATCCCAGAATCAGGCCCCAGTGGGATTCACAAAACCCCTGCTCAGCTGCTGCCAATTGCTGTATGTGCCTAAACTTGGTTGGCACCTAAATTTTTGCAATTAGTTACTAGGCACCTGTTTCTCGGTTTCCTAGGCACACTGTTTCTCACCTGTTTCTTTGTTTCTGGGCATGTGCACTGCTGCTCTGCTCCAGGCATCTAGAAACCGTAGCCCCTGGACAATACATAAATTGGGTGAAGATAGGCATTCCTCTGGCTAACTCCCCTGCAGGGCTTTATCTGGTAAATTGGCTCAGAGCTGGCCTGTTGGATCAGGCTCTTGTAGGTGAGCTCACATAAAACATATGGAGGTTTGGGGAGATCATCCCTTATAACTTTTTTAGCTCAGTGGTGAGGGTAATCTTCTGAGATGGAGAATACCCTTGGTTTAAGTCCCCACTCCAGCGGAGGGAGGGAAGGGATATGAACACCCCGCGCCTTGGCATGTCTCATTGACTATCTTAGGCAAGGAGCTACATAGCGGGCTGGCATTTGTGAATTCCATTTTGAAGTGTCTATTTCTCCCCATTCATTGTACAGGAAGCCTGAATGCCTAACTCGGGCTTTGTGAAGGCCGCTGATTTTTTGTAGGCACCTATGTTGCTTTGGGAATCTAGCCCACAGAATTCTAGACAAATAGGACAGTGAGTGAATGAGCAATGACCAACTACAGACAGAGATGAGAAAGAGTTGGAGAAGAGGCCAGGTTAGAAGAGCAAGGTAACTACAAGTTGTAATAGGGTCAGTCATGTAGAGTGGTGCAAGTTGCAGAGGATTAATTATACTGACTAAGAAACTAGCCAAGGACCATGAGGATTACTGACCATATATAAGCTTCAGCAGGAACTTTATGAAATTCAAAACTCTTTTGCAGAATTTTGTATGAAATTGTTTACCATTTTCTTTCACACAACTCTGTACCCGCTTAACTTCACTTTGATTTATAATTTTGTACTGATAAATGTCACCTAAATTATAATGTTTACTAAAGGGATGTTTTTATGTAGGTAATTTATTAACCTTTTTTAGCTTATAAATACACTCGTTTTTGCTTGAAAATTGGCACTTTTTTAACCAGGAAATATTCCATTCATTAGTTCTAAAACCTCTTTGTAGAAATGTGCTTTATAATGTGTCAGCAATGCTCTACTTTGTATTCCCAGAGCCTGCTCATCAGAATTGCTGATCAGGAGAGATCCACAGCTCTAGTGTGTATGTGTATGGGATTTCCCCCCATAAACCAGCACTATCCTTTCCTAAATACTGCATCAATGAAGAGTCTTTGTAACGTGTCTCTAGCACTATCTCCATTACTGAAACAGAAAAGTATCTTCTCTTACAGATTACTTTTGAAAACTGGTTGGGATTTTAAAAATAATGGCAGAGCTAACTAATGCTAGATTACAGTATTAACCCTACAGAAGTACTTAAGATATCTGCATCAATACTAAATGTATAAATCACAATTAAATACTACAACATTAGAGAAAATACTAATGGTTAGAATATTACTTTTTGAGGCTTGCCAAAAAATGGGGTTACTACATGAATCAGTCTGGCAAAATCATTTTTTTAAATTGTTCTATTACACTGAAAAGCTGCTAGAGGAAAAAATGATCATAAGTTGTATACCGTCATTTGTAATATATCTACAAAACTGTTTTCCACCTTGTGTATAGAACGTTGCACTTTGCAGAGCTGTCGGGAATGTTTGTAATTTATCTGTACATAGACATCTTCTCTTCCTCTAATCTTATTTATATCAATGTGATTTTTTAATGTGAAACCCACAGCTTCAATTAGATAAAAGGGCCATCTTGTTTCCAAGTGACTTGAAGGGTCAGAAACACTCAGCTACATTTCATGCATCTCTTAACTAAACTGCTTAGTTTGATAAATTACCTATAACCATCTTAAGCAGGTGCCACCTTAAAGTCAGAGAGCAGCTGGCCCTTTGCATCATGATTCACCAGTGCTGACATTCTCTCATTGCTCAAGTTACCCCTCCTGTCATGTTGACCCACTGCGTTCTCCCACTTCTAGCCTGCAGCTCTCCCTTCCACTGTCGTTTTCACTGAATGATCACCATCTCTCCTTGATATGTCCCTGAAATATATCAGCTACCTCTATGTAATCCTTCTAGAGCAGCAACCAGTTTCTTCTGCATTGCTGCAATAGACGCTCATTTATCTTCTTTCCTAGCCGTGATGTCCGCAATGTATAGCAGACACAGAATCTCAAAGGACTCTGACCACTTCACATCTGCTGCCTTGAATATCCAGCTTTCATGGTTATATGTAGCAATAGATCAAATCATCAGTGTTTATGCCACCTTGACCTTTATGATCAAGTGGCCAGCCTGCCCTTTTCTCTCGAAATGCCTTTTAAATGAATGTCTGCTGAATGTGGCATAGCCAACTTTATCCAGATGTTACTACAACTGCTGCCATCCTTATCCATAATGAAGGCCAGGCAGAGCATGCTCACTTTCTTCCCCTCCCCCATCCTCTTTTTTCATTTTAAAAGAAGAGGCCCAATTTCTTCCCTCTTCTTCCCTCTATTGTTACTTGTAGCCTGCACTGGGAGAATAAGACCGAAGGTTTTAGTAATTAGGCAGGGATTTTTGCCTCTGTAAGGCTGCGAGGAGGGCCCCTTCTATTAAAATAGCTGGACTGGAACTCAAGTGCTCTGGCAGTTTAACTTCATACATCTCATCCAGAGGAGAGACGTGAATTTTAAAGAGGCTCATTCAAGCATTTCCTTGAGTTTTGAAACCCCCTCAGTTTTGTTTTGAATATCAGATGTTAATAACCTCAACATCTCAAAGACAAACTTTGTCAACCCCATTGTATTTCACCTAGTTTTTGTACTGAAACCATATAAAGGTGAAAAATACTTGATTTTGATGCAAAACCATAAATCAGCTGAGACATGTTGAAATGGGAGCTTAGGCTTATTTAAAAGGTTTTTGAACCTTAGCAAAGATTTAGATGCCACAGTCTGAGTTGGAAGTAAGTGAGGCTTGTGTGATTTGGAGTTTTTGAAGCACATATTGCATGCAGCTCAACGGACACTTGAAAAATGAAGAGACTAAGAGAAAAATGGAAAGATAAAATTAACAAGTGTCAGTTTTCTCACTCATGTTCCTTCAGTTTAAGCAGAGAACTATATAAGTAAAAAAATCTGTGTTTTAAATTACAAATGTGAAAAAGTAATTATTTAATTTCTAAGGGGAAGATTTAAGGAGGATACTTTTACAATGAGGAGGAATAACTGGGTCACAGACATTGCTTTTCTACACAGGAATGTTATACTGTGAAATTTTAGATGTGATTTTAAATCATTATAGTTATGCTGGTATAAACACTTGTGTACACAATCTTATTTTGATATAGGAGAGCCCTTTCTCAGTTTATTTTATGTTGCTTGGGAAGGGCTTTAAGCTACTCTGAGAAAAGTTACTCTTATTCTGGAATGAGTACCCATATGGGTGGGTTATATTGCTATAACACTAACAGTTGAACTATATCAGTAAAAAAATACAGTATAACTGTATAGGCAAGCCTGAGATAGCAGAAATTTCCTTGTCCCTTTTAAAAGCCTATTTGTCCTTCAAACCTCTCTGTGGAACTTTGTAGTGTGTGGCATAATGGCCATGCAGGGTCAGACCGATAGTCCATCTAGCCCAGTATTCTGTTTTCCAACAGTGCCTAGTGCCAGATGCTTCAGAGGGAATGACCAGAACAGGGTAATTATCAATTATCAACAGATCCATCCTCTGTTGTTCAGTCCCAGCTTCTAGCACTCAGAGGTTGTGGGACATCCAGAGCATGGGGTTTTGTCCCTGACCATCTTGGCTAATAGCTATTGATGGACCTATCCTAAAGGAACTTACCTAATTCTTTTTTGAACCCAATTATTCTTTTGGCCTTCACAACATCCCCTGAAAATGTGTTCGACAGGTTGACAGTGAATTGTCTGAAGAAATACTTCTGTTTGTTTTAAACCTGCCACCTATTCATTTCATTGGGTGATCTCTGGTTCTTGTATTATCTGAAGGGACAAATAACACTTTCTCCACACCATCATGATTTTGTGGACTTCTCTCAGAATTGCCCTTAGTCATCTTTTTTTTAATAAATTGAGGAGTCCTAGTCTTTTCCTGAGGAGTCTAATATCTCCTAATATGGAAGCTGTTCCATCCCCCTATTAATTTTTGTTGCCGTTCTCTGTACTTTTTCCAATTCTTTTTCTAACACAGCAAGGTGTGTGCAGTGCGGGTGTCTCTCTGTTTGTAGGCATCTAGAATATTATTTTCATTAATATGCCACCCTGTACCTCATCGGTTAATCCAGACTTCAATTAAAATACATTCTATTTAGATTTATGGAGTACATAAAAAGCAGCTATCCAGGACTCTAAACTACTTACATACAGAAAAAGTACTTGAACTTGTGCGTGAACCCAGCATCCTCTCCAAAATTAGGGAAGGAGGAACAACAAAAGGCCCATGAGGAACCACAAAATCTAGTATTTGGCATACTCTTTCCTCCCAAAAGAGATGGACTATACCTCCTACACAGGTCAACAGATTTAAGCTATGTGGGACCAAGGAGAGAGGCACTAAAAGTGAATTCCAGAGTTCAGGACCCCTCGCTCAAAATGTCCTGCCCTGCTTTGTTTTAATCTAGGGGGGTGAGGGGGCTCCTGCTATTCTTTTGACTGCTGCTATGACAATGTCATATGGGGAGAAAGTTATCCTTCAGAAAAGCAGGTCCACAACTACTTGAGATTTATAGGTGGAAAGCAGAATCTTAAGTTTAACTCTCTCTAACTTACAACATGTTGGCCTTGTTCCAAAGCTCACTTAAGTCACAGGAAAAACCTTGACCTTTAGTATATAGGGTTAGTCTTTTAAACTTTTGTAAAAAACCTTGTGCATAAAACTTAATAAAGGATTTTATCACACCTTTACCATTAATTTATTGATGTCTTTTAATATTTTTTACCAAAGAGATGTTTGGAAAATGGCTTTTATCCCTAAATAAATGTAGATTAAAACTTTTTGAAAATTGATTTCATCAAGATTTTTCATGGAAAAGGCTTTTGGTAAAATTAGAAATCTGTATTTTTTTCTGTGGAAACTGAACATTTTTGCAACTTTTCAGTTTTTGCATTTTTTAGTTTTTCAACAAAGAGCTGTAATTTTTGGGGAAAGAAAATACTTCTGTAGAAAAATATTTTAATCTAAAATCCAATGTTCTGCCAACCAGTCCTAGTTTATCCTCTTCCTTGGTGATCTCTAAGCAAATATTATTCTACACTATAGTTGTTGTTTAAGGAGGTAACTTATAAAATAAAGATAAGAAAATCCCAACTTCTATTTATGCCTTAGAAAATCTTCTGTTAACATGTTAATGACTGCTTTGCTAATTCTTAATGTTTCCTTCCTGATGTGTCAGCTAGCATATCTACTAAAACACAATTCAACTCACTTGACTTCATATAGTAAATACAATTCATATCAGGCAATCAGCTGACCAAATATCTTAATGAGATGGGACAGCATTAAATTTTGTCAAGGTCAGGGATAGTTTTAGTTGATATGTGCTAATATACTGTTCCAGAGTAGGAAGAGCTGATTAATATATGTAAATGGAAAGTTTTTCATCTCTTTATACATGATTTATAGGTATGCTACAAATCAATAACATAAATAAGTGACTACTGTGAAAAACAGTCAATTTTTTGCTTTTTATACAGGTTTTCTGCTTGTAAAGGGAAGTGAATGCCATTCATTGATAAAAGAATACCAAAAAAGAAAAGTAGCAGGGATTTGTTAGAAAGTTTATTACAGCCTGGCCAAAAATGTGTGGGTAAATATAAGACTCTTAAATGCATGTATGCTGACCTGAGACTTTATCATTACTTCTCAAATTGTGGATTGCCAATTTGTGGATTGCCATTGTTTGTAGTACATTGGGTCCTTGGCTAGCTCTTTTAAAACTCTTGGGTGCTAGTTATCCAGACTGGCTGATTTTAAAATGTCTAATTTTGGAAGCTGCTAGTTAACATCCTCTGGAGTTACTGTTTGTCTAAACTGCAATTTAAAGTGTGTTAGAATGTATTAGCTAACACTTTAACTAATATATTCTAAATGTCCAGTGTAGGCTCCCCCCAAGCATTAATTTGACCAGTTTAGCAGGTGATAAGGTGTATGCCACCTTCTTGACACTGGACCTTTGGGTCTAACACCATTAAATCCTTGTTTATACAAAGCCTTAGGACAAGATTGTCCCTGGATTGTGCTGTGCAGGGTGGGTAAAGCACACAAGGTGAGGGATGATCACAGTTCCTGTACTCCAGGGGAACTGCCTCTCTTGCGTTATGAGAAAAGGGCCTTGCTTAAGACAATTTTCCCCTCACACTTGTGACCAGTCCAGTCAGGCATAAAGGAGTGGGAAAGAAGTGGAGTCATGCTCCTCCACCCTGCAGTCTGCTGAAGGATGGTGCACTTCATGCACTATGAAGCTTGAGGTTGGTAGGCTTGTATCTCCCTGATGCAGAACCCTTTCCCAAGCATACACTGGGAATTGTGCAGCTCTCCCTAACCCCAGGGCAGGGCTATGCCTAAATAGCACCCTCTAGCTCACTGTTTGAAGTGAGTTTTGGTACCCTAATTTCTCAGCGCAGCTCCGGACTATAAACTTCACTCACCCAATGAAAATTCTGTGCTATTTAAAATATGTTGAAGCAGGGAAGCTTAAAAAAAAAAGTTGACATCTCCTTAAATCTCATAATTAAAGACTTACAAAATAGTCTAAAACCAGATCTAATGTAGAGGAATGTAAGGAGTTAACAGATACTACATTCTTTCTTTGTGCAACTGTGTGCTACTGTTTGCACTCAGTGTCTGCTTAACACTTAACTCATCATTCACCTCCCTGACTCACTGTTTTTCAGCTATTTACTTTGATACAGCAATAATGGAGCCCTTTGTGCTGTTGATGTGCACTCACCCATGCACACCCAATCAACAGAGAATCTTTCTTTTTCAGAATTAGCTTCAATTAGCCCACTTAGAACCTTGGAATGAATGTCCTTCCTGACCTTCAGGCCAGGTTGTTTCTAGAAAATGATTTAACTAGATTGGACAGTAGACAGAGATGGCAGGTTTTGTTTACTGTCCAGCTGATGGATGTAGCCTATGGTCATTAAAGAAAAGCAGTACTAATTGGTGACTCACAGCCTATAGAAACAGCAAACAAACACCACATATTTATTTGTTCTGCCCTGCTCCCCCCAACAGTCTTTAAATTAAAAAGTATCTGGGTGCATTTCTCGAATTCTACCAAGATAATTTCCATTTCTATCTGAGCAATACTAAATCTGCTAATAACACTTATTGTTATGAATATTAAATTGGTCCTATCTGTTTTATTTCCAGTTTTATGTTAGGCTCTAAACTTTTCCAATTTTTTTTTAAAATAAAGGTGCAGAAGATTTTACTTAGAGGTTCTGATATTTTCACAAAGGATTATTATGAGAGACTGGAAGTAAATGGACTAAAATATACTTTACATACTGTATTTATCTACTTTTCATCTATAAATCAGAATTTAACCAATTGTCAAAACACCTTTTTTAGAGTTATGAATGAGGCAGTAGAAATAAAAGAAGATCATTTTCTGAACTGCCTGAGAGTTTCTGTACTGAAAGAGTTAAAGAGTTTGTCTGTGTGTATGCATGTGTTTTCTTTATTCCCATAAGTAACTGATGATGTATTTCAAATGTTAATCTTGGAAAAAATGTTCTCCTTTGCCAAACTATTTTTAGAAAGATTAATTAAAAATCCACTTGGTAAGTTGAAAGAAAGTTAAGAGACAGATAGCCTCTTATGTTCTGTTTTTAATTTTCATCAAAATCTGCCTTGTACTATATATCATCATAGAATAAAAGACTAATTTTATAGCAGTGCTGAAGAGTCATGTTTATGACTCAACATGCATTTGGACTGGGGGATTATAGAAATGTATTTTGTAGGAAGTCAATAATAAAAGAATTATAATGAAAGGAATGAATTCATCCACATAAACATAAGACCAGCCATACTGGGTCAGACCAATGGTCCATCTAGCCCAGTATCCTGTCTTCTGACAGTGGCCAATGCCAGATGCTTCAGAAGGAATTAATAGAACATCAAATGATCCATCCCGTCCCCCATTCCAAGTTTCTGGGAAACAGCAATCTCTTCCCATCCTGACTAATAGCTATTGATGGACCTATCTTCCATGAACTTATCTAGTTCTTTTTTGAACACCATTATAGTCTTAGCCTTCACAACATCCTCTGGCAAGGAGTTCCATAGGTTGAATGCATTGTGTGAAGAAATACTTCCTTTTGTTCATTTTATAACTGCTGCCTACTAATTTCATTTGTTGACCCCTAGTTATTGTGTTATAAGAAGAAGTAAATAATACTTCCTTCTTTACTTTCTCCACAACTGTCATGATTTTGTAGACATCTAGCATGTTCCCTGTAGTCACCTCTTTTCCAAGCTGAAAAGTCCCAGTTTTATTAATCTCTCCTATGGAAGCTTTTCCAGACCACTAAACATTTTTGTTGCCCTTTTTTTCTGTACTTTTTCCAATTCCAATCTATCTTTTTTGAGATGGGGCAACCAGATCTGCATGCAATGTTTAAGGTGTGGGCCTACCATGGATTTATAAAGAGGCAATACAATATTTTCCATCTTTTTATCTATCCTTTCCTAATGATTCCCAACATTCTGTTAGCTTTTTTGACTGCTGCTGTACATTGAATGGATGTTTTCAGACAACTATCCACAAGGACTCCAAGATCTTTCTTGAGCGATAATAGCTAATTTAGATCCCATTATTTTATATGTATAGTTGTTTTCCAATGTGCATTACTTTCTATTTATCAACATTGAATTTCATCTGCCATTTTGTTGCCCAGTCACCCAGTTTTGTGAGATCCCTTTTGTAATTCTTCACAGTCTGCTTTGGGCTTAACTGTCTTGAGTAGTTTTGTATCATCTGAAGATTTTGCCACCTCACTGTTTATTCCTTTTTCAAGATCATTTATGAATATGTTGAACAGCATTAGTTCCAGTACCGACCCCTGGAGGACACCACTACCTCTCTCCATTATGAAAACTGACCGTTTCTTCCTACCCTTTATTTTCTATCTTTTAACCAGTTACTGATCCAGGAGAGGACATTCCCTCTTATCCCATGACTGCTTAATTTACTTAGGCGAGGTACCTTGTCAAAGGTTTTCTGAAAATCTAAGCACATGATGTCCACTGGATCACCCTTGTGCACATTCTTGTTGACCTGCTCAACTAGAATTCTAGTAGATTGGTGAGGCATAATTTCCTTTACAAAAACTATGTTGACTCTTCCCCAACAAATCATATCCATCTATGTGTCGGCTAATTCGGTTCTTTACTATAGTTTCAACCAATTTGCCTGATAGTGAGGTTAGGCTTACCAGCCTGTAATTGCTGTTTGCCACTGGAGCCTTTTTAAAAAATTGGTAGCACAGTAGCTATCCTTCAGTCATATGGTACAGAAACTGATTTAAATAATACCACATACCACAGTTAGTAGTTCTACAATTTCACATTTTCCTTCAGAACTTTTGGGTAAATAGCATCTGATGCTAGTGATTTATTACTGTTTAATTTGTCAATTTGTTCCAAAACCTCCTCTAATGCCACCTCAGTCTGGGACAGTTCCTTAGATTTGTACCTAAAAAGAATGGGTCAGGTTTGGGACTCTCCCTCATATCATCAGCAGTGAAGACCAATACAAAGAATAAATTTAGTTTCTCTGCAATAGCCTAATCTCCTTTAGCAAATCCAATATCCAATAGTATAGTAAACACTGTATAGTAAAACAAGATCCTATACGGAGTTGTATCTCTATAACTTTCCCCATTCATTTAATATACATCGTATTGTAGGTTAACAGGAAAGATGCTGGTTTTGCATCACTTTATAAAATTTGCCAGACTGGATTAAACAGCAAATCTGGTATCCCCTTTCCAAAAGTGAACACCTGCAGCTTCAGAGGCTACCACCATCATTTCAACATGCATATGGAATAAGCTAAATTGTGGCTCTCTACACTGGCAGCAGTGGGAGTTTGCACTGTCCCAGTGGGAGTTTGCACTGTCCCAGGAATGACCAACTCCCCTGACTCCTTTGCAGAGCCAATTGTCAGTAATGGATGGTGCTAGCTTGGCAACATCCTTGTAGTTGAAGAGTGTAAGTGTGATGGCCCCTATCTTCAACACCACACTGAGGATTGACTTGGGGCCTTCCAACGTTAAATGCATGAGGCTTTACCGCTTGAGCTAGAGAGTCAGTCTTGTGAACTGAGCGCAGTAACACCCGCCCCCCTTCCTCTATGGATTGGGAACAGTGTGAAGAATAACTTTCTCTGAAAACTAGGATACACAAGGACATCCATTGTGCCATGCTCCTTAACCTACTAATAATAGGACCCATGAAATAGTTTAGCCTCAGATCCGGTGTAGAGGCATTTTAGGAGTTGACAGATATCACAGGGACTGGGCACTGTCAGAATTAATACATAGAGCCAGTTATGTAACATTAGACGAGTGGGTAGGGTGGAAAATACCTTCTTGCATCCTTCACGTGATCAGCTTACACCTTGAAGTATGAGTTTCAAATGTCTATCTTGTTTGAAAGGCTACAGATGTTATTAGCACATACTCCATTAGTGAATGTTCCACTCTGCTGGATTGTTGAATATTATTGTGTATTTTTCCTCCCTGTTGTTCTAAATCAAAACCAAAATCAAATGCCCTTCAGATGATTTCCCGGCCTGGCTTGCCAATTTGTGTCCATTCCTGAATCAAAGCCTGAATTTAAAAATTAGACAGACACTAAAATCATAGGTATTACTAGTCACTGTGAATAAGACAATTGATCTACTGGCAAAATCTCACATATGTGTGTTAGAATATTCTGAAGTCTCATTTCAGCAACCAATATACCATGTCTTGGAGCAGAAGCTGTGCTGATCACATTTCTCCTAAATTGTCATCAGCCAAATCCTTGAGGGTGTAACACAAGCATCTGGCTACCCAGAAATACCCGTTTGGTTCCCTAGCTTGATACTGTTTGTTGCCATGGGAAGAAAACAAAGAGAAAAGAACTTGGAAAAAAGAAAAAAGAAAATGCATGGCAGGAGAAAGTTCAGGGTAACAGATACTTATTTCTGTAATGTGAGTGGATTGCTCTTACCTGCATCATGTAGCCTAACTGTGAAATCTACAAATGAAATGTCAGTGCCTGTACCTTAGGTTAATTAGAAAGAGTTTCACTGTACCTTTTAAGGGCTTTCATGAATATAATGGATCCTAGAAGGTATTTAGGGTAACCAGTGACTAGTAATTTAGGAATTAAAATGCAGCTTCAACAAATGGCATACTACAGTGCTAACAAGATTAGCAAATGTGAGCCAATTTTCATATGCAGAAACATGTGGAAAATAATTTCTAATCCACAAAATGTATGAAGGGTGTATTTATATTATAATGAAAAAGTGTTTATATATCTGATTTCTCACAGCCCAGATTCTGCTGTCACATTTTCATTCTGAATATAATTAAACACTCTATTGGAGATGGTATATAAAGCAACTGATCAGAATCCACTTGTCCCTTACATTTAAGAAAGAAAGAACCCCATGCATATTTATAGGGCAAATAATTGTGACACTAAAACCAAAACTAATTTTCATTTTCCCAAGCAATAATTAATTTTAGCCGTTCTGTTAATTCATAAAATGTTGTTTTCTTTGTTTCCAAATGCAAATCACCAGTGTCTTCTAAAGCTGTTGCTTCTTTAAATTTCCAGTAAGTCAGTTACAAACATAATGGGGAATGTGTTCAATAGGCTTCACAGAAAATTAGACTACAGAACATAGGCAGAGAAGGTGAAAACCCAATTCAACACAGAGCAGAGTAGTCAGAAATGGAGAAAATGCATTACAGACTTTATGCAAGACAAAGGGGTCTGATTTGCTGGACTGATTGCTAGGTCAGAAATTTGTAAATGTGGACTCTGAGGGAGGATTTTTGAGCTGTTCTAAGGCAATGGAGATGGAAGAGAAGGACCTAACGGGTTGGAGTCAGAAGATGAGCACTGCTGAGCAGGTGCATAAATGTTAGAACAAGGGTCAAAATAACTTCTGGAGAGAGAGGTCTATCATGGTGTTTCTGTGGGAACTGGATGTGGAGGACACTAAAAGAAAGCTAGTGGTTCCAAAAGTAAAAAAAAATTATAGAGGGAGGATGGAATATAAAAAGGTTCATATGGTAACATAGTTTTTCTATGTAGGCTATTGAACAACCACCAGTTCATTAAACTTTTGTTGGCCATGCCTACAGGACTCCCTGCTAAGACAAGCTTGGTAATAAGAATTAATAACGTGTGTTGACATTAACATGCTGAAATAAAAATTAAATTTTTGTTGGATTTTTGTGCTGCATATAAAATAAGCATCTATTTACTAGAAAATGAATATCACTCCCTTGTTTTTAATAGAATAGACTATCAAAGTTTAGTCATGCCCAGCATATGTTCTTGGTCTGTGAACACTAGTGCTTTCCCAATGTCTGTCTGTCTAATTATTTTAAGATATTAAATGCTTTACTTCTTGACCTAAACTTTCACTCAGCTACTGGCTTTCTTTTGAAACATGGTGCAATTTAGGCTTTGTGCATATATTTTAGTATAAGTCAGCTATGACCCAACATTCTCAATATGGAATGATAGTTCTCCCTTCATATATCCACATGCACTTACCAATGGAATCAATAAGGGATATGAGAGTGTACGAAGGCGCTGTGGCCTTCCCAGGAGTCGGGACCCGAGGACAGGCTGCAGTGACCTGGCTGGGCCGAAACAGCCCCTGCTGAAAAGTCTGTCTGGCAACAGAAAGGCTGGGCTGTGATAGGGCGGGCAGACCAGTCTGCTCAGCAACCGCCAGGCCAGGCAGTGATAGGGTTGCCTGGCCAGCCCAACCAGCAGCAGAGGGGCAGAGCCCCTACAGGAAGAGGCAGTATAAAAACCAAGCCCCAGAGCTCAGTAGGGAGAAGTCAGCCACTGGAGGCAGACATGCTGCCCCGCTGGCAGAGGCCTAGACTGGACCAGAGCCAAGCTGAGGCTCGGGACACTCGCCTCCCAGGGCTGAAGCCCCAACTGTTCCCCGACATACCTGGGCCCAGGGACTGGGTCGGGCTTTGAGGCCCCGGTGATTGGACCAGGCTGCAAGACCCCAGTGACTGGACTGTACCCTCCGACCACCCCGGATGGGAACAACCCCCATAGGCCAGACATGACCTGGAAGAGCTGCCCGACGTGAAGGCCCCTGAAGCCGGGCCAGACCTGGAAGAGCTGCCCGACGCCAAAGGGCCCCTAGACTGTGTGCTTGCCCACCCTGCCTGAGGGCCAGGCACTAGACTGTTTCCTGGATCGCCCTGCCGGAAGGCCGGGCTATTAAACTGTTTGGCCGCCCGCCTGGTCCAAGGACCAGGGTGACGACCCGTGCCCCAGCACTAGCTATTCCCCCTTTAGGAAGGTGCTGTGGCCTCCACTGGAGTCGGGATCTGAGGACAGGCCTCAGCGACCTGGTCGGATCGAGCAACACGTGGTGGAGAATGCAGGCAAAGCACCCCTGACGCATAGGGGACCTACTCACGGACAGCCTCTAGCGACCGCAGGACACTGACTGGGTCAGCAATGGAGGCAGAGAAGTTAATCAAGTAGTGGGTGGAAGCCCAGCAGCAACAATAGGTGGCCCAGCTGCAGCAGCAGCAGCAGCTCTTGCAGACTTTGGGCATCCAGCAGCAGCAACTAATCTGGGACATGGGGGGCCAGCAGCAGGCACTACAATGGCAGTTCGTACAACAGCTGGGTAGCCACCCAGGATCAGTAAACCAAGGCACCGAGGAAGCCTCTGGCTGGGCCTGGCCTGGGACCGGGTCCCAACCAAGCCTTACAAAACTGGGACCTGCTGACTGTCCCGAAGCATTCCTCGTGACCTTTGAATTAGTCACCACCACCGCTGGATGGGACCCTATGCAAAGGATGACATTCCACACCCTGTATTTGACGGAAGCCCCCCAGGCAGCCTATTGGGCCTTGGGGGATGACAAGGCCCAGGACTATCCCTCCCGCCCCAGGGCCCGTTCCTTGGCTGTGGCTCAGGAGCTCCAAGACACCAGCTGGCACTGGTTTCAGCCTAAACAACACACCATGTCAGGGTGGCTGAACAGGTGATCCTTGAGCAGTTCCGCCAGATCCTTCCAGCTCAAGGGAGGACCTGGGTTCTATACCACCACCCCACTACCTTGGCAGGGGTGGTCTGCCTGATTGAGGACTTTCTAGCCTCAGAGAAACCCATTGGGGCAGTGTACCATTCCCCCAGTGGAGCCAGGCTAGTGGGCCCTGTGCCACGGCCTACAGGCTCCCAGGCTCAACCCCACTGGAGCCCCTAGATGGGCCTTATCTGGGCCTCAATGATGGGGACCCCTGGGCCCACCAGCAACATGTGGCCCTGAGCTCCCTTTGGGTGAAGTGGACTCCATGAGGGACCTTGCTAAGGATCTGGGAACTGGGGCCACTGTTTCGTCTGTGGCCAATGACGCCACCTACGACGTCAGTGCCACACCTTGTCATGCACCTATGGTACAGTATACACTGGCAAGAGGTGGGCCCGGAGCCGGTCTGGCCCCGTGACAACCATCATGGTGGGCTTGGCTGGGCATAAGCTTGAGGCCTTAGTGGATTCCAGGTGTGGGCAGACTCTGATCCTGCGGGGCCTAGACCCCGAGACCGGGAGGACCCTAGGCCAGGTTGGCCTCCGCTGCATCCACAGAAACTTCAGATTTTATCTGACCCTGCTAGTCCCCCTAACCATTGGATCAGAGACCCGGGTCCTGACTGTTGCCTGGTCCCCTGGCTGCCCTAACCAGTGGTCCTTGGCTGGGACTGGCCCGACTTTGCCGGGATTCTTCACTGAACTGACGACAGACCAGGCTCTGGAGCTGCAGACCTGGGCGAAGGAACCCCAGAGGTCCCCAACCTGCCAGGGGGTGTGGACCCTCTAGGCCGCACCACCAAACCAGCTGATGAGACCAAAGAGCCAGACAGAGAGCCACCACCCACTGAAGGGGGCACACCACCCCTTGATGGGTCCCTGGCCAATTTCTGCTATGACCAGTGGGAGGACCCCACTCTCAGATGGGCCTATGAGCAGCTGTCTGCCGTGGATGGGGTAATGATCGATCTCCGAAGATCGGCCCAGTGGCCTCAGTTTGAGCTACACCGGGACTGGCTCTACTGGCTAGCCCAGGACCACCAGATGCAGGAACTCTGCTCCCAACTTGTGGTACCCTGATCCCATCGGAGGGCTGTCCTGAACCTCTCCCACAATGTTTTAGCCGTGGGGCACCTCAGCACTGATAAAACACTCGCTCAAGTCCTTGCCCAGTTTTATGGGCTGGGAGTATACCGAGAGGTCCAAGAGTATTGCACCTCCTGCCCCAAGTGCCAGCAAGTGGCCCCAGCCAGACCAATGGCCTCATGGAGCACTTCAATCGTACCATCAAGCATATGCTGTGAAAATTCCGCCCCCTTGAGGACCTGCGGTGGTGGGACCAGCTAATCCCACCGTTACTCCTGGCTATCTGGGAAGTCCCCCAGGCACTCACTCAATTCTTCCCATTTGAATTGCTATACAGCCAACTACCCTGAGGAGTCCTGGATTTGATGAAGGAGCAATGGGAGGAGACCACCTTCCTGGCCAAGGGAATGCTCCAGTACATCCTGGAGCTACAGGAGCACCTGCACCGAGCGGGGATCCTGGCCTAGGAGAACCTTCAGGTTGCCCTGAAGGCCCAGGCCTAGACTTACAACAAAGGAGCCTGGGCCCGTTCCTTCGAATCTGGGGACCGGGTCTTAGTCTTATTACCCATGATGGCGTTGAAGTTGCTGGCCAACCTGTGGGGCTGTTCCACCTGTGGGACCTGTGAATTATGAAATCCGCCAGCCTGACCGAAGGAGAAAGAGAGGCAAATCTATCATATCAACCTGCTAAAACCCTGGAAGGAATGAGCGGGGGCTACTAATTGACCCTAATTGACTAATTGACCCTGAACTGGGCCCGTTGATCCCCAACCAAGAAGAGGAAGGGAGCCCCCAGCTCGGGAATGCCTTAACCCAGAGGTGATAGGCCTGGCATCTGTTCAAGACCTTCACCACTACCTTCACCACGACCCCTGGGGAGACCACCCAGGTCTACCACACTATTGAGACTCGGCCAGAAAAGGTCGTATGGACAGGCACCCACTTGCCACCCCACCACCTCCAGGCGGCTGTGGATGAGGAAATCTGGCCCATGCTACACTTGGGGGTAATCAACCCCTCCACGAGCAAGTGGCAGAGTCCCGTCGTGCTTGTCACCAAGCCTGATGGATCCCAGCGGTTTTGCATCGATTTTCAATGAGTGAACAGCATCTTGAAATTCAATGCGTACCCCATGCTTTGCATTGATGAACTTCTGGACCAGCTTGGGGAGGCCTGGTACTTCTCCACCGTAGACTTTACGAAGGGATATTGGCAGATCCCCCTGGAAGCCCACTCCTGGGAGAAGACAGCCTTCACCACTCACAGTGGCCTTTACCACTTTGTCCATATGCCATTTGGGCTGAATGGGGCACCCACAAACTTCCAACACCTCATGGACCAACTCCGGGCACCCCACTTAGCTTACACCACCGCCTATCTCAATGATGTGGTCAGCTGAGACTACAACAACCACCTCAACCAGGTGGCAGCGGTGCTGTGGACCCTCTGAGACACGGGTCTAACAGCCAGTCCCCAGAAGTGCCACATCGGGTGGCAGGAAACCACCTATTTGGGGTATACATTGGGTCATGGGACCCTCCAACCCCTCACTGGGAGAGTCCAGGCCCTGCATGAGAGTCCAGGCCTGCCACCAAGAAACAAGCACGCCAGTTCCTCGGGCTAGCGGGCTACTACAGATGTTTTGTCTTCAACTTTGCCACTCTCCCCACCCCTCTGGCCGATATCTTGCAGAAAGACAAGCCGCCCCACATTCAGTGGACCCTGGAATGGGAATGGGCTTTCCGGACCACGCAAGAAGCACTATGCAGGGAGCCAGTCCTTTATAGCCTGGACTTCAGTCGCCCATTTCATGGTACAGATCAACACCTCCACCTTCGGACTAGGAGCCATCCTTACCCAAGTCTTCGATAGAGAGAAGCACCCCAACCTCCACCTCAGCTGTAGGCTGTTCCCCAGTGAAGAACGATATGCCACCATAGAAAAGGAAGCCCTGGCTGTAAAATGGGCCCTTGAGGCATTATGTTACTACTTCCTGGGAAGGCCTTTTACCGTAGTCATGGATCACTCCCCTCTTCACTGGCTCCAGAACATGAAGGACACCAAGGCCTGGGTGCTGAGGTGGTACCTCGCCCTGCAACCGTTCGCGTTCACTATCCGGCACCTTGTGGGAAGGGACCATGCCAATGCCAACACCGACGCTCTGTCCCGGATACAGGGCACGAGACCAACTGGCCACAGAGATCGGGAGCCGGACTTGAGGATAGCGGTGTGTAGGAAGGCGTTGTGGCCTCCCCCGGAGTCGGGACCAGAGGATAGGCTGCAGTGACCCGGCTGGGCTGAAACAGCCCCTGCTGACAAGTTTGCCCGGCAACAGAAAGGCCGGGCTGTGATAGGGGAGGCAGGCCAGCCCAACCAGCAGCAGAGGAGCAGAGCCCCTACAGGAAGAGGCAGTATAAAAGCCAGGCCGCAGAGCTCAGTAGGGAGAAGTCAGCCACCAGAGGCAGATGTGCTGTCCCGCGGGCAGAGACCTAGGCTGGACCAGAGCTGAGCTGAGGCTTGGGACACTCGCCTCCCAGGGCTGAAGCCCCAACTGTTCCCCGACATACCTGGGCCCAGGGACTGGGTCGGGCTTTGAGGCCCCGGTGATTGAACTAGGCTGCAAGACCCCAGTGACTGGACTGAGCCCCCCCGACCACCCTGGATGGGAACAACCCCCGGAGGCTGGACGCGACCTGGAAGAGCTGCCCAATGCAAAGGCCCCTGAAGCTGGGCCGGACCTGGAAGAGCTGCCCGATGCCAAAGGACCCCAGGAACCCTGCAACCTAGAGAAGCTGCCCCAAGCCAAGGAGCTCCCCACCTTGCTGCCTGTGGATGAGGAGGGATTGGTGAGCCAGCTGTGAGCTGAGTACCCCTATGGCCCGGTGGAGACAGGTACCTGAGGATACAGGGAGGAAGTGGCCCAGGACAACCAGAACCAGTGGTTGAGTTAGGGGCACGGCCCCGTCGGCATGATGCGGTAGGAGCCCTGCCGACTCAGTGGCAAAGTCTTTGCCACTACTAAGACCCTAGGCTGGGACGCAGTGGAGACGGGTGGGCCTGCATTCCCCTTCCCCCTTACGTAATGCCCCCCGGGAGGAAGTACCCTTCCTTTCCGCTATAGACAGCAGATCCACTGCCTGCCTCACCCTGTTTGAGAAGTAGGAGGCTATAGACTGCCTGCTTGCCCACCCTGCCTGAGGGCCGGGACACTAGACTGCGTGCTTGCTCGCCCTGTCTGAGGGCCAGGACACTAGACTGTTTCCTGGTCCGCCCTACCGGAAGGCCAGGCCATTGAACTGCTTGTCCACCTGCCCGATCCAAGGACCAGGGCGACAACCCGTGCCCCGGTGCTAACAGTTCCCCCTTTCGGAAGGTGCTGTGGCCTCCCCCAGAGTCAGGACCTGAGGATCGAGCAACCCGGATCAAATGACCCTGCAACAGGAAGTACCTGAGAGCAGGAGTGCACCCTAGAGATCTAGTGTAGTGTTTCTACATAATTAATGATAAGCAAACCCCAGAAGGTTTGGAATTTGGTTTCCAAATAGATAAACATCCACAGATTGTGCTGCACTCAGATGCTATGGTGATAAAATGGTATAAGAATCAAAATATAAACTCGTAGGTTCAGTTACCTGTTCTCAGTTTACCTGATTCATCTGAATCTTTTGTCTGGAAATCTCTCAAGAATAGACTTCAGGATGTATATTTTAAATGATCTGACACATGCTATCCCTATTTATCAGAGCAACTTGAATCTGCAAAATTGTCACCTGAATTTTTGAATCTGCATTTTAGAGATGCAAAAATTGAGATGCAAAATTGTGAGGCACTTGCAAAAGGGAGTCCAGTCTTCTGAAAATGTAAGGATTTTTTTCCACACAAAATGTATAACAAATCTACTTTCAATCCCAGCTGGAAGCCAAATTGGGAGGGGGGGGATTATCAGAACCATTATAGACCTTTGAAAAAGTTTTGCTTCCAAACTTGTTTCAGAAATGGGTAAACGTTCACAAAATGGGATTTTTTATTTTTCATATCATGCTGGCATTATTGAAATAGACTTCTGAAACCTCTAACTTTAAGATTTGCTTTTCAAAAGTTACCCTTTGAATTTTGTGAAAAAACATATTGAAATTTTGTGAAAAACCTGTGAAAAATCAGTAATTTTTCTGGAAAAATATATATTTTTTATTTAAACATTTCTTTGGAAGAGTCTTTTTTGTGAAATTTTGTGAAAAACCTGTGAAAAATCAGTAATTTTTCTGGAAAAATATATATTTTTTATTTAAACATTTCTTTGGAAGAGTCTTTTTTTTCCTCCTTTCTCCTCTTCATTCACAGTCTCACAATAACGAAAGTTATGACCAGTCTACTGTCTCATTTCCAAGATATAGGACTATATTACTCTGTCTGTTTCTCCAGTGTGTTCACCGAGTACTTATCAATCACTGTCTGACCCTCTGATTTTAAAAGACTCTCAATGAACTCCCAATATACCACTCTTAACTTGATATATAAACCTACACAGCTGACTGTTTACTGCACTCTCTTTATCTAAACTTCCTCTTCATTCCCTTCCAGTGATTCTCCATCTCAACAGTTTGCAGCTCTCACTGCCATTTGTGCTGTCCCCAGTACCTCCATGTTTTTCAATATCAATACCGTTTTCTCTTTAGCATTTGTCTGCAATTAAATTCTTTTATAAAGAGAGACTTTTAGTGTTTGCGGTATTGGGCACTGTGCCTTTAAGGTCTGAAGTTCCAAGTCAGAGAGTCTGGGTGGGGAGCTATGGAGCATTTGATAAGCACAGCCAGTTGGAACCAGACACAGAATAAAGAGAGGCTCTTTTAAGTACTGAGTGTTCATTGAACACCAGAGGATATGTCTACACTGTAGCTAGGAGTGAGCCTCCCAGACTGGGTAGACAGACTTGTGCTAGCAGGGCTAGAGCTAGTGTGCTAAAAACAGCAATGTGGATGTTCCTGTTCAAGCTGAAGCTCGGTCTCTCAAATCTAGGGGCTTGAGAGCCTGAGCTTCCTTCCAAGCCAGAACACCCATGTTTCTATTTTTAGTGTGCTAGCTCTAGTACGCGAATGAGGTTCTGTGGCCTGCAGTGTGCAGGTCAGACTAGATGATCATGATGGTCCTTTGTGGTCTTAAAGTCCTAGGCTACCTAGGCTGGGAGACTCACTCCCAGCTGCAGAGTAGACAATTCCATGGTGTTCATGAAAGGCACTAAATTCTGGCGATCAAAGTCCACGATTCATCTACTAAACAGTATTTCTACCTGCAGGATGCAGGTGTAACTCCTTATGTTTATCTTATCTGGTGGTGCTGGACAATTTGGACCATCTTTTTGTTCCAGACATATTGAATTGTGGGCAAAGTAAAAACTGAACATGATTAATAGAGAATATTAAGACAAACCAAAGACCAAGTCCTTTAATTTACAGTTGGAGCATGTTCAGTGATTTAGAAAATGATGGAGAATCAGTAGCTACTCTCCAAAAGGCACAGGAGTCATACTATAGTCTTGTGCATACTATAGACTTGTGCATACGTGTAACATCACTCACAGAAATAAAATTAAGAACATGCTGCTTAAGTGTTTGCAGAATCAGGGTCTATGGTTCAAAAATTGTTAAGGAAAAAAACACAGAAGAGGAGGATGTAGCTGTAGGAAACATCAGAACCCCTTTTGGCCCTTGTGGTTTAATTTATCAATCCAGTATGCTTATGGAAATTAAACCTGGTTTAAGGCATGGGAATCAGGCTTTTCCTCTGCAGATGGCAGAATAGACCATCATTTTTTCATCACCATATTCGTTTGCTCTTTTTTCTTTCTTTCTTTACACCAGAGAGTGCTACTTTCTAGAAGTGGGCAAAATATTTATACAAAACACAGTTTTATTCTAAATGCATCTGTTTTTTAAAAGTTGTAGAAGTTCTGAAAAATGTAGCAACTGGGTTAAAAAAAAAAGTCTCATGTGTACAGAAAAAAAGTAATTTTTTCACTATTTTAATGTTTAAAAATTTTGCACCAAATGTAATCATTTAATTACATTTAATAATTTGGTTGGTTGAGATCAATCATATAAATCACATAGACACTGGTTCCTGATAGATTGAATCTACTCTGTATGATCAGAAGGAAGTCATTTTGATTGTTTCTGTAAGGACAGGCTTAATTTGTGCTACGTGATCTTTTTTTTTTTTTTTTTTTAAAAACAATCAAACCAGTGGTAGGGACAGATTTGAATTGTTTACTTCAAAACTATTTCTATTTCATGTAAGACCTGGTCTACACTAGATTGTTTTGTTGACCAGAGTCCGCTTTTTTTTGACAAAACAGTGCTTGTGTACAAACACTGCAGTCACAACCCTCCCCCTGACAAAACTGCCCTGTTCTTTCGACAAAATAAAACTACCTTGACAAGAGGTGTAGGGCTTATGTCATCTTAGTTAGGGTGATGCAGTGTCATGTAGCCAAATTAAGATGACAGTATCACTTGAAAATAATGTCAAACACTGATGATTATTATTCTAGTTAGTGTGTGTGTGTACACAAGTACAATTTATGCCCCAAAGCAACCCATATACTTTTCTAATAAATTTAGTTTGATATATTGTTAGTCATTTATCATATTTATTGAAGTTCAACTAAGAGAAATTATGACCAAAGATTATTTCACCTTTTCAATCCAAGCAACTAGTCAAAGTTTGGGGCCCTTTGGATGATCCACTTGGAAGTAAAAATTGATAGAGTCTGGTATTTTCTTTGCAGTTATGTTTATTTCAAAGAATGTGCAAAAATGTCTCTGGACACAGAAACAAATATCAGGAAACATCTTATTTTGCTCACAGTATCAAAAGCACACTTTTAGCCAGCATTCCTGACCCAAAAATCTTTTCTCCACTTTCTTCCATGGCCAGCCACTGTCCTTTCAGTTGCTCCTTCAGGCTGTATCTTTAGTCTTATCTGACCTCAGTTTCTGTGTGATCTATATTGTCCTCCCACACCTATCCAAAACAATAGTCAGCAACAGATGTGAGTGGGTCACACATTCCTTTTGTCTTTCTTAAGGCTTATGTTTATGGTTGCATTAACTGAAGAGTGAGTTTACACCTATCACTCTCAATGGGGTTGTAACTTAAGCCATAACAAGGTTTCACCCAGCAAATAACATTTAATTTAAAAGAAATATCTGATATGAATGACCATGCTATGCTATTGATTATGTTCATCAGATTGGCTAAGCTTCACATTTCTGCTGTCACTGGTAGTTTTCTCTTCATATATCTGTACCTTGTATTATCTTTAGCACATGTAATTGTTTGCTTCATGTTTAACAGGATGATGAATAGCTTATTGGGAAACATAGTTCTAACTTAAAAAACAATTCATAAAGATCATACGTGTCTTAATTTTCCTTTTTCAGCAAAGAAAAATGAAAAGAATATTCTTGTGAATGGTCAAATACTTGTGTTTCAATTAATTAAAGGGTAGCTATCAGGCATTTGGTATCATTAACAAAATAACTGTGCTTACTTTTGGACTTTGACAGCTTGAATCATATAATTTGTAATATATGCCATGTGACTTCGCCTTGCATTAGGATATGACATGATTTATAGAAATATGGCAAAATGAAATAAAGACATGCCAGTGTCCATCTATTATCCAAAGAAGAATTTTCCTTTTTCAGATTAGATAAAAGTAATTAATTCACATAGGTGTATTTTATGAAATACTGGATAAAATATGTAAAATGAATGTGCACAACTGGGAGCTGAATTTAATTGCTCTGTTTAGGAATTGCATATTAAAAACTACATGAAAAATCTTATTTAGGTTGCAGAACCAAGCACTAGAACACTAATAGATTAGGATGTATTTTTCCACACAGCCTTCATTCTGCCTCTTGTGTGTATGGTACAATTTTTAATTACATGATCACTATTTTATTCCTATGGGAACTCTACCTTCTTCAGTGCACAAGATGGACAGTGCTCTAGGAAAGAGGCAGCTGTTCAGTATTGTTTATCATTATCATTCAGGCCCATGCCTTGTTTGCTGCCCTCACCATCCAATAAATACAGAGGTATACATTCCTCAATTTTTTCTAGGGCACATGTAACTGTAAAAATGTTGTACAATTTAAAGATTACATTAACAAAATATTAAAAGAAAGTTTTTTGGGTTGCAAAATTAAGCACCCAAAAGTTAGAAAAAGCCCTATATAAGGCAGCCTTAATTTTGCCTCCTAGTGCATTGATCCTTTGCACTGACTGAAGCAGACATATTGTAGAAAAATGGTATCTGATAGAGTTAAAGACTGTGCCATAATGCATATTAACAAGGGGGGGCAAATTAAGGTTAATTAAATCCTTTAATGAGTGTGCACAAACTGAGATTTTTCAAAGGCTTATAACTTGCTAAATGTGGGCAGTTGTTGATGGAGACAGCAAAAGACACATCTCTGTCATAAAAGCCAACCCTTTGCCAAATTAAGCTCTTACTTCAAAGCATGGGGTGCTACAGGTTTCCAAGGAAATGTTGCCAGGATTTTTTTTTAACATGGGCAAAATTTGTTTGGTCCCTAATCTCATTCTTAGAAATGGCTGAACTGTCTTGGCTGAAATTTTCCAGAATATTACGTTCTGATGCAGATACCTGGTATGGAAAATTTCAGCCCAAATGGTTAAAGTTATAAGCAACTGAAATCAGGTGTTTTATAATGGAAAGTGTCAGGCATAGAGTTGGTTGGAAAAACTTTGACATAGTCATTTTCCATCAAAGAATGTAGTTCCACTGAAATTGAAATGTTTCATGAAATCATGTCAATTTCATAGAAATTTCATTTTGGAGAAAAAACATGGAAAGAGTTCAGTCAATGCTGAAATATTTTTGTTCAGAAATGACTGTTTCAAATTTTTATTTTGTATTATATTTTATATTATAATATAAAGTAAAAAGGCTAAATAAAAACAAAACTTTTTGAATCTGTCAATGAAACATTTCAATTGATCAAAAAAATTTTATCAGAATGTTCTTTTGCAGAGATTTTTTTAAAAGTTTAGGGGTTTATTTTGATTGGAAACAAAGCTAATCTGAAATCTTGAAATTCCTTCATGAAATGGAATTTCCATCTTCCGCACAGCTGTGTTCTTGGGCAACCTTAATAATAGGAAGTGCTTCCACTCCACCTACAATAATTACACTAAAAAATATTCCTGGCATATCAGAGATCAGAGGCTAAATTCATTTCTCAATTACTGCAGTATAAATCTGGAAGTAACTGAATCGTTATCAATAGAATTTACTGTACATTTACAATAACGTCATTGACAGCAGAGTTTCTTCCAAAATGTTGGAAGTTCCAGAAGCTGTGACAAGATGCATAATTATAATGGGGTTTAGTTTCGTTAGTGTTAGAATGCTATAATGAAGAAAGCCTTGTAAGATAATGGAAAGTAAGCATAATGTAGGAAGATATAAAAGTGCGTTACTCTGACATGAGATGGTAGCAGATAAGAGGGCTGGTAAATATATATATGAGAAAAAAAGCAGCTGTGCAAAAATGTCATATTGGGATCAATATGATCATTCTACATATTGCCATTTCTCATCCACTTAGTGCACAATAAGTAATTGTATGTGGTTCCCTTTGGTACTCTTTTAACAACTCCATACACTAGAAGTGTCATTTAATGTTGCAATTAACCTGCAACCTCTGTAGTCAGACTATGAACAGCAACAAAAAATGTTTACAGTGTTGATGAGTTTGGCCCTACTCCAGCTGATATAGTGGCTGCTGCTCAGATTATCTCCTCACTTTATGGCTACATAATCAGGTTGACAAAAAGTGGACAAGATTTTTGGAAGCAATCAAGTGCTCTATTTTAGTGTAAAATGCTGAACAGGTGCAACTGGGACACATTCAAGGTGGTCATTAGGCAAAAGTTGCTTTGAATAAGATGGACCCAACATCTGTGCCTATTATCACAGATACAAAAGAGCAAGCCTCTGATGGAAATGTGAGTGGGATCCAAATGGATGAAGCAGCAGGACTGAATAAAACCTTCTGATTTAGGACTTTCACTGCTTATTGTAATTAGCATTTGAAAAAAACAAGATCAATCTTTTTTTTTCCCTTGGGGAGTGGGAGAAGTAGGAGTCCGATTTAATTAAGAAAAGCATTAACTCAGGCATCTACATAATCAAATGTTAACTATAATCAGAACAAGCAAAGTATAATGGGTTCTTTGTGATTTAACTGTTTTCTTGTATAGCTGCATGGATTCCTTGTGGTCGTTCTTTGTTTTAGCTGAAAACCCTAGTTTTAGTTTATCCTTCAATACTTTGCTTTTTAAGACGGTTTGATTGAACCCTCTAACAATAGAAATTTATGACATAGATTTTATTTCCAGATATTTTATTTCCTAGAGAACAAACAAGGATTTTGTGTAACTGTGAAGGAGAACAATGTAGTTAAATCATTATGTGACAATTTATTCGCTCAGCAAGGTATTTGAAAGTATTCGTCTGTTTTTTTGTCACAATGTTCATGGGAACAATGATAATTTTTCTTACAAAAGTGGCCAGGTGTTATTTCAAGCTTAGATACATGTATTTTAGTTTGTTACTTTTCTCTTTTTACTTTTATATTTGGGTAATAGTGTTTTCATCAAGCTGATGACATCCAGCTTTGTATCTCTATCTCACCCAATCCAGCCAGTCACTGCTGCTGAATGCATTATCCATGTCTGGTTGAGATTGAAGCATGGGAGAGAGTTGGATGTGGATAAGACTGGTGGGATGCCGATAAAATGTGGGATGTAACCAGAAGATGTGATGTGGGTTACATCTCCTTTCATTGAGTGTGTGCCTAAATTAATGATTTTGGGCTGATGTTGGATCCCCAGCTGCTCTTTAAATGATCATATAGAAGCAGTAACCATAAAAGGATTTCTCACATGCCCAGCAGGCCAGGAGAGTAAAGTGGTTTCTTTTGGATATGAATCTGGCTATCATTAACACCCATCTGTTTGTCACCTCAAGACTAGGCTACTAGCAGTGCACTATATATTGTCCTGCACTTTAAGTCAGCCTCTAAGAGGAAGCTGTTCTGGAATGCAGTGGCTTGCGTATCATGCAGGACATCACACTAGAAACAAATGATACCGTGCTCCTTGAATTGTGCTGGCTGCCTGCTTGTTTCTGGGTGGAGTTTACAACTTTAATTTTTACTTAGAAAGCTTTTATTTATATAGTATATCTAATTTATATAATATATCTATATTATATAATATAACTGGAAACACACTTTCAGCCCTCTCCAAAACACCATCAAACAGATGACTTAGTTTAGGACCTCTCTACTGCAGGACCATATATCCACAGCTGCAGTCAGCTGAGGTGCTGAACTTGGGAGTCATCTCAGTTTAAATGAAAGGGAGCTACCCGTAGGGTATTTTCCATGATGGTTCTCAACTTTTGGAACTTACTCCTCCATTTGGTTCCAAATAGCCCAAAGCTGCTGACATTCAGGGTATGCTGCAAAGTCCATCTACTTACCACCCAGGCTTTAGGCAAAGCAAGGATATGAGGAAGCCTGTCCCTTGAGATTGAATATTTACTTTTATATTTTATTACTATAGTGCATTGGAGCCCCATTGTGCTAGATACTGTATGTATAATAATAAGAGAAAGTCCCTGCTTGCAAAGATCATAAAATCTAAATAAAAAAATAGAAAAAGGGTGGAAAAAAGGAGCCGTTATTCTCCTAATTTTACAAAGGAGGAACTGAGCCAGAGACCTCAATTTAAGCTAATATATACAGGATCCTAAGTGACTTTTTCAAGGACACAACAGAAGTATGGGACAGACCTTTGAAAGTGAATCTAGATTTCCTGAGCCCCAGACCAGTGGCTTTCTTCCAAGATGATCTAGTGTACACTCACACATTTTCTTATATTTCCCTTCCCTCCATTTTAATGTGAATAATAGTCATCCTAAAAAAGAAAAGCATTGAGGCACTAGGTACTTGCTTACTCTTTACTAGTTCTATTGACTTGTAATCATTTCCTGTTCAGAGATGTAGACAACATTTGAGCATCTTTCAGGCAGAAGACAGTGAATTCAATAAACAAAAGTGAATATCCTGTTTTGTCTTTTTCATTTTTCAGAGTATCATTACGTTTCTGACAAATGGTGCAATTTAGTAATTAACCTGTGAATTTAAAATGTCACCCTCTCTCAGTTTAAATTATTTATTCCTTCAGAGGTTATCTTTTATGTAAAGCTTCCAGCCCCTGGACTAAAAAAATTGGATACATACCTAAGTCATAGTGCAATATAACATTTTTAAGCAGAGGGCACTGTAGTGAAGTATTCCATTTGGGCCTAGTAGTAGCAGTCAGTCAGCAGACAGCTAGCCATCTAAGTAAAATGGGGTAAACTATGCCTCACTGTTTTGGTCTGCTTTGTCTCTCTCTGTTTTAGAGTTCTCGTTTGTTAACATTCTGTGAATTCTAAGAAATAAAATAGTGTTAAGTTGCAACCATTCAGCAAGTGTTTTATGTTTTTAACTAGCTTCTCTGTTTGTGTGCAGTGATATATAACAGGGTCTGCCTGCCTGCCGGAACGATTGTTAGTACAGTATTGGGTCCTAAATATTGAGCCTAATTTCAGGCAGCTAAATTTGAAAGTTTTGGCCCTATTCAATTATTTTGTACCTGTTTCACCAATCAAATAAACAATATGCATTGCAGATTGAATAGTGAAATAAGGTCTTGTCTACTTTTGACTTTGAAATATTTTTTAATATTGCCTCTTAAACAGGTGTGGACTGTGCTCATAATGTATTAATAATAAGTGCTTTAAGACAGTATTTTTTTAGTTGTGTGTATCACTCTTTATTCTAAAACCTTTGAACATTATCCAGTTAATTTTAATGAGGGAAAACTATATTCTGGCATGATATGAATCAGTGTCCTGTTACACAGTGATGAAATATTCTTGGCCTGACTTTGCACTGATGTGAAGCCAGGATACATGAGAACATAACTGGGCCCTGTGTGTGTGTATTTAGGTTTGTGTTACTCTAAAACTGAACTTTAAAGATGGAACTGGTGCATCACTATTCAGGCAGACCCAAATACGTCTCTTCAAAGCAGGTTTCAATCCTTCAGTTGTATTTATTTGTTTTCTGTGCTCGTGAGGCAAACTTTGGGCCTCTGAAAATGATTGATTGCACTGAAGAATGAAACACTTTATCCAGAGGCCACCTATGTTGACCACCTCTTTTGACTTCCGTGCCTTCTCATCTAATCTCTGAACCAGCTAGATAACAACAAGCTGAAATAATTTCTTTAGGCTTCACACACATCCATTATTGAACTCTACCAGCCTGTGCAAGGCATAGGAGGAGATTGTGTATCTTATGTGAGAGAGTGGGAATGCTACATGATATGAATATATGCAAACATGTGATAGGTGGTGTCGCACTTAATTTGCTCTGGTGTTTAGAAATGTCAGAATAGTATTGCTGACGGTCTGATCCTGTAAATCCTTGGTTATATGACTAGACTGAAGGATTTCTAGGATCAAACTCTAAATCGCTTTATTTAATGTCTGTAGAACCTCCAACAATTGCATATTTTCTTTTTCAAAGGGTTTAAAATTATATTTAAGAAAAGTGAGTGTGTGTATGTATGTATATATACACATGTATGTATATTATATTCTGGCATATATTTTCAGACTTGACTAGTGATCTGGGGAGCCATTAAGTTTTGGGGTGCCCAAGCTCAGACATCTTTTAAAGGCTTGATTTTCAGAAAGTACTATAACCTAGTCTTTGAAAATTGGACCCCATCTATAGATGTCACAAACTGAGCATCCAAAAAATGATACATCACACAACACAAGTTAATTCTGAAAATGTAGGCAATATGTATTTAGGAATCTAAATAATTGGAATGATTTTTCAAAAATGTTGAATACATGGAGCTCCAACATTCACTTTAACATAAAGTGTGTATATCCAGCCCCTATGAAAATCAGGAAAGCTATTTAAATGTCTGAATATGGATTTAGCTTTAGCAACCCAAGTTTTAAAATATTGTCCTGTGTTTGTGTGTGTATGCACATGCCACATGCTCTGTACTAGATTTAAATCTGACTTGTTTTCAAGCATTGGTCTGAGCATGTAATTCCTTTTAACAAGGTTAACATGGTTACAAAACAAAAGGTTTAGAATTTAGGGCTAGTTTAAGACAATTGAGGGTCCTACATATCTTAGGGTTTTGGATCTCAAATGAAACCCTCACTACCCCACCTCTCTCAGGGAGGTAGTGGGAGGACTGGTGCATGGCTTGCCATACCTCATCTTAGGGAAGGCTTGCCTCTCAGGACCAGGTCAGGACACAAATGTCATAGAATATTAGGGTTGAAAGGAACCTCAGGAGGTCATCTAGTCCAACCCCCCACTCAAAGTAGAGTGAACCCCACTAAATCATTTCAGCCAGGGCTTTGTCAAGCCAGGCTTAAAACTATTCTAAGGATGGAGATTCGTCTAGCTCCCTAGGTAACCCATTCCAGTGCTTCAACACCTTCTAGTGAAAAAGTTTTTCCTAATATCCAACCTAAACCTCTCCCACTACAACTTGAGACCATTGCTCCTAGTTCTATCATCTGCCACCACTGAGAACAGGCTATCTTCATCCTCTTTGGAACACTCCTTAAGATAATTGAAGGCTGCTATCAAATCCCCTATCACTCTTCTGTTCTGCAGATTAAACAAGCCTAGTTCCTTCAGCCTCTCCTCATAAGTCTTGTGCTCCATCTGCCTAAACATTTTTGTTTCCCTCCACTGGACTCTCTCCAATTTGTCCATGTTCTTCCTGTAGTAGGGGTCCCAAAACTGGACACAATACTCCAAATGAGGCCCAACCAGTGCAGAATAGAGGGGAGTAATCACTTCCCTGGATCCACTGGTGATTGTCCTACTAATGCAGCCCAATATGCCATTAGCCTTCTTGGCAATAAGGGCACACTGTTGTGACTCATATCCAGCCTGTTGTCCACTGTCACCTCCAGGTCCTTTTTTGCAGAAATGTTGTCTTGCTGGTCGTTCCCCAGTCTGTAGCAATGCATGGATTCTTCCGTCCTAAGAGCAGGACTCTGCACTTGTCCTTGTTGAACTGCAGAAAATTTCTTTTGGCCCAATCCTCCAATTTATCTAGGTCACTCGGTATCATATCCTTACCCTCAGGCATTTCTACCACTTCCCCCATCTTAGTGTCATCTGCAAACATGCTGAGGATGCAATCCACTCCATCCTCCAGATCATTAATGAAGATGTTGAACAAACCCGGACCCAGGACCGACCCCTGGGGCACTCAACCAACTAGAGAACTGGGGCCAAGTTCTGGGGCCCTTGGGCAAGGCTGCCAACCAGACATCGAGCCTTTGATCACTACCTGTTGAACACAATGATCTAACCAGCTTTCTAGTCACCTTGTGGTCCATTCATCCAACCTGTATTTCTTTAACTTGCTGACAAGAATACTGTGGGAGACCTTATCAATAGCTTTGCTAAAGTCAAGATATATCACTGTCCACCTCTTTCCCCACATACACAGAGCCAGTCCTGTCATCATAGAAGGCAATCAGGTTGGCCAGACATGACGTGCCCTTAGTGAATCCATGTTGACTGTTCCTGATTACCTTCCTCTCTTCCAAGTGCCTCAGAATGGAGTCCTTGAGGACCTGATCCATGATTTTTCTAAGAACTGATATAAGGCTGACTGGTCTGTGGTTCCTTGGATCCTCCTCCTTCCATTTTTTGAAGATGGAAACTGTATTTGCCTTTTTCCAATCATCCAGGACCTCTCCCAATCATCATGAGTTTTCAAAGATAATAGCCAATGGCTCTGCAGTCACAACAGCTAACTCCCTCAGCACCCTCTGAAGAATTGCATCCAGCCCCATGGATCTCTGAATGTCCAGCTTTTATAAATTGTCCCAAACCTGTTCCTTCACCACTGAGGGCTGCTCATCTTCTCCCCATTCTTTGCTGCTCAGTGAAGTAGTCGGGAGCTGAACTTATCTGTGAAGACAGAGGCAAAAAAGCATTGAGTATTTCAGCTTTCTCCACATTATCTGTTACTAAGTTGCCTCCCCCATTCTGTAAGGGGCCCACACTTTCCCTGACTTTCTTCTTGTTATGAACATACCTGTAGAAACCCTTTGTGTTACCTATCACGTCTCTTGCTAGCTGCAACTCCAGTTGTGCTTTGACCTTCCTGATTTCACTCCTGCATGCTCGAGCAGTATTTTTATATTTCTCCCTAGTCATCTGACCAAGCTTCCACTTCTTGTAAGCTTCCTTTTTGTGTTGAAGCTCACCAAAGATTTCTTGTCGAGTCATGTGCAGGGATGGTGTCAGCAAAGCCCCTTTTGCCCCCAATTAATTGATGTAGGGCAGGCATTAATGCCCCATTGATATGAATTGGACCATTCACATCTCTCAGAACTGTTGTTCCTTCTTTTCTACAGAGTAGACTCAGAAGTTACTCTGTTCACAATTTCAAGGTTTTCTACACAATCATTATTACTGGAAACATAATCTTTTAAAAATGAGAGCTGAGAGTTTGACATCAAGAGACTCCAGGAGCCAGGGCTCTAGGCAAACATTTGCACTTGTCTTTATTGAGCATTCAGACCTGGTAGAAGATGGTCATGAGCCTTTATCATTGGATAAGTGTCTTACACGTTAGTGACAGGGCTGAAGAACTAAGTCATACTGTGACTAGCAATTGAGAGCAGAGAGATTCTCCAGGTGATGGAGGTCCGTACTCCCGGAGCAGGTAGCCAAATGTTCTTCATGGTGCATATGAACTATTTAATTGAGGACTTATTTTCACAGGTGATGAGCTCCCACAACTCACATTTACTTCATTTGGAGTCAGTAGTGCTCAGAATCTAAAAATCCGGATCCAGATGCATTTATTGCATGACTTTTATAGCTGTGTATTTACACTGTGGTTAAGCAGAAAAATACAGAATTCTGATTTACTGCAGAATATGGAGATCTGAAGCCTATGTCCTCACCAGAGAACGCCAAATGTTTACCATGTTTTATGTTCATTGCTGCTGCTCTTTATTATGATGACACTGTTTCCATCTTCATTTGTGCATCTTTCTATAATGGTAAGTACATGCCAAATGTAAATATAGCAATAAGAGTTTATGGAAGTAGAAAGAAACATGGAAAAGAAACTTTCCATGCATTTCCTGCATGGAAATTATTCAATAATGTCTTCCTTATGCCAATGCAATGCTTTATTTTCTGGCCTACACAATTATCTTTCCCGTTGTCTACTCTAAGCTATAATACACATTGGGAAAACACATGGTAAAAAGTGGTTGTAGTTTACTCTATTTTTCCCTGTTTTAAATACAAGGAACATCAAGTATGTTTTTAATGGGTAAATGATGTGGTAAACTAGAAAAAATTGACTCAAATCTTTGGGGATGGGGAAAGAAACATTTATAGCCCCAGACACATAGTAATCTGCAATAGTTTATCTTGAAGTACTAAAATAAAATTGTCAAGCTCAACTAGAAATAACACCCTGAACATTAGCAGAGTCAGTACTTTCTGGTTTTCACTGGATACTGTGCAAAAATGGAATGCAAATGACAAATCTTGCTGAATGGGTAGAAAAAAAGGCATCCTCTTTTGTGTTTAAGCATTGAAGTAGAAACTCTAAGCACTGGCAGGAATGTGTGAGAGAAGAAAAGCATGACTTCAGCAACAAGACTCATAAAAAACAATCAATAATCTATTGAATTCTTTAAAAGAAAGCCTCAAAGGCCACTGCTAATTTCCTTAATATGGGGGCAAGAGAAGGATATTGACTTATTTCTGCTTGTCAAATATGATAGAATCATGATTTCTCATTCAGACCTGTTTAATTTGAACCATTTGGTGTGTGCTCTCCTCTGAAGTCATGCAATATATTTTCAGTATTGTGTAACTGCTTTTGTGAGGTTGTCATTCTCCTCAATTTCAGTGTGAATTACCAAGAAAACTGTAAAACACCTTGTCCTCATGTAACCCTCTTGCATGTTCACTTCACCTCAAGCTTCTGTTGTGATTTCGCCACCTTGTACCAAAAAGAATATAGTTTTAGAAATTCCTCAGACATGACCTGGGGGTAACAGTGGATAAGAAGCTGGATATGAGTCAGCGGTGTGCCCTGGTTGTCAAGAAGGCTAATAGCATATTGGGCTGAATTAGTAGAAGCACTGCCAGCAGATTGCGGGAAGTGATTATTCCCCTCTAGTTGGCATTGGTGAGGCCGTATTCGGAGTATTGTGTCCAATTTTGGGCCCCCCACTACAAAAAGGATGTGGAGAAGTTGGAGAGAGTTCAGAAGAGGGCAGCAAAAATGATTAGGGGGTGAAGCACAAGACTTTTGAGGAAAGGCTGAAGGAACTAGGCTTGTTTAATCTGCAGAAGAGAAGAATGAGGGGGGATTTAATAGCAGCCTTTAACTACCTGAAAGGGGGTTCCAGGGTGGATGGTGGTAGGCTGTTCTCAGTGATGGCAGATGACAGAACAAGGAGCAATGGTCTCAAGTTGCAGTTGGGGAGGTCTAGGTTGGACATTAGGAAAAATATTTTCACAAGGAGGGTGGCAAAGCACTGGAATGGGTTACCTAGGGAGGTGGTGGAATCTCCATCTTTAGAGGTTTTTAAACTGCATCTTGACAAAACCCTGGCTGGGATTATTTAGCTGAGGTTAGTCCTGCTTTGAGCAGGGGGTTGAACTAGATGACCTCCTGAGGTCCCTTCCAACTCTAATTTTCTGTGATTCTATGATATCCTGGTTCACCGCTGAACAGAACTAGCCCATCTGTTTCATTCTATTTCATGATCAATAAGGCCCTAATCTAGTAAATTACAATTTTTCTATTACATGGAGTAGAAATTGATAGAGGTTTACTGGACAATGCCTTAATTATTTAGGGCACAAGGAAATTCTTCTAATGGGCTTTTTACTGCTTTTTAACAAAAAAGGACAAGAAACAGAAATTATGTTGGATTAGAATCATCTAGTTGAGATCTAGTGCCGAGGACCAAAGATTAGCTCATTATATGCTTATTTTCACATTTTTTCAGCATTCTAAAGTAGAAACATCAGCATGTGTCCTCAGGAACACGAGCTAATACTGGCTTGTCAGCAGCTCCAGAGACATGGCTAGGAATCAGAAAAAGCCAAACATGGCGACAAGTTGTTTTCTCTCTGGGTTTTCTTCATGCAGTCTAGGGAGAAGGAGACGGGGGCACTCTCCTGCTCTATTATACTCCGCCAAATCCTCCTGCTTTCCCCATTCCCACTACATACACTCCTGACCACTAGTCCATAGAAATGGTACCCAGTTCATGAAGCTCATAGGAGATCTGTGCAGGTGGCAGCATCATCTTCTCACAGCTATCATGTAGCCATCGTGGTGCACAGAATGGACTTCAATCTTGAACAGTCCCCTGTAAGTCTTCTTCATTTGGCAACAGTCATTGTGGGATGATTTTGGTTTTTATATCCCTCAAAATTGCATTTTTCACCCTCCTTCATGGTCAGCCTCCTGCTCTGCTTCTTTCATCTCTGCTCTATAAACTTGGGGACCAAATGTCAAGGTAGCATTCCTGCAGAAAAGGACCTGGAGGTGACAGTGGACAAGAAGCTGGATATGAGTCAACAGTGTGCACTTATTGCCAAGAAGGCTAATGGTATATTGGGGTGCATTAGTAGGAGCATCACCAGCAGATTGAGGGAAGTGATTATTCTCCTCTATTCTGCACTGGTGAGGCCTCATTTGGAGTATTGTGCCCAGTTTTGGGCCCTCCATTACAGGAAGGATGTGGACAAATAGGAGAGAGTCCAGCAGAGGGCAACAAAAATTATTAGGGGGCTGGAGCACATGACTTATGAGGAGAGACTGAGGGAACTAGACTTGGTTAGTCTGCAGCAGAGGCTAGTGAGCGGGGATTTGATAGCAGCCTTCAACTAGCTGAAGGGGGGTTCCAGAGATGATGTAGCTAAGCTGTTCTCGGTGGTGGCTATGACAGAACTAGAAGCAATGGTCTCAAGTTGCAGTGATGGAGGTTTAGGTTGTATATTAGGGAAAAAATGTCATTAAGAGGGTGTTGAAGCACTGGAATGGGTTACCTAAGGAGATGGTGGAATCTCCATCCTTAGAGGTCTTTAAGGTTTGTCTTGATAAAGCTCTGGCTGGGATGATTTAGTTGGGGTTGGTCCTGCCTTGAGCAGGGGGTTCGACTAGATGACCTCCTGAGGTTCCTTACAGCCTTCATCTTCTATGATTTCTAAAACAGAGTGTAACAGAGCGCATGGCAGTAATCCTTTAACCAGCTCTCTGTCATGTCCCCAATTGAGAGAGGTAGCTGGCTGGGAACACCAGCACCTGACTGGGGCAAGGGAAACATCTGTGCACCTGATTAACCAGGAGCTATATACAGGCCTAAGGGAAGGAAATGCAAGGAAGGAGAAGCCAAGAAGTGGAAGGAGAGCAGAGGCTCTACCTGCCAGGCTGCTGAAGCTCCTAAGGCCTCTAGCCAAACTGTATATGTTAAGAAGGTGGTGGGACTGCATACTGTAAGGAAGTTGCAGTGGATTGCTGAACAAGAGGGTCTCAGAGACGTTCATGAGAGAGAGGATGGCTGAAGCAGAGGGTCAGTGGCAGAGCACCCTTACACAGAACAATCCCAGAAAAACATTGCTATGTGCCTGCAACCTTAAAGTCACCTTCGTGAAGGCTGTTTGTGTGAAATATATGTAAGACAAGTAGACATCTATCATTATTGAGAGAATTTCAGTGGTTTGACACCTGATCTGTGTGCATATAACTTGCCACAACAAACAAGATTTATGAATCCAGTCTTTATACCCAATCCATTGCCTAAGAATACTTTTCAAGTGGAATCACTGGAAATATTGCCCAGTGCATGAAATAATAATGAAATGTAAGGGACAGTAGTGAAGTATTTATGCAATATAAAGAAAAGTTATGATATTTACATGTGGGCCTTATTTGAGTTACAAATTTGATTGTCATTATTTAGACTCACTAAGCTGAAGTTTGTTTCATTACACCATTGGTTGATATGGGAATCCTACCAGAGTAATTAAAGGGAGTTCTGGATCTCAACAAGTAGATTGCTTATCAAATTTTTATGGCTATCAAGAGGGAGAGGAAAATACAAAGAGAGGAAATTAATTCACACACTAATGATTTTTTTAATTAGTATTTAAAAACCCAAACTTCAGCAGTATATTTCCCTGCAGGGAATGGTATAGAATGATCCAGGTAATTAGACCAAGTGAAAATATTAAAACAAACTTACGGATATAGTGCAATAAAAGATGTTTGAAGGTCAATAGCAGCAATCAAAGCAAGGATATGAAATTATTAGATCTAGATAAGGACTTCATACCACTCCTTTTCCCCCCCTTAGAAAATACTGTAAAGATCACAACATTTCAGATAAAGGATGAAACAAATATAGATTTTTGGGGTAAGATTAGAATTATTTTAATTTGGATCTTTCTAAATTAGATTATTTTATGGTTGGACAAAGAAAAAACTAAAATATGTGGAAGCACAGTTACTTCTGTTTTCTGATCATACTGTGGGTATGTTGTTGTCACTAAGTCTATGATGTGAAAATTCTATGGCATAACAAATTCTGCCTTTCGAATCAATAGTGTACTATCTACTCTGTGCCACTGGGTTATATTGGTAGAAATTAGGAGGAAAGAAGACTCCTCTCTACATTTCTGCATGACTGAATAAAATCTACCTGGGTCTTGGACCTTGGATCTTTCTGGATATTTCTTGCTGGGAGCAAAAGGTCTGTGAGGGTGCAGAGAAGGAAGAGGAATGGGAGGATCTTGGTTCCATCCACTGGCCCACTACTCACTGGCCAGATGTGAGCAGCAAGGTGACTTCCAATCTTTCAAGTGCTAGCAGTTACTTAATTCCTCCATGGAGGAGGAAAGGAGCAGGAAAGAATTGTGCCTCAGTTTTAGCACCATCCTTTGCTCCAGGCTTTGCCTAAAGGCACAAACCAGTCCATAATAAATTATTCAGAATTAGGTTTTTTTGATAAATTATAAATTAATCTTTATTCCAAGTGTTCACATTTCTGAGAAATAAGGCTCATCTCTCTGCTTGATTTGAAATCGTTCATGTTAGATCTATCCTGCTTTACGGCAATTACAGAGAAGGTCCACAATGTCTAGGAGAAAACATATAAAGATAAAATATACTGGGACTTTATGCAAATATGCAAAAGTAATGAAACGATAATTGAACCAAGTTTGAAAGAACAACAAAATGTTTATATATAGAAAGGAATAGCAACAAAAAATGTTAAATTGAAATAAAAAACTCATTTTCATTTACTCCCAATCTCTGGCTCCACTTCTGCAATTTGCTGCATCTGGTAGAGTCCTGTGGAAGCCAGTGAATTGCAGGATCTGGGCCGTTGTCTTCAGATATGAATATGTTATCCCTTTGTGGCCTCAAGAGTCAATACTGCAGCTTATTCTGCTGTTAGCACTCTGAGATGAACATTGAGCCTTTCAGCTAAAAGAAGATATGAGCCTTTTCATGCACTAACCAGCTGAGACCGGTAGCAAAGCCTGCACTCAGGGCATACAACATAAGACCTATTTTGAGCATGGGTTCAAGCCTAATCCCCTTGTGTCTACACAGCAGTTATGGTAACCCAGGACCCTGTAGGTCTGGAGGGTCTGAGCTTGAGATAAGTTGGGACACAGGGTCTGAGCCCTAGTGCTTTTGCCCCGCTTGCTTCAGATCGTGGGAGTCAGCCAGAAGAATCCCTCAATTCCATGGGACAACTTCCTTAGACCTCGCTATCTCAACAATCTGCAATCCACTCTATTGAAAATGGAACCCACCCCCCCTTTGCAAACGACAGCAGCTTGGGTCAGTGTTAACCCATTCTCATCTGATCAGCGCTTTTCATTAACAGCCTCCTGAGTTTCCAATGGAGAGTGAATTGATCAAGCCTTTTGCAAAGTGAACTTCTTCCTGGTAACATGCAGGGTGGGCAGTAAACTTTTACCACAGTCCAAAAGCTGGAGCAGCCACATTTTGGGAGTGCATGTTAGAGACACTGGAGCTGGGTCTGTACTGACAGTGACAAATTTGCTGCCATCAGTTCGATGTCTCTGGGCTGACTGAGTGGTCTGTGTAGACCTGCTCAGTCGATCCAGAAATCGACATAGGAAAACCATCTTGGTAAGTGGCGTAGCGCTGCATCAACGGGAACGCAGTGTGGATGGCACTTGGAACAGACTCAGCAAAGTTGACGGGAGATACCCACGTGATTTACGTCACTTGCTTATCTCCCATCAACTGCCACCGAATCCGGAAGGTAAGTGTGGACCAGGCCTGGGATATGGTTACTTTGATTCGGGTTTGCACACTGCAATGTGGATGCCAGAACTCTAAGTTTGAGCAGGGGCTAGAAAAGTCTTAACATAGGGTTAAAATACAGTGTCGATGAATAAGCCCAGGGTTCCTACCACGGGTCAGCTGACTCAAGTCCCACTAACCCTGGGCTTCCATTACTGTGTAGACATATCCTCAGACTACCTTAAATGATTTCTTTTCCTGAGGAATAATTCTAGAAAATACATCTTATGAATTTCCTTAGTAGAAAGCATTTGGCCCATATAACATTCTCTTTGAATGTCCATTATGTTTCACACCAGTGCATCACTTTCATCCTCAAGAATCTTTGTGACTACCATCAGTCAAGAAGACATAAGTTTTTTGCAAGATAAGACAACCTGAGGTCTTAAGTCAATCACCAAACTGCTACAGAGGAATGAGTGATTTTCTTGAGTTCCAAAAGCCAGAATTATTTGTCTGCTCTTACAGAAAAAGAATATTCTGATATTGTCAACCTGGAATAGAGTATAAAGCTTTTTTTAAAAACCAAACCCAAACCCAAAACTTTTGTTTCAAATTGGATTGTCCATATTTTAAACCAAATGACAATTGCATTTTCTAATCTGAAGATTTTAAGAAAATTATTGACACAGAATTTTATTGACTGGCAAAGGTCATGAAGTGGATTTACAGTAGTGAGGTACTTTATAAAATATAATTTCTGTACATGAAATAGCATTTGGGAAGGCTTTTGCTGAGGAAGGACATTAGTTTTCCAGCTCTTCTCAAGAAAAATATATTTACATATTGTATTATTATGATAGTGCTAAGAGGCCTCAGCTAAGATCTAGGGCTTCTGGATCTGTAGTTGTCTGTGCATGTCCCATGTGATCACAGCACTCTGTCTATCAGCTGTTGAAAGGCAGCAGTGGCCCTGTGGAGCCCAAAGAGCATGGTCTTAAATCGATACAACCAGAATGTTGTGGAGAAGGCAGCCTTCCCTTTAGACTGGGGCATCAAGGGTATCTGTAATATCCATTCTTTAGGTTGATAATGAATATACACTTGACTTCCCCCAGTCTTTCTAGTAGTTTGTTGGCCCGTGACACAGGAAATGCATCTAATTTAAAATTTGCATTCACTTTGCAGAAATTGATGCAGAACTGCATCAACCCATCCTGTTTGGGCACAAGCACAATGGGGTTCTCCACTCCTTTTCTGACTCTTCCACAATGCCTAGATCTAACATGGCCTGGAATTCTTACCTCATTGTTTCCCACAGCTTCTTCAGAAGGAGTTGAAAACCCTCACACACCTTTCATTAAGGTTTGGTGTCAATATGGTGGAACACTAGAGGTGTTTGGCTGGGCAATGCTGAGAATACCTCTGGGAATGAGGTAACTAGCTGACAAACTTGTTGTTCTTGGTTTGGACCTTGGAAGTCTTCCTACCGGTGCAGGGATAGGATATTGGGTCATAGGAGCCTACAGGCCAAGTTTGGGTTTAGGGTAAAAGGAGCTGATCAGGTGATCCTGGCCTTTCCACACTTTCAAAAAGGCTTTTGTACCCTCCACCAGTGGGCTTGGGTGCCCTAGTTCCCTGAAAACTATTTGGCTATATTCAGGTGTTGGTAGTGCGTGGGCTTTGGGGTCTCACCAGGCTGGCCTTGGTGTTTCTACTTTTAACCTGGAGGACCTCAGATAGATCTCCACCAGGGCAACAGCCTGTGTGAGACCCCAAAGCCCACACACTACCAACACCTGAAAATATCCAAATAGTTGTGAGAGAGTTTTGGAATGGTCCTTCAGCACCTATTCATTCCCCCATGGGGATGTTCTACATGAATTGCTCCATGATGACCACCTCTGCCACCTGAACCCCTATGCAGCCCCTTGGCTGGAGCCAGCAGCAGCAATATTCTTTGAGCTTTTGGGCAACAGCCCAGGACGAAACCCCAAAAGGAAATTTCTCACAACAGAACTATTGCTGGTATGTTTACGGGGAGATGTTCCAGGCATCCAGGATGGCTGCCTGGAGTTGAGCATAATCCTAGGCAGCCGCCACCTCAAGGCCCTGTTATACAGCCTCGGTCAGCCCTGTCAAATAAGCAGCCAATAGATAGCTTAGCATTCCGTGGCCATTGAGCCACAGCAGCGACTGTCTCGAAAGGGACAAGGATTGCCTCTGGGTTGTCCGCAGGCCCCATCGTTCTCAGTCTTACCTGGATGGATGTCATTGGGGTGGTATCTCCCTTGTGAGTCTTGCTGCAGCCCCTGGCTGCTGTTGGGGCATTGTCATCTGCTGGATAAGCCAGTGCCGCACCTCCTGCTGATGGGCCTCCAGCTCTTTAATTAGCTGCTGCTGCTGGACTATGAGCTGCTAGAACAGTTGGTGCTCTTGCTGCTGTTGCTGCGCAACCTGCTGTTGCTGGCTTTCCTGGGCCCACTTTAGCAAGCTCTCAAAATCCATTTGTACATTTTTTCTTTCCCTCTTTTCCTCTGGCCTACTCTCAGGCATGGGACACTATGTTGCTCTCATTCTATACCATGCAAGATGGGGGCCCAGAGGGCTGGGTGGTCTAGTGGTTGGCAAATCCAACTTCTGACCCTCTGCCTTCCTGTCAGGGTGGTCGAGGTGCCTGTTTCTGACCTTAGGTGGGGAGTATTCAACCTTCCCCCTGCATCTTGACTTGGCCTTAAGGGATGTGGTAGGAGGACCCAGCCCCGGACCCTGTGGGAGGCAATGCTGGTAGGGTCCTCCTTGCAGAAAGTCTAAGTTCACTTCCCTGGTCTACTTTCTACCTCTATCTCCCTTCCATTTGGGCTGCTGCCCGTCTAATCCAAACAGTTAGTCATGCAACAAAAAAATGGGGTCCAAAGGAGCAGGCCCTGCAGGATTGCCTGGTTCTCAAATTGCCTGTTTCTGGAGGGGCAGGTCTGCTTAGGTCCGGTATTGACATTTTAACCTCTTTGGGCCCAGTGTGGATGTGTATGTCTCATCGCATACACCCATGACTGCAGTTACCAAATATTTGATGTTCTCTACCTCTCAAATTGAAAGAGTAGAAAACTTTGTAAAGTTTTCTGCATGGAATGTAGACTTTGTATCAATTTTTTGTTAACTTTTCCTTGCAGTGGGAGAGTGGCAAATTACGCTACAGGAAAGTTGCAAAGGGCAATTTAACTCATTAACACTTAATCCACGTTAAAGAAAAGTGATTGCCGTAAATGCGAAGTAGCAAAAAGCTTAATTCCCACCATACATCAGTAACTAATTTTAACTTTGAAATATGCAAAATAAAAAAGAGAGGATAAAATTCATAAAATAGATCAGCTAGACCTGTTACGAACAGATGAAAAAACTGCAGAGGAAGCCATTTACAATGCACAATAATTTTACAGCTCCCCCAAAACTCAGGATCAATGCTACACTGATCAATGCCACCATCTGCTGGCTCCTTATTTATTAACTATGTATATGTGTATATATATATGTATATGTTATAGGAGTACTGTGGTGTGTGTCTGCACGCATATGTGTATATGCACTGTAACGGGGTCAGGCCTAGCGGCTATGCAAGGGTCCTGGAAGGCCGGTATGTTAGTCCCAGACTTAGCCAGGCTTTATTTCCTGGGTGACTCAGCAGGGGCCTGTTTCGGCAGTTAGGCCAGCTGGGGCTGCTCAACCAATTAGGCCAGCTGAGGCCAATTAGGAAGCCCCGCCCCAAACACTCTAAAAGCCTGCCTCAGCAGACAGACAGTGTGGGTTGTGGAGTAAGGAGCTTGGAGGTCAGAGATTGGAGTTACAGGTTGGAGGGTTCGCAGAGAGAGAGCCAACAAGGGGGGAGTTGGCAGAGTGGGGTTCGGGCTGGCCGCCCACGGCTGGCAGGCTGCCGCCTGCAGCCTACAGAGGCATGGGGCTTCGCCTGCCGTGTCCCCAGCACTTCGGGGCAGATTGGGTCCATTCCCTCCCCGAAGCCTTCCCCGGCTGCACCACCGGCCGAGCTGGGAAAGCGCGAGACCCACGGGGGGTGGTCTACCTCCGCTGCCACCCTACCACAGCACATATATAACACACACACACATAGTAATCCTATAACATCAGCAGTATGATTTTTTCTGCAGCAAAATATTTTCTTCCTTTAGTCTGCAGCAGTGCTAAATTTACTTGATTTTAAGTAAGTGAATTTCTTGCACTGCATGTATGACTAAACCAAGAGATATACAGAAGCAGGATTGCACAATGCAGCACACTTCAGGCTGCAGGAGCTGTAGTGGTTTGTTAACATGTTTCTAATTTCTCTTTTCTGGGCCATCAAACTCAGCTGTAAATTTTTTCAGGAAAAAAATTCCCTTTTGGCACATTTGAATGAAGGTGCGGAATATATGGAGAACTTTACCTTGCTGCTTTAAAATTTAGTAAGGGAAAGGCCGAATTAAATGGGTAGCAAGACACCCAGGTTCTTTTATGAGGATTCTGAGACCGATGGGAAAGAACACCCCAGGTTGAATCAATGAATAGCTTTATTGACAATAACACAAATAAACAAGACAATTGACAATACTTCTTACAATCAAAAAGACAATTAACACTTACACTTATTCATTATCATTTATGCACTTATCCATTACTATTTATGGTACCTTATTTATTACTTATCCTTATTCTCATCCTAAAAGCATTTTAGCAATTGCCTAGAGGAGACGTAATCCGCAGATCTCAATTAAATCTCCCTGATTCCCTGAGTCCACAGATTCCTGAACTATCCGGATGCTATACTCATGGCCAGACTCTGCCTCAGCCTCTGGTCTGGTTCCTTGCTTCAAAACCCTCATCCTCGACAAGTGGTCACTGGGATCTGGAGCTCACAAGCTTCTTAGGGCTGTGTTCTCTCGATAGACTCAAGAGTAGACACCCGCCTCTTGAGCTGGGCTGCAGTCCACTGAACCCCTGTCTGCTCTGAGTATTTATTTATTTTTCCGAGCACTCTGTGGTTGAACAATTTTACATAGTTTAGCTATCCTGCGGAAGCCTGCCTAAGCACATCCGGTGTTCTGTGGTTGCTCGCCCCTGGCATTTGACCTGTGATTGAGCTTATCCGCTGAGCATATTTCTGTGGTTGAGCATATTTCTGTTCTATTCTTGCTCAACCGTTTTAGCTCAGCCATTGCTCTATTTGAGTTCCCTATGCAATTTGGTCAATTCTTTACATTTTGCTAGGCCTTGCATAATTTCAGGCCTAGTTCTTATAGCCAATTCCCCTATTATCACGCTTATGTGGGGTTTTGAGTAAGAAACTAAAGGCCAGTTTGTTACTGGCTGTTCTGAGGAGGAGAGAAGATGGGAGAGGACCCCTTCTTGTCCTGCTGTGCAGTATCAGGGAGAAATTTGCAGTTATTTCATGTGCCCCTGTAGATCAGGGAGGAAATGAGAACATGGTTTCACTTCCCTGTACACTGGTTAGCAAAGCTGCTATAGCACATGGGGGGATATGCCTCAGCCCCTGAAGGGTTTAGAAGTGGTGATGTGCTTCTCCTGGGAAGGGCTGATCCACACTACTCCTCATGTTGACTGTGTGGTTGACATAATTATGTCCTAAAGTAGCTTGGTTTTCTAAACATGTTTAGTGCAGGAAAATTATTTTAATAATAATTGTGCTTAGTAGTTACTTTTCAGCTAGGAGAAGGTTGGCCTTGTGGTTAAGAAACAGAACAGGCTTTTTGTAGACCTATATTCCAATCCTGGTTCTGGAGTTGAGTAGACTTAGCATATTACGTTGGGCAAGACTGTCAATCTTTCTGTATCTTGGTTTCCTTAATCTATGAGACTGATTACAATGTGTAAATTAAAAAAAAAATAAACAACCCGGTAAAGTGCTCTGATATCTTTTATTGGACTGTGCTATACACAGTGAAAGGCACAATGCAAATCTTATGGGGAGGGCAGTCTTGTTCACTCCCTTCTGGGAGACCCCAAAGAGTAGATTTGAACAGTTACTCATCTGGCTCCTATAAGTCTCTCATCTGAGGTTAAGTTGAAAGGGTGGTGCCGGAAGCCTACCTGGAAAATGGGTTGTATGTTGTAGGTTGTCCATAGGGGTGGGGAGTCCTGTGAACATGGAAGGTCAAGCTGGATATGTATGACAATCTTGTCCATTAATATTAAATATATGCACTAGGGAGCACTAAAGGCAATAAACATACAGCTAAAACTATTAATATAACTCTCCCATGTTTTACAGCTGACTTGCTTACACTTATATAGTCCCTTTCATGTTAAAGGATCTCAAAATACTTCACAACTAAGGTCTCAGTTTTGCAAAGGCAACTGTGTAGGTGGACATTTCCTCTTCTATTCAAGTTCTTATGCAAAGACATTCACTATGGTATCTGTCACTTATGTCCCACTGATGAAGGGCAGATACCTCTGAAATGGAACCAGAAGCATAGCAACAATACAGTGCAATGTGGGGCAGGAAATTGTGGGCATAAATTAGGCAGGTAGAATGAAAATACCCACATTGTAATTTGGCTAAGGCACGTGGGTTACTGCTTATGTTTGTGAAAACTGCTATAATTATTACATAACCAGCACCAGAAAAATAAAAAACCATGAATCTTAAATGATTTTTCTATTTTCATAAACAGTTCCACCAATTTTGCTGCTACTTAAACATATGTTTGATCTCCTGTATCCACCTTAAAAATAAATATAATTTCATTTTTTTTAAATCACAAAATATTTGAACTGTTCCTTTAAGATATTCATTTCACCTTTCCACTTAACAGAATTGTATTGAGTAAGAATTATTTAAGACATAATAGCAATAATAGCTCTTTTAGGAAATGCTATTAAGAAGAGAAGTTATCTTAAATCATGCTATCACTGAATTGCAGTAGCTCATGCCTGAATAACAACAGTAATCTATAGAGTAAAAGTATTCTAAAGTCAAAAGGTAAATTCTTTATTTTATCACTTGCAACAGTTGCAATATCCATAAATTTAACTAGATAATTTTTTGTTTGTTTGTGCTATTACTCAGTATGATGATGACTAAATATATTCTGTGAATGGAACGTTAGCGAAGAAATCAAATTCAGAGTCAATAGATTATTATCATATCTGGCCTATTGCAATTAATATACTAGGACTATGAAGTGCTCCTCCATAATATTTTAATGGTTTTAATCAATTCTGTGAAGTACTGCAAATTCCACCACTTATTACAAGAACTTGCATAATACTGAAGTACTTAAGCATACTAATAAATCAATCAAAATAAAGATAGGCTGTTAAAAAGGCTTATAAAAATATTTCTTGTTTGCTTTCAAGTACTTTTCTTTGGATGTTTTTCTACTTTATGATTTCTGTATGGGACTTTTTTTATATATATATTCCTGGACATAACAAGGTTTTATTAGATAGTTTATGTTAGTTAATATATATAGATATGGTTAATGAGTTTATGTGCTAAAGAAGTCACACATTTCTGCTGTGATATCTATTTCTATGTCTGGTTTGTGGCTTATGATTCGTTTAAGTTGTTAGTGTATATATTTTTTAAAATCACTAATTACTGGATAATGAGAAAATATAAAGCCAATTAATTATACGGTAAATTTAATTTATCAGAATGGAATTAGTTGAGATTTTCCATAAATATTACAAAAACTTCTTTCTAAAAAGTAATTCCATTTTACATTTATCTCCAGAACTCTCCACTTACAAAATTGTCTCATATATATGTCATAGTAAACACAAATTGACACATGGAAACAGTGATGGGGCTGTATTACCAGTGTAAATTTTCTGCCAGTAGATGTCAGCCAATTCTGAATATTTCTCAGAAGCTAATGCTACTTTGCCTATAGTGCTCGTGTCTGTGTGGTGCCCTAGTTCCCTACAGGGCACTGGAAAATCAGACAACCCTCCAGTGGGCTAAAGCCTGCCAATCCTGGTATTAGGAATTAATTCCTCTGTGCTGCAGACTGCTCTGTAGGATTTTTAATAGGTCTTTCCCCCCTACTTCCTTCCCTTTCGAGTTCACAAATCATATCTGTTTCTGAAAGGAAAGGTGCAAATGCTTTGTGTTTTTCTCTTCCCCTCAGCTTGCTGTAAGCTTTCTAAGGTGAAGCCATCCAAACTGGGAGGGGTAGGAGCCTGGAGAAAAATCTCCTGCCAGTACCAATGGATAATAGTTGAGAAAAGGATCAAATCTTTGTCAATTAAATATAACACTTGGGCATCATCCATCAAAGTGGCAGAAGCCCAGTCACCAGATGTGACTTGATACCTTTGGGGATTGGATCTTACTTCACAATCACTACCCTGTGTACCAGCTGCTTTTCTGATGACAGGCATTCTATTAAATAAATAAACTTGTGCAGCCTCGGTTGGCTGCCACAGACAATTCTGCAAGTTCCTGCTTCCAGAGCCAACCTGCACCAAGCAGAGCTTTAAATGATATCACTGATTAATAATACTGCCCTATAAGATATTTTAATTGATCCATTATGGGCTGACAAAGAGCCTTGCCTGATGCTTGTTTATTGGACAGGTACAAGGCTAATGACCTGGAGTTAGTGGCAATCTTCTGTGAAGCATGGAGGCTGAGCAGATGCGACAGTCTTTCAAGATGTAAAATGGTCAGTATCATGAAAAGTTTATTGGATGGATCAGTATCAAAACTGGACTTTGTTGATCAATTTCCTGGCTTCTGCTATCATCCTTTTGCACTGGTTTGGCCAGGATTTCCTAGGTACAGAGTAATTCCTATGTTGCATAAAATTAGCATAGCTGACTTTCGGCCACCTTTCAGCCCCTGATGTAATGGTCGTACTGAGAATACGACTGGAATTCTGCCATGCTCTGTCAAACCTCACTGGCCAGAATAGCCTCTGGGGCCATTGGTAGCCAGATGTAACTTAGAACAGCCTGAGCAGTTGTTAAGAGAAGGTGGTGAGCACAACTCTCCCTTCACTGTTAGAAGTAGACGATGATTTCCTCCTCTTCCCCTGAGTTTGAGTAAGCAGCACTCACTCCCCTTGCTGGAGTAATTAGAGCTCCTCATCCTATTTCAATCTGCTGTAACCTCTGGCCCTGAGACTGCTCAAAGAATTTAATTTAAAATGGGATGAGGAGGAAGGAAGCACAAAAACATATTTCCATTTTGTCAATAACCCTTCTCAGCACCATGCAACCCATGCTGTCTGGTGCACTAAACCCCAGTGAGGTGTGGGAAAGGAGTTTTCAATTGTATTCAGGTGAGTTACTGTTGAATTAATTAGCAGTGAGATGCTCAGATTCACTTCCCGTTGGCATTCTGCCCAGCCTGACCCAAAGAGAAGCATGCTACACTGAGGCAGGGTTCCACTGCTTTGTTACCATGTGGAAGGAGATGTGGTGAATGGGGGGCTTGGAACCTTTTGTGCTCCCCTTTTTCACTCCACAGGTTCACTCCCTCCCTCCTTCTACAGTTTACTACCTCCCACTCCTTGCAATGGATGGCAGCGGTTGTACTACCATTTTTAAAGGGAGAGAGCTGAACTGAGTGGGTACTTGTTTCCATTTCAGAATGATCTTAAACAACCTGTGAGCTTGGAAGAAATTGCCTCATTGCAGAATTATAAACTAAAAAAACCAGAAAAAAACTGCAACAGTAATTTGAACCAACACCAGAGATTGCATAGTATGTTATTTAAATCTGTTCTTTAAAGCGTGTGTGTTTGTTGAATCCATTTTTAAAATGGAACAACTCATGTACGTTCACTATTATTTTTAACATTCATTTCAGCTTCTTTAAGGTTAACTGCTGCTGAAGAAAAATTGTATTTGCTACTGTGGAACTTTAAGACATCCATTCAGTATAACAAACAAAACAGCGAGTCACTAGCAAGCAGGCAAGTTTCTCTGACAGGGCCAATGTGCTGTTTTCTGGCAGACACTGTCATGTTGTCTGAGGCTGATAGGCGGCTAAGTGTCCATGGGTGACCCCAAAGTTCACATAAAGGTTTCTCATTCCACTTTAACACCAAGTCACTATCTTGTTAGCAAATAACCCTGGCATTCAGTGCTTGATAAGCCAAATATTTGAACCAGGTGACATTCAAGTATTTTTATCCTGTAACACTCTGAGTAATGAGTCTCTCACAGTCACATGGGCACTAGCACTTGATTGTACATCATGTAAATGGAATGTTAACCACTGTTCAGAGAAGTCAGGCTTTTGCGAATCCATGGAAACCTTTATAACTTTTCAAAGAATTCCACAGATATTACATAAGCTTTATTTCTTATTTCAATTTTATGTCTAAAAATGTATGAAGTCAATTAGAATCCTGGGAACAGATATTTTTTCTACTTAGCACATATCAAATTTAGCCAGTCAGATTTTCTTGGATTGAGTTACTTTCTCTTCTTGGGGTTTTTTTTTTGGGTCATTGATTTCAATGGGGGTAGGCTCAGACACCTCATCTTTTTAATCTGGACCCCTCCCCTATGTGTCTCAGGCCTTATTTTTCACTTTCTGCTTGTGAAGGATCCTTTTCCAATTGTTCTTGTTTTTAAGAGCTAGATTTTGCCTGTCTTCTACAAACATCTAGTTTTCTGTCTGGTGAGGGATCCATCTCTGTTTCTAAATCCATTGCTGCTGGTAGGTCTTTTCACATGTGCCAAGCTCTCTCTCCCTCTCTCTCTCATTAAGGGCTTATCTACACACAGGTTTTGAAACTGTGGATGCAGTTATACTGATATAGCTTGTCAAAAGCTTGTCTGCACAAAAAAGTTGTACCACTTTAACTACATGGGTATTATTAAAACAGCACCATCCCTTAGTGTGGGGAAACGCTTATATTGGTATCGAGTAGGCTGCCTCCAGCATTTCCCATTGTGGCCTTGGGACAGGCCTGCAAGCAAGCTCCTGTTTGTTTCCCCCTTCAGGGGACTTCTTTAATAATTCACAAACACTTCTGTCTCTTCACATCCCTTCCAGGATTCTGGTTTTATTAACATAACAAAATAAAGTTGTCAAGCCCTTCTTCAAGTCCATCCATTTACCCTCTGAGCAGGTTACCTCCTGGCCAGAATGCCCAGGTTTCTCTAATGGAAACGACTCCCTTTCAACAGTCTCTGTTGTCAAGGAGCTAGCTGCAACAGGGTCAGTCTTCTAGCGACACTGGACACAGCTGATCCTGGAAGGGCCTGTGGAGTGAAGTTCTGGAACAGCCTTCCGAGGGAAGTAGTGGGGGCAAATGACTTATCTGGCTTTAAGACTAAGCTTGATAAGTATATGGAGGGGATGTTATGATGGGATAGTTTATTTTGAGCAATTGATTTGGATTATCGGCAGATAAGTCTGCTCAATGGTCTGTGGGAATGTTGATGGGATGGGAACTGAGTTACTGCAGGGAATTCCTTTTTGGGTGTCGGCTGGTGAGTCTTGCCCGCATGCTCGGGGTTTAGCTGATCGCCATATTTGGGGTCGGGAAGGAATTTTCCTCCGGGGCGGATTGGCAGAGGCCCCAGAGGTTTTTCGCCTTCCTCCGCAGCGTGGGGCATGGGTCGCTTGCTGATGGATTCCCTGCAGTTTGAGGTCTTCAAATCTCACTTTTGAGGATTTCAATAACTCAGTCATGGGTTCGGGGTTGTTATAAATGTGTATGGGTAGGGTTTTGTGGCCTGCCTCGTGCAGGAGGTCAGACTAGATGATCATATTGGTCCCTTCTGACCTATGAGTCTATGAGTCTATGATTGACTGCACTTCTTGTTTGGTGGAATGGCAAAGCTAGCTAATTCTTGACCCAGCAGCATCCAGAGCTCACTGGCCACTCAACATGTTCTTCTTCCATAGCTGCGCTTAGTTCTGTTTTCTGCTTCCTGTGCCAGCTCCTGCTCTTGCCTGCTAGTGCCCTTTTCAATTCCTGCCCTTCTCGATCCTTGACCTCCCACCTCTGCCTGTCAACCATACCTCTGGCTCACCCATTGGCCTGGCATTTGGCTTCTGATCCCTAGCTTTGACCCTCAGCATGCTTCTTGACTATGTTCTCAGACATCCTGTAGTCCTGATTCTTGATTACAACTCAACTCCACTCTATTCTCCAGGCCTAGCCATCCTCATGAGTCCAGCCACTAGGCCTGACCACCCATATTCCTGTTGTGGTCCTGACTGTTTGAGCACCCCAAGAGAGGATTTCTTGGCTGTGAGATAGACCCACGTTAAGACCTCCCTCTTCCTGAAGAAGGTAAGGGACATGTTGCAGAGGTTTCAGACCCAGGTTTTGGCTACCCAGATCCCTTGGGAACCAAAGATTGCACTGCCCAATTTGAAGGTGATCACAGGATAGTTCGTTGCTTTCTGAATCATTGTCAGTTCCTGTTCATGCTATGACCTGTCATTTCCCACTGACGGGTCCCGAGTAGGACTTGTTTTTCACCTTGCTGGGGCAACTTGAGGAATTCATCCAAGCCATGGTGATTGTTTTCAGTGACCTGAATCATACTGGCTCCTCCAAGAATGTGCTTCTGAACCTATGCTAGGGAATAGGCCAGTCATCAGCTTGGCTGCAAAATTGCAGCATTTAGTATCTGACATTAGATGGAACAAGGCAGTACAGCTTACCATTTCTGACATAACTTGAATGAAGAAATCAAGGATTTCTTGAGGATGAGCTGTAAAAAGTCGAGCCTAGATGCTGTGGTCAAGCTGTGCATCAGCAGTGATGATTGCATGGCCAAATGCTGACTAGAATTTTTGACTTTCATAGGCCAACCAGATGCAACAATCTTACTGATGTAGAAAGTCTACGGCAACAAGCCGTAGACTTATGTCTATGTTGCAGGGAACCTGGGCACTACGTCTAGGGGTACCCAAGTAAGACTCCTTTCCGACCCTGTCAGGAAAGCCCCTTTTGTCAAGTGGCACCCTGGCCATGCTGAGCCAGTTAGCCACCATTCTCCAGCTTCCTCTTTGGTTATGAAATCCTGCCTTGTCTGAGGTCAGAGGCCTGATAGACTAAGGGGCCTCCAACAATTTCATGGACTCACAGAAAGTATCTGCCATTGCTGGGTGGAGTGCCCCAAAGGCTAGGTTTCAGCTATTTCTTTGATTTGCTAATTTGTGCTGGCACTTCGTTAAAGAATTCTCCCAACTAGTAGCACCAGCAACTTTGCGCCTCCAAAACCAGGTTAGTTTTGTCTAGTTGCTGAGGTACAATCTGCCTTTTATCAGTTAAGAAAGCCTTCACTTCAGTTCCCATTATTGTGCATCTGGACCTCACCAAAACTTTTCATGCAGAAGCAGATAAATCAAACTTCATATTCAGGGCTGTAATTTCAGAAAATGAAGACCCTTGTAACCAATGCCATTCTTGTCTGTTATTCACCTAAAACTAATCCCCACTGAGAAAAATCCATGGGACAAGGAGCCTCTCGCAAGTCAAACAAGTCTTTGAAGAATGGAGACCTCTTTTAGAGGTGCCTCAGTTCTGAGTCCTGGTCCTCACCAGTCACAAGAACTAAGAATATCTTCAAATGGCCTGTAATCGGAATCAACAGAAGATCCGTCAGTACCTTATCTTTTCCAGGTTTCATTTCATCATTACATAGGAAAGCACATGGCCTTTCCCACAAGGACAAATATGCTGAACCAGACATAGGTTACCAAAATACTGTTCTACAGCCATCTAATTTTATTTGTGGAACCACAGCTCTGAATTTTATGTTCCTTATTTAGACTGTACTCCCAAAAGGCCTACAAGCTGCCAAAATATGTCAGATGCTTGATACCGCCCACACCCCATTCAGCTTCGATTTCCATTTCTACAGAGGTCTATTGTATTGTTGGAAGTGCCTTTATATCCCAGAAGGTTAGCCCAGACTTGAAGTGTTAAGAACATGCCATGACATGCTGGTTGCTGGCCATTTTAGCTTCACTAAGACTCAGGATTTGATGGTAGAAAGTTTCTGGTGGCCAGAGGTGAGAGATGACATGAAAACATGACAGCTTCTGTTGACCTATGCTTTTGGAGCAAGTGGCCATGTGCTAAACTCTGCTAAACATCTCAAATCCTCCTACCCATCTACCAGTTAGACCAATTCAAGATAGTAAAGTGCTCAGATACAACTGTAATGGGATCCATATAGGTATCTAAGATAGATACACCTGTTTATCTGACTGATGTAGGACTTTGCATAAAGAAATTAAAACTTTCACACAACTTTAAAACTAGTTGCCTAAAAGCAAAGGAAGTTGCACTTTGTCAGCACATGATGAGTTTTATGGAGATTATGACCTTTATCATATACAGTGGTCACTTAAGTTATGTTGTCACTTTCAGAGTTAGTTCATGTTATTGACACCCAGGTTGGCCTATCCCAGGCTTGAGCAGCCACACTACAAAGTTACACTCAAGTTACTGAGTGCTAATTAGTGTTGCACTCCCTTATGTTGGTCTTTAGACTACTGGGGAGCATATCCCATGATTTGTAATGCTGTAAAAAGGTAGCTACTGTCTGATTCTTTCCCAGTGAATTGTGAGAGAACTTGTCTGTCTTTCTGGGGAATTGTGGGAAGGCACTGGAATATTTTCAGCACTCAAGTTCTTTAGTCTGCATTCTCTTTATAAAGTGGGTGGATTACTAGACTGATTGTAAGCAGCATTCTGACTTTTGCCTATACCCAAGAATGGGCCAGCTTGCCCAAGTGTAAATGACCCCACACTTGGGCCAGAGGTTTTTGAGTGTGCATGGGAGATGGGTTAATGGCAATACTCAAATAAGCTTCCAAATTAACTCTGTAATGAAGACAAATGCTCAGGTAAAAGAGGCATTTGAACTGAGATATGTGGTAGAAGCACTCAGGTCTGAATACCTGCTTATCACTTCCATGGCACTGCTGACCCGATATCATCTATATTTTGTGGGTAATTCTGTCTGCAACTGATGAGTTGAGAGGGCTATTAAAACGGATACTATAAATATTGAGTGATTAGCATCATTTTCTCTCCACAGAAATCTGTAAAAAGTGACTGATTTGAGTATGTTCATGTTTTCTTTTTCTGCTGCTTCTTAATATTACATTAGCATTAACAAAGTTCAAAAATTCTTCCAACCACATTAATCCCTTCTATAAACCAAGAACTGATATTGAACTACATCCCTCTATTCATCCAAGCTGAATAAACACTGTAATGATCATGTTCACATTCAGTACTTCGGTAACTAATTTCAGTGTATTTTAATTCCTGTATTAACTAATTTTTTTTCCTTATAAGTAACTATTAAGGACAGGCAGTCAATGGCTCTGCTTAAAAAATGGGAATTGATCATGATCAAAGCTTTTGGAGCCAAAATGTCAGCTTGGCCTTATGGGATACCTGCCAGTAAAATAAAAGTTTTATTGGTATTGCAATCTGAATACACTGAATTATTTCTAAAGACATTGAAATGTAACAGTGATCCATTGTAAATAATTCATTCACCTGGATTTAGCCAGCACTAGGGTTTTTTCACTTGCACTGTAGTTTCCCTAGGTACAATTGGAGTTGCTGTGATATTCTGGAAATGAAAATTCTTAACAGCTTTCATTCTCTCTTCCCACTCCATTAATAGAAGATCTATTTAGGTTGTCTTCAAAACAAGGACTATAACTATTCTAGTGTAATATGAGTCTGTTTCCCTCTTCTGAGAATCTTGTTACTGCTTTTGCCATCTAAATAAAAGTTCTTTCAATATAGACATGTGTCTGCATACCATATTTTGCCAGCAGTCATAATATGATTCACATACCTCCATTAATTATGGCGTTTTTAACATACTAATGTATGTGTTGTCCATCCACTGCATATAGGACCTCTATTTAACCAAAGACTGAAGGACTCAGCTTCAGACTTTGACAAATCAGCATGATGACCTGCCAGATTCCTTAAAATCTTTGAATCCATCTGATGTGGTGCCAGGCTTTAACAAATCTACCATATGCCAACAATTTTGAAGAATTCATAGATGTTACTTCCATAAAGTCCTTTAAACCAGAAGGTACTGCTATAGATGTCAAGGAATCTCTGGGTGATTTGTATTCTGTGTCAAAGGTTGCATTTGTGTGGATAGGTGATGGTTTAAGGTGTGTTATTGACTGAAGGAAAACCAATTCATTACCCCAGAGTTGTATGAAGTGGCGTAAAGTTACTATATCTCTGGGCTAGGGTGCCCCCTTTGGTGACATTGGGGAATCAGTGCTCACACTGGATCAGTCTGTCAGGCATTTTGTCTGGTGGCTGAGCAACTGAACAAGTAGCAGCCCAGGCCTTTGGGGTGCAGACTGAGCAATCACCCAATCAGTATGTTACCCCTCAAAATCAGACTCAAGGCACCCCCACAATGGCCTGACTATCAGTAACTCACTTGTCAGTCTGTCTGTTTTTGGTAGAGGAATTGCCAGGGTTTTACCTCTGACCTTTGGAAAACTCTCCACAACATACTAACTCTGTTGACCCTTGGGAGGACACAGATACAGCCTTCTGCTCGAAGAAGTGACACTCAGGCAGTAATCTTCAAAAACAAAAATATTCTTTATTTAATGCATCAATACTTACTGATACAATAAATCTTAAAAGCATATATTAAAAGAACAAAACAAACTCTATCAGTACAGTTATATACAAAAAGTACCCAATACTATAATACCATACAGTTGAAAATAGCCCCGAGTGGTTACCTACCACATGCGGTGATCAGTCACATGTCGGATGCTGACAGCAAGTTCCCATTTAAACATTAAATCTGTACACATAACAACAAACATACAAACACAAACATACAATTTTATTATTTATGGCTTGGTCTACACTTACCTCAGCGATTCGACGGCAGTCGACGGGAGTTACGCAAAGTACGCAAGAACTTGCATAACTCCTGTCGACTTCTGTGCTTCTCTTCTGCGCACTGTCTTCACTGCACTGCGCTGATGGGAACCGCGTTCCCGTCGATGCAGTGCTACATCATTTGAGGAGGTGGTTTTAGTACATTGACTTCTGGATTGACTGAGCAGGTCTTCACTGACTGCTAAGTCAATCCAGATAAATGGATCTGATGGCGGCAACTTTGCCACCTTCGGTGTAGACATAACCTCAGACATACACACTCATATGTCCTATTTTCTCTTTATACTATGGTCATCATGCTTAGCTCTCTGCAGGTTTCTCTTCTTCTGATCTGTTAAATGATCCTTCTCTTCTGTCATGGCCATTTTTTAGTTGCTATCACTGCTTAGCTGCCACCACATTTCTGCTACTGCTGCTGCTTGCGGTGATCACTTGATCTGCCAAAGCAACCTAGCCCTCCTTTTCCCTCTTCAGTGATTTAGCTCTCTTCTTCTTCAGCTCTTGATCTCTTTCTTCTCTTGATGATCTCTTCTCTACCTGTTCTTATCTTGACTGCTTTTTACCACACACACAAGCCTGTCAGCTCCGTGCCTTATATACAGGTTTTGGCCTACTCTGATTGGTTATTCCCTCATTCCTTGTCATTAGCATACCTATCCACCAATCACCTTTAAGCCTTCCCTGTTTCGTTTATAAGATGGACAAATCACAGCTACTAAATTTATTTGTCAGTCAAAGCCTGACCTTGTTGCGAACCTGTGTCATGCTCAATTGACCACTCCTTTCAGGTTTTGAGTAACCTTTATTTCATTTCAGCCTGCCTGTTTGCTATAGACTGAATTAACTCCAAGTCCACCATTTTAGTTTTCTCTGGCTGTGATTCCCTGCAACCACCATCTTGTTAGCCCTGGCAGAAACTTCTTAAAATTGTCTTTATGAGTTATTAAAGCCTTGTAACTATAAAAATTACACATTTATAAGCATCTAAACTTAGGATTCAGTCTCCACTCCATTTTTTCCTATTTTAAATAAGTTTAATTTCAATTCTCCCCTTGCTTCAGCAAGGCAGGGCAATGTTATTAGTGCTTTATTTCTTACACACAACAGAGCAGCTGAAAAAAATCTCTTGTCTCAAGTAGCCCAGACATTTGGGGTGAGGACATGAGGAATGAGCAATCACCCAGTCAGTAGCTCATGTACCTGGCCTAAGAGTTAGCACTCATCCAGCCCTGAGTGTGGGTTGCAGGAAGGGGACTTGTGCCCTCTCTGCGCTGCTGTGTCCCAGCCTAGGGCCCTAGAAGCCAAGGGTGACCCCACCATGGGTTGACTGGGAAAAGTGGGGCTGCTGTCTTGCCTCTCAGCAACACAACAGACCAATGTCTTGTTTCCCTGGGCCACTCCCTACCACTGGTTCCTACTGGTTCCCAGTCTCCTTGCCAGTTTGCACACTCTCCACTCACTCTTCAGATTTTTTAATTACCCAGGGCAGCTATTTGCCTTCTTTCCAGGCCAGCTCAGGAAAGTCATTTTCCACTGCATCTGGTTATGGGCTCCGCTGGCAGTTCTGCTCCCTGGGAGGGATGTCTGGCTCCTTCCCTAGCCTGGCTCCAACAGAGCTCTTATACGTCCTGCCCTCCTCTGCACTTCCTGCAAGGGGGATGGGAGAGGGTTAGCTGAGCCCAGCAGGGTGGTTTAACCCCCTCTGCACTGGAATGAAGCCTTATTACATATGGAGTGTGGAGGAGTCTGTGTAGGTATAAGGGGAGGAACTTACTGTGTGTGCTGATGGGAGAATGAAATCCTTTCCCCAGTACTAAAAGTTCTGGCACAATCTAAATGTCTGCCAAACTTTGATGTCTGCTTTTGAGAAGTTCTGAAATCTGTTTTAATATTTGCATATTGTGTGTGTCCTGCTTACCTTAGAAACGCACTTGAACTTCGGGTCATTTTATAAACATTGTGAAGTATTTTCATTTCTGCTCCTGTTGAAGTCAATGGTAAGTTTTCCATACACAGAGGCAAATCAATACTTTAACTGTAGATGGCTTTTATTTCAGATCTGAGAACAACAAAACAAGAATGAACAAGAGCAAAGTCTTCATAAGAAAGTTCACAGTTTGTCTTCTCTATGGCAGTTTGCCCTGCCTTTAAAACAAAACAACTGTCCTTTCTTTTAGGGCCCTTAGAGTTGGAAAGAATCAATACTCAGAAAGAGAAGTTCATAAGTTACATGGCGAAATTTACCACAATAAAGCATGCTGAAACCCAACACATAATTCAAGTACTTATAAGTCTGTGATTTCATTGCCAATGAATTGTAATGTAACACATACATTCATGTACACAAAGTGAAACCAAAATACATACACTTTTAATTTAAAGTTATCTTTAACCACAGCAAATGCATATTCTATTTTATACCTCAGCAGCAACAATCTACCAACACAAACCTGTCATTTCCATTTTGTATATTTTCTTTCGTACAGGTATGTGTGCTGTATACCTCTGACATAAGTTTCTGGCCAGCCATAAAGCCTAGTTTCATTCTCAAAGAATGAAACTAAAGAGAAAATTTGCCTGTGCGGCCATCTCTGCGTCTTAGGATATTCTCATTCACCAGCCACGGATGGAAGCTGCTTGCTTCTGCTCCTACTGCTCTGTCCAGAGTCTTTACTGGGACACTGCTCATGAAAAGTAAGACTCCCAATGAATAAAATATTTGTTTATGCCAATTACCAGTCTAAAGACACTAGTCATACCACAAAATGCTATCAAAGGCTCGTCATCCCTTTCTGTAGACATAACAAGAAGAAAAGAACTTGTATCAGCTGTTGTGAGAGGTGGAGGTACTGAACATTATGGTACCACTTTGGCCTAGTCAAAACAATATGCAAATCCAGCCAAAACACTCTCTTACTCGTTTGTGGACAAAGAACATTGGATGCTGACTTATGTTCAGTGGGTGGAATTAGGAAGAAATGGCTGTAGCTCAAGTACTCAACCTACTGTGGAGAAGGAAAAGCATGAGTATAGTTTCTGTTCTATGTTGTCCTTATCTCAACCCTCCAGAATGGTTCTATTGACTAGCTTTTATTATAATTGTATTTTATTAATAATTTTTATAGTAGTGCCAAAGCTAGTTTAGCCACTTATGGGTTAATATTTTAATAGGCCTAATACTTACACTTAGGATCATTGGGTATTTCTGCCTGTTGTGCAGATAAATATGTTAAAGATGGGGCCTCAGGTGGTACAGTTATGGGGGGCCTTAGAAGTAAATAGACATATATGAAAAAATTCCATGCACAAAACTCTCAGCTGCATGTGCAGATACCCATATGAATACAAATATATAAGTTTGGATGTATACACCGTTGTCATGAAAGGATGTCAGCCCCCGCTTTAAAAAGAAATCCTATATCCCTGTGTGACTGAGACTTTTAAGTCTGTGATCAGCCTCAGCATTTGAAGTCGCTCAGTGATTAATCTCTCCGTGTTAGCAAGAGGGTGGAGCTAAACAGCAAAGCTTAGTATATAAATAAATTGCCAGGTGACCTCTTCAGTAGGCTAACAGAAGCAGCCAACATAGGAGTTTTAGGAGGGAATGTGAGAGGTTGTCTTGCCAGGTACAGTTCTGTGCTCAGCACCCAAATGGCCAGCAACAGAACAGCGGTAGTGACCTGCAATGGATATGCCATGTTTTCTTTCTTGCCTAAAGCCAGGAGCAACTTCCTCTGTATGAAATGTAAGTTGCTGGCTGTGCTGAAAGAAAAGACGTATGATTTGGAAGGACAAGTACAGACACTAAAGTGCGTCAGAAAGGCGGAGGAGTTCTTGGATAATCAGATTTGGGAAGCATCACCACCCCAGCTTCGAAAAAGGAACTGGTCAGCAAGGAACCAGAGCGCCAACTTGGCAGCTTGTAGGCAAGAGGACCAGGCAGCATTCTATCTGGCTGAAGGCTGATAACAGTGGGCAGCCTGGGACCACTAGAGGAAAAGGCAACAGGAGTAATTCCAAACTGCTAGAAGTATTCAGTTATCAGTTCTCAGCATGGAAGATGAAAATAGCTTTGAAGATCCACTGGTCAAATAGAACCGAGAGCTGTATGCAATGTTCCTGAGGAGACAGCTCAGCTCGTTTGGCAAGATAGTCAAGCATGCCCACAAAGAGATCTCCAACCGTTGAAGGATGACAGATAGTCCTTGTTGCGGATTCCATAGTATGAAGGATGGAAAGAATGTTTTGCAGGGGACAAGATGGACAATGGAATGGTGGGCTATCTCCCAGAATAATGACACAAAATTTGACTCCAAGACTGTATAGGCTTCTGAAGCTGGTGAGCAAGGCTCCATTAATTATGGTGCATATTGGTACTGATTACACTGCTTCACATGATACCACACACATTATAGGTGACTCCCAAGCGTGCTGAAGGAGAGAAATGTCCATGTGATCTTGGAAATCCTTCCTTGAGAGTGAAGGAAGATAAAAGGCAGAACATTCTTGAACTGAATTACTGGTTGGTTAAGAGGTGTAAGGTAAAGAATTTTGGTTTAGTAGAACTTTGGGTCACCTTGTATAGGGAAAAGAGGGCTGTACAGTTTGGATGACTTCCACCTAACTTGAAGGGGAACCAGTCTTCTAGGTCACAGACTGGTTAGGCTCGTTAGGATGGTGTTAAATTATGAACAAAGGGGTATTACTGATAGGACTCCAAAGAGATGTCTCTTCAGCTGTAATAATAACAATAATGATACTGTGCACTTGCCATATTTAGTGCCTTCCATTCCAGGATCTGAAAACTTTTCAAACATTAATGAAGTCTCACTACAGCCTGTGAATTAAATACAGTACTATTTTAATACTTCAGATATACAAATGGATAAACTGAGGCATAGAAAAGCTAAGTCACTGAATCAGTGGTAGAACCAGGAGTATAAGTGAGGGGCCAAGGAATCCTGTCTCCTATCTCCCTGCCCTAGTAATAAAGCACATTGCTTCCAAAGTGTGAACAGCCAAATCTTAGTCTCATCAGTTTCATGGGAATGACCAAGATACGGAAGACTCAGCAGGAGTTAAGGTTGAACCTACTTTTCTTACTTATTTAATATTTCATGAATGCTAAAGAGCTGGTTTTGGATGAAGTGCCCAGTCCACTCATCAAAACTGAAAATTACAGACTTAAAAAGTGGTTGCATTAATCAATTTATTACATTTTTAAAAGGTTATTTTTAAGCATTTACAGTTTTTACAGTGTGTGCGGGAGCAGGAGGGGGGTTGTAAGATTTTTTCCCATTGCAAATTAAGCAACTGGTATGATGAAATTGGCAGATTTGAAATGTGCTGATTGAGCGTGAGATTGAAGGAAACTTGCATGGCTTCAGTTTAAAGGTTTTATTCGAAGTTAATGTTTCCAAGAATCAGTAGGGTTTACAAGGCAAGAACAAGAGGCATCCGGGCGGGGGTACAGGCTATCGGTGGGTACAGAGTCATTGGGGGTCGGGGAGCAGAACGAGATCATAGCCCAAGGGGTCCCATTACTACAATGGGATCATTTGGCAAATTACCTACTGTAGGCTAAGGGATAAGAGAGAGAGATTGTATGCTGGAAGAAAGAAGGGAAGAAGCTGTCTTTCTCAATTCCTCCTGTCCTCAACTCTATGAGGTGACAGATGCTGTTTACCAGCATTTTGACCCCCCCAGACTAGCATATAATGGATACTAGTTTACGAATGCCTGCAGTTTGCTATTGTCTGTAACCAAGGGAAATCCATTTCCATACGTTAAGGTGATGCAGTTTAGGCTGCAGTCGACTGAAATGAGTTGAAATTAGAAGGATTAGAGAGGACATCTGTAGGAAAGTATGAAAGATTAATGTTAAATATTTCAGTACAAATGAAGCAGTTGCAATGGGGTGTTCAGAAGCGATTAACTGCTATGTAGATTATTTTGATAAGAATATTATTCACATTTTTCACAGAAAATAATTATTTGTGATTTTGTGGGAAGGAAAGGAAAATTTATTAAAGCTGTTAGGACTCTGAAAAGGCCAGTGTGCTTCAACAGGTCTCTGAAAATTTTTGATTTTTTCCAATGTTTATGTTTTCATCAGATGAAGTAGAATCAGCCTCACAAGAGTTTAGTTTGCTAAAAGGAATACAAGGCTGACAGCCAGGCACTCCTGAGCTTTAAGTTTTAACAAGAGGAAGGATAGTCCAGGGGCTAGTGCATTAGTTTAAGACTAAGCATGGGGGAGCTCAGTTCCACTCCCTGCTCACCTACAGACTTCCTGTGTGACCTGGGGGAAATCATTTTTAAGGGATGTCTATGCAAGCGCTGCAAGTTGTAACATACCAACACTAACTCTGATTGTGCTTAAAACAGAAGTGTGGCCTTGTAGGAGAGGCTAGCTGTCCTGAGTACATACCTACCGTTTTCGAGGGGATCCAACTCAGGGCGGCTATTCCCTTGCATCATCTCAGCCGTGGTTCTATTGTTAGTATACTAGCTCAATCAGAGTTAGTGTGGTCATGTCTCCTTGAGCTAGAGCTGACACCTTCTGGTTCAAGTGTAGACATACATTTAGGCTACATCTACACTTGGCGTTACAGGTGTGATTCCCAGCTCATGTAGAAATACTCATGCTAGCTTTTATCATGCTAGTACACTAAGAATAATAATGTAGCCATGGCAGCATGGGCCAGTGACAAGTGATGGCATGAGCTAGCTGCCTGGAGTATAAATCAAGCTATGTGGGTACGTACTTAGCATGGCTGGCCTGTGTCAGTGCTCACTGCTCACTGCTGCCCATGCCACTAAGCTACATTACTATTTTTAGTGTGCTAGCTCAATGAGAGCTCATATGAGTTATGTCTATGCAAGCTGGGAATCACACCCTTAACTCACAGTGTAGACATACTTTCTGTGCCTGACCCCCTTTGTAAAATGGGGATAACTGCACTTGCCTATCTCAGGGGTTGTTGTGAGGATACATGCATTAAAGACTGTGAGGTGCACAGGTATTATGCTAATAGGGGGCATATAAATACCTAGGAAAGATAGTGTTGCCCTGATTGAATTGTCAGTCCTTATGCAAATCATGTGACTTCTCTTTGCAGCATCTGTAAAATGGGGACAATTATACCTGCCTAATTTTTTTTATAAAGCTCATTAAAAGTTATACATAAATATTACTTCTGGATATATCTACTTTTATGGCCTTCATTCCTACAGTATCTGAGCACCTCACAGTCACTAACAAATTCTATCTTCATAATGCCCCTCAAATGAAGAGTGGCTGCTCCTTAACTCTGCTCTGCCCCTCGGACGCCAGCTGCCTACATCTCTTTATTTATCCACTGTACTCTTTAGTGTGTAAAAGATGCTGTTTAAGAGATAGCATCCCTTTCCATACTCTCTCACTACTCCTGGTTCCATGGATTTTCTTATTTTTGATCGCCTCTAGATATCTTGTGAAAATGGTTTGTAAAATGCTTTGGGATTTATCAAGAGGGTAATGGGTTGGAGTTGTTGGTGGGGAGAGAAGGTTCTGTAACCATATCAGATAACAATTAGAACAGAGAAATTAATTCATAACAGAGATTATAGTGAGTTCCTCCCATAGTTCATAGAGGTGAGAGAGATTTTAGTTTATCCATTCATAAATTATTGTTGAGCATTTCATGACTGTATCAAAGTTCATTTGCTATTCGAAATCATTCCCCATACACTTTCCACAAGAAACTGTTGTAGATTGCTTGTGAGCAGTCCTTGAGAATATTTGATATCCAGAATTTGGGATGTGTTTGTTTTGATTGGACACACCGGTCACATGGTATTGCTTCTGATTCCTGATTGTATATGCATAGCTCTGAGAATTAGGTTTCTGTTAATCCTCTCAGTTATGAGTTAAAAAGTCACCTTCCATTAATATTTTCTAGTATTTGTTTGAAATTTGCTGCTTCTACAAACATTCTTGCCAGTACATTTATTTGCTAGAATATTCATGGAAAGCAAATGCAAAGGAGGCAGGAACATAGCTAAAACACATTGATATTTTAATGTTTACAGAAAGTTCAGAGATATTCACTTAACTGTAATTGTCATCACAGTTTGAATAACTAGCTCCTTGGTTACTGGATGAAGGAAATAGATATTAATTATTCTGGAGGACAAAGGTAAAACTAGCTGAGACCAAATTGCAATTTCCGCTAAAAGAAAGTAAAACCACTGATGAAAGACAGAACTCTGTGAACTGAAACTAAACTTGCTGTATGCCATAACTGAGTGATCTGAGATCACAATTCCTGTGCCTACACAGTTACACATTACATCTTCCAATGTATTTGATTAATTTATGGTTCAGTATTCTTGTAAAGAAATAAGAAAGCAATCACTTTTACCCATAAAATAAAAACATGTGCATAAAATACAGCCAGTGGAATTACTCACATGCTTAAGTTAAATAAGATTTGGTCTAAAACTGATACCTACTGTATCTATGGTATGAACAACTTCTCTAAACTTTTGTGGATGGCTAGATGATAGGTGTTTTGTAAGTGCACTGCAGTGTTTATTTACCCAGGTAGCTGATCATCAAGCAATTTTCATCAATATCAAAGAGTTAATATCCAGACTAATTTGCACTCATTTTTAATGTAATAGTATTGTTAGGTATTGTATTATTTTAATGCATTCCCTCTATCCATCTACCTATCCATCTACCTGGGTACTTTTATGACTCTCATCCCTGTTGTATTAACCACTGTATACCTTACATATATTAATGGGTTCTACCTTCACAACACCCCTGTGCGGTAGGGAAGTAATATCCCAATTTTATAAGTAGGGGAATTGAGGCATAGGGAACATTAAATGACACACAGAAGAGTCACACAGGATTGCACCGGGAACTAAACAGAAATCTTCTTAGTCCCAGTCCATTACCCTAGCCGTTAGCCCATCCTCATGTCCTAGTTCCTTAATTTGATCAAATAAATTGTTTGTTTTCAAGATTTGTTACTTATAAGACCAAGTTGTTCGTTGCTCAGGGTCATTGTCCTCTACATGCTAATACATTTCTCTCTCTTAATAATAGATGCCTTGTTTTACTCATGATTTAAGTTGGACTGCCTACAAAGTCATTGCCTGTTTTGATCTTATTTTCCTTGCTAAACATCTTCACACTTCGTTTTTTATTGAGTCTTCTGGTACCAGTTCTCTATGACTTTTCAAAAATAATTGCTTGTGGTTTAATAAATTCAGGAGCTAATTCCAACACCCTGGAATGGACAGCATAGCACACAGGTCGGCTGACTTATATATGTTACATTTTCCCATGTACATTTTTAAGATGAAAAGCTTTAATAAAACAGTCATATTTATTTTCTATCTATTTATAACACTTTTCTTTGTTCACCTTTTGACAAATCAAATTAAAAAAAATAGGACAGTAGTAAATCCATTTTAGATTAATTGTTGATTTTGTTTTCCTTCTTATTTATTAATGTTCCTGCAATACTCCTTTTCTTACTTTATGTATTTGTACATTACCTTCTTGTGCTAGTAGTGCTTGTTTTTGTCTTTTTGTTACATTTTTTTTTTAAATAATTTTCCCTGAAAGACTCCACCTTTTGGGAAATGATTTTATCAATGATTTTTATCCCTTTGGGATCAAAAGGGGCATGCTGACCAAGAAGAGAGACATACCATTCAAAATGCACAATTGAACTTTCATAAAATAATTAATAAAACTAACAGCAGTGTCTCCTTAATCTTTTAACACCCAGAATCCATTTTATTATTGTATAAGAAGAGAAAGTACAAAAAGAGACCTGGAGATAAACCAGAAAATGTGTAACCAATAATCCAGGCAAATATCAGTAACGATCAAAGTCTTTCCAGTCTTTAGTGATGTGGCCAAACATTCAGAATGAATTTCAGGACTCACATGAAAATTTCATGTAAAGAAATTGTAATCCAGGATTCCAGTTTAAACAAAAGGAAAAAGCTACCAGTATGTATTAAGGAACTATTATTACAAGTGGGAACTCTACATAAGATGAAAATCATAACTTCCATTATTAGATTGGCTCATTAACAGAACCCTTGAAATATCCTATACCAGGTGGAAGACTCTATTTTCCAGAAGAATGTATATATCTTTTCAAAGAGTATTTACCAGATCATTAGTCAAATTTCTTTCTATTTAACTCTTTCATGAATGACCAAGTTTATGTTTACAGAAATATCATTAGCATGTGTACATGTGGAACAAACAGTAAAATGATCTACAATAATCTGTAAGTATATTGTATTTCTGAAAAGGAATTGTTTCTTAATAGCAAGACTCAAAAAATGAAGGCACTGATGGAATGACTCTTGGAAATGAACATGAACTGTAAAATCCACAGTGTTGCTATGTTGGAGAACAGGAAATAATCAGATGTCAAGATTTACAGAGTATTTTCCTGTTCCAGCAGCCCCCAAGGAAAGAACGGTTACCAAGGAGCAGAACCTGTTTGCCTTCATTCACACTGCTTGCAATACCTGAGCACCCCTAGCCACCGTGGCCAATCCTCTCTGGATGAAATTAAAATAAAAGCACACATATCCTAATAAGCTTGGGAATTGAATGAACACAGAAAAAAAATCAAATGCACAGGACATTTCTTCCAAAATGCTGAGGTGAAAAGACATTGAAACATTAAGGCATACACCATGACACATTTGGTGCCTTAAAAAACAAACAAACCCAGGCCATGGAACAAAGGTTCTTTTGAAGTTCCAGGAGACCAAAAACTAATGTCCTGTCAATGCTTCAGGGCCTGTAGTGACCAAAAAGCTATCTGATCACCAAAACTAAAGTCAAAAGAACCTGACCTGAGTGTAAGGAGAAAGAAGCAGGAAATGGGCCAAGACATTTAAAATTATACTAGAAGCAGGTTAGATATTGATCTGGTGCAAAAAAGGTGCAAATGAGAGGAGCTCCTTTGCTGGCCATGGTAAAGAGAGAACTGACTGGAAAGTTCCAGACACAGCAGTTATATTTTGTGGTGCCTTGTGAACACCAGTGGAAGAGGTGGCTCATGTTCCTACCCACTGTCACTGACCTGAGAGTCCAAAAAAAACCCCAAATCTTGAAGTTCTGCTTTTCTTGCACTAAGGATCTGAGACACAGGAGTGAGACTCCTGCACAGATGATATCTTTATAGAATTTTTACCAGAAGTGTCTCACCACAGCTCATCTCACCTAGAAGTCAGCCTTTGGATAACTCCTCAGGGACTTCTCAGTACTGTGTCCCCTTTAGTTCCTAAGGTAAAAAGAACATGAATGAAACACTCCAACCTTGTAAGAGAGTGTATCCTTTCCCCATTCTTCTACCACCATCTTAGTGAATTAGAGCTTCTGATGTGCCTTTGAGCTCCAGATATGCAGCAGAGGGACTCAGATCACCTCTCAGTGTGGCTTTTAAGTGCTAACTGAAATTTTAGTGATAGTTACACTTTAGCCAAAAGTTGCCTAAGGTGCATATCTATGGATTGCCTTGGAGATGGTGTGTACTTTTCCCTAAGTTCTAATGCATTTGATAAACCACTCATACATCACCCTGTTTTCTATTATTTTAAACATTAAATTACTGTTCAGTTAACAAAGTGATAGATACATTGTTTAATATTTCATTTGGCTATGATTCATGCTTGCCTATTGGCTCATCTGTTACTCTTTTTTCCATTTAGTTCTTTTTAGTTTGAGCGGGGCTCTGTTGCATAACTGTTCCTTTCAGTTTTTGGGCTGCAAGATCAATCTAAGATCAAGATTTATCTTGCTGAGTTGAGATGAAAACAAGTGTGTCCGAGCCACATAATAATACTCTTCCCCTTTCTGGGATATTTTCAAACACTAGAGGAACAGGATAGCAGAGTGCAGAAAAGTACACAGATGTATCTCCAGATTTCATTCTTTGATCTGTTCAAAGCATACACCTTCAACATAAATTCTAATGGTAAACACATCTGAGGAAGTCCATGTAGAGGAGATACTGAGACTAGTTAAATGCACTAAGTTGTCTTTCCAGACTGCATTGTGAATGGCTCAAGTCTTAAATTTTGTATTTTTGTGAAGCAATCATATTTGATTTATATTGGGCAGACAGTAACTGCACAATTACTAAGGAATTTGCCATAAAATGACATGAGATTGAACACAAAGGGTATATTGTAATCTTTAACACTAGTAGAAATCAGAAGCCAAATCAGTTAAATTCAGTGAAGTTATAGTGGTATAAAACCACATTGTGTGAAATACGAATCAGGTTCACAATTTTATTAAATCCCTTGATACCTCTAAATTACCCAATAAAAAGGAAATAGTGTTATCAGGAAATGAACTTTAGGGAAAGGAGGAGCTTAGACATGATGGATGTGATCTATCTAAACCAAAAAGAAACCAGGTTGTTGGAATGTAAAATTAAAAAAGGTCATAGAGGAATTTTTTAAACTAAGGGCTGGGGAAAAGCCAACAGGTGCAGAGGAGCAAATTGTTCAGGCAGTGACATCCCTGCGGGGAGGATATATTAAAGGGGAAACTCTAGATCTTAGTAAAGAAGAAAGAATATAAGTTCTTAAAGTACAGGAAGGAATAGAAGAGAAACAGTCAAACAAAAAAGAGTCTTACTCAATTACATCACATGAAGGCAGGCAACTAAATATTGACACATTTTATGTGTTTCTATACAAATGCTAGAAAAAGAAATACTAAGATGGGTGAACTTGCATGTTGGATACTAAATGAGGATGTCGAGATAATAGGCATCATAGAAACTTGGTGGGAATTATGATAGTCAATGGGACACAGTTATAGCAGCATACAAAATATACAGGAATGACAGAGTAGGTTGTGCTTGTATGTGTGGAACGGTATTATATGTGAAAGAAAGCCTGGAGTCAGATATAGTAAAAATCTTGAATGAATCAAATTGTACCATAGAATCTCTGTGCATAGAAATTTCATGCTTGAATAATAAGGGTATACGAGTATCTAGTAGTTCAGCTAGCTTCACCTTTAGAACCAAATCCTATGTGCCACTTAGGACTAAATCAAGTATTGCCTCTCCTCTGGTGGGTTCCTGGACTAGCTGCTCCAAGAAGCAGTCATTAATGGTTTCTAGAAATGCTATCTGTGCATCCCATCCTGAGGTGACATGTACCCAGTCAATATGGGGGTAGCTGAAATCTCCCATTATTATTGGGGGTTTTTGTTTTTGTAGCTTCTCTAATCTCCCTAAGCAATTCACAATCACTGTCACCATCCTGGTCAAGTGGTCTCGTAACAGCAACTATGATGTAATTAAATTTAACATCCTTGTTGGGGGGTAAAATGCCAAAGAAACCCTTCATAAAGGGAAATTACACAAAAATGACGAAGCTAGTAAATGGAAATGAAAAGGAACAGTCAAAAGAGTGAAAGAGCTGCAAGTTGCATGGAAGCTTTTTAAAAACACTGTAACAGAGGCTCAAACTATATGTATACCCCGAATTAAAAAAAAGTATAAAAAACCTGACACCATGGCTAAGCAACAGAGTAAACAGGCAGTTAGAGGCAAAAAGAACCAACCTTTAAAAACTGGAAATCAAATCCTGCTGAGGAAAACTGAAAGGAACATAAACTCTGGCAAGTTAAGTGTAAATGTACAATTAGACAGGCCAAAAAAGAATTTCAGGAGCAACTAGCAAAAGACACAACAAATAACAGCAAAAAATTTTAAGTACATCAGAAGCAGAAAGCTTGTCTATGATGAGGCATATCAGATCCATTCTGGCCTAGAGAAGGTTAAAGCCGCACAGCAGGCTGAGGAGGCCATGCCCCTCTGCCTTTGCTGGGCATGTTCAGCATGGAATTTGGGTTTAAAAGGAAGCAATCCAGCTCTGTCTGGGCTGGCTGCTGAAGAGGAAGAACACAGACCATCAGCTCTCTCCAGGGAGCTATTGTGGACTCCGTCCCCAGAGCTGAGACATGCTGAGCCCCAGTCGAATCCCAGTCTGCCAGACGAACCCTGAAGAGGAACCAAGCTCCTAGAAGCGGCACCACGTGTGGACCCTGGAAGCCCCAGGAAATCATGGATCTGGGGCAGGAAGTACCCACAGGACTTGAATGGGGTTATGGTGGGTGAACTGGGGTACCAGTCACTATATTTCAGGAGGATCCCTGCTGATTTGTAGTGTGTAATCATCCCCTCACACACCAACAGGGCCCTGGCCTGGGGCTTGGAGGAGCAGGGAGGACCTGAGCCCTACTACCCCTGGGTGCCATTCCCCCCCCACGCTGTGTCGCCCTGATTGAGAAGGCCACTTCACTGATTCTGGCTACTGGGCAACATTGCCCACACCAGAGAGCCACTTTGTTGACTCTGGCTATTAGGCCACACTGCCCCAAATAGAGAGCTGTTTTATTGACATTGGCTGCTAGGCTGCACTGCTCTGAACAGGAGTCCTGCTTTGTTGACCCCAACCTGACCATTTTCCCCCCACCTCCTCAAGTGACCCAATGCCCGTGATGGAGCGTACCTGCCCATGACACTGCCAAACAATCAGAGGGGTCCATTGGATGATTGAGGCGCTAAAGATCCACTCCAGAAAGACAAAGCTGTTGTGGAGAAACTAAATGAATTCTTTGTATGAGTCTTTGTTGCAGAGGATGTGAGGGAGATTCCCTCAACTGAGTCATTCTTTTTAGCTGACAAATGTGAGGCACTGTCCCAGATTGAGGTTTTGGAACAAATTGATAAATTAAACAGTGATAAGTCATCAGGACAGATGGTATTCATCGCAGTGTTCTGAAGAAATTCAGATGTGAAATTGCAGAACCACTAACTCTAGTATATAATCTATAGTTTAACTCAGCCTCTGTACCAGATGACTGGAGGATAGCTAATGAAACATCAACTTTTTTAAAAAAGACTCCAGATGGGATCCTACCAATTTCAGGTAAGCCTAATTTCAGTACCAGGAAAACTGGTTGAAACTATAGTAAAGAATAGAATTATCAGACACACAGATGTATACAATATGTTTGGGAAGGGTCAGCATGACTCTTGTACAGGGAAATCATGCCTCACCAAACTATTAGAATTGGTCAATGTGTCATTTCCATAAAATTACTGTCAGATAGATTTTTATTATGAACAAAACAGGTCTTGTGAATTTTATAAGTTTTCCAGATATACATTTCACTCCATAACTTTAGTTACTAGTCCACACTAAATCTCTAACTTGAAAAAAATGATTGAGTTGATTGATTGATCATTGATCAGTTTCCAAAACTTGGGATCTGGTTACACATGAGGCAACATCAAAATGTTACAGGTCCAACAGATATGCAAATACTGTTTCAAGAAAAGAATTGCGGGTGACTCCAGGGTAATAGCATGTGGTGTGTTCCTGGTGACAAGCAAGAAGGTGTCCAATTTTCTGTGGATTACTTGAACTAGACTTGTTAGCTTTTAAGGCATGATTAAATGTTTGCACAAAGCATTCCATTAGTCCGTTTGTAGCAGGTTGCTATGGAGCAGAGTATATGTGCTGAATTTCTTTTGTAGTTTGGGACCTCTGAAACTCTTCAGAACATAATTAAGGTCCTTTGTGGCTCACAAACTGTAACAGTAAACCAAATTAGCTAAACCAGGCTCTAAGATGTCCAATGGCCTTTATAGGTTTAATAGAAGTCACTCTGAAGATTTCTGGCCTTTTGAAAGGGCATCTACTATGAACAAAAACATATAACCTGATAAAGGTCTGGCAAAGTCCATATGAATATATGTCCAAGGAATCTGAGGCCAGAACCAAGAGCATAAATGAGCTGGGCCAGGATCATGCTGAATTTGCTGATACGTAGTACAGCTCTTCGCCTTCTTCTCAATGTCTGTGTTGATCCGTAGCCACCAGACATGACTCCAGACTATGGCCTTCATCCATACAATGCAAAATGACCTTCATAAAGAGCTTCCAAAACCTGAGATTAAAGTGAGTTTAGAATGATAACTCATCTCCCCCATAAGATGCAACTGTGATTAACAGATAATTCATGTGGATGTTACCTGAACTGTGTATACTGAGGACTCTCATGATCCAACACTGTACTTGGTAGTAACATTCTTTTCACAACAGAAAGAACATCATCTTTAGCCATTACTTTGTTGATAACTGTGTTAGTGATGGCTAACCTATCCGTCAAACTGAGATCAAACACTTTCTTCAAAGTTTCTTTGGTTTGATGGTAGCATGGGCATAGCAGGCATGACAGCCCTGCTGAGTCTCTTCATGGATTTGCATAGTATAGGAATGAGTTGAAAGTAGCAATGCCCATCACTGCATGTGAGCAGCAGCTAATGATGGAATTCCATGTTTTAGCCCAAAAATTAAAAACACAACTTGTGTTTGACTAAAGCATATCTTCTAGAAAGGCATCCAGTCTTGATTTGAAGACATCAAGTGATGCGGAATCTATCACTTCCCTCAGTAGTTTGTTCCAATAGTTAATCACTCTCAGTGTTAAAAATTTGTGCCTAATTTCTAAATTGAATTTGTCCATTGCTTCTTATTATGCTTTTCACCAGTAGATTAAAAAGCCCTTTATTACATCATATATTCTCCTCTCCCTACTCCTCATTGCTCCCCTGTTTATGCATCCAAGGATCACATTAACCCTCTTTGCCCAGTATTGTACTAGCAGTTCATGTTGAGTTCCTTGTCCACTAAGTCTTTTCAGGGTCACTGAATGTGACCATTTGTCTCCAAAAAGAACATTTTTCAATGTTTTATGACATTTCAGTAGGTCTTCAAATATGTCTGGAGATGTTTACAACATATTAACACTAGTCTGGAATGCCTTTCTGTCATTAATTGTAGACACATTCTTTTGAAGAGGTAAACTTAATTAAAAAAATTAGATAGTTTAACCCAAAAGCCTGGAAAACAGCTTTCTCCCATTTGGAAAGAGGTGAAATAAGAGGCAAAAAGGCCAACCTTTGGGAACAGACTGTTATCAGTCAGTTATGACTGATGGAGATACCACACTTCAGTGAATTCTATTTTATCTGCTACTATGAGATTTGAGAACTGGGATAAGCCTGTATCGAATGTGCAGGTAAACAGTTGAGCAAGTCCATGGCATACATCTATCTACCAAATAAAATAAATAGTACTACCTCCCAGTTCTGTGTAGGTCACTGGTCACTAACAAACACTGGGAGCTAAATCAAATTCAGTGTGGGAAAATGTTGCACACAAACTGATTAGTCCAGCACAAGTTATTTCATAGGTCAAGAGCTCATAGGTCAAAGAGATAAAACTGGGATAAAATAATACAGAAAAAGTCATAGTGTTTTTCCCACTCTCTAACACAGCCATACTATGGGAACAATGCAACTCCAGCATTAAACCTGTATAACTGAGATTGGAATCTAACCTTGAGTGAATCCAAATGGATGTAACTTATGCCTTCTCTGGATCGACAGTGTTCATATTACACAAACTTACCCTTAGACTTATTTAACAGTGTAAACTTATACCAGCTGTCATATCAATTTTGAATTTAGGCCTTCCCAAATCTGTTTCCCCATCTGTAAAATGGGGATGATGATAATAATAAAGAACAAATACAGAAAGAAGGTATGAAGTTTTACTTCAGCGACCCTAAGCTTTTACATTGTAGCATTTTGAAAGAAGGTGTAAGTGTCTCTTAAACTCATTTCTGCTATTATTGTTTGTATAGTGTTTTATTAAGTTCTCATACCACTCAAGGAAGACTTTAAAAGAGATGTTACAAGCTGTAACCTTTACGGAAAACAGTATGTTTTTTGTTTTTTAATTAGTCAATATTCCATGATTTAGAAACTCAATTCCTCATAGTTTCATAATTCATTTGTAATTTTGTGTTTACATGATATGTAAGAGACAATCCAAGCACTTCTGCAGAGAATATCTTCTTTCAAAACACTGTAGTGAATAATCAAGGAAATTATCACTCGTATTGAACTATAACACATAGCATTAAATTCGTGACACAAGCCTTTAAAAGCAAGGCGATTCAACTATGTGATCACTTTTTTTTACCTTAACTTATTCCATTGTGCCTAACGCATCCAGACACACTATCTTAGAAAAAGCCATTTTTACAGTGACTTTTTAGAGTAGATCCACACTAAAATAATGTTAATGTTTAACAAAAACAGACAAGAGTAAGATTGACTCTCTGGCAGTGCTGGGGCCCAGTGGGATAAGGGTTGGGATAACTCAACACAGATCTTATCCATGTGTGGATTTAGAGTAATATTTGCTCACCATAAAGTAACAGAACTAGACAGAGGCATTGCATGTCTTTGTGGGGTTCCCAGTAGAGATGGTCTGAAATATGAGTAAACAATCTTGCAAACAACATTATTTCTATTTATGGAGTTTGAAATTAACCTCTCTTCCATTTTGTCTGAAACTTTCCATGAGATTTTTCAGACATTTAAAAACCAGGTTTTTGTAAATGAAAAAAAACTTTTTTAAAATGATTTTGATAAAAATTTCATCACAACATTATTATGGAAAATTTGTTTGAAAATTGAAATTTGTATAGCCATTTTTCAAGCAAAAAGCATTACATACAAAAACGTTATATCAACTTTAATTCAGAATGATTTTAGGAGAAAGGTTTTTATAAAGAATCAAAATAGTTTACAATACATGGGCCTATAAAGTGGGGGTTATGAAAGGAAATATAATATTGGATTAAAAGGTAATTAAGAAAAGTTTGGTTCAGAAACTGTTTGGATGTCTAAGGACTATACAAAAATCTATTTTTTTGTTAACGAAGAAAGCTTTTTATTAGATTTCTGCAGTAGAACAGCTTCCTCCTCCTCGATCTTTTCCCATTTCACTGTTTAATCCTGTATACCTGTCTGAATGATGGACAAAGAGGAGGATCAGGGCCAAGTGTCAATTGTTATATTTTGGGGTTGTGGAATAATCTAAGATTTCTGACACTATTTAACGATTATTGTAATATTAACAATTATTTGACGTAATCACACTGGGCTTGAACATTCTGTTGTTGAGCTGGGCTGCAGAAGCAGGTTCCTTCAAGCAGAAAGATTTCCATTCTCAGACGTGGTCCGCACTATCTGACATGTGGCCATCTTCGTAATGATCAGTGGTGGTGAAGGTTTATCATGAGGATACAGCATGTAATAATTTCCTCGTGCCATTTGTTATTCAGCCCTTTCTGTGACCAGAGTGATTTTAATCAGATATACCCTCTAACACTTCTTTAGAAGAAAGATCACAGCTTTCTCTACACTTATGACCTGGGTGCAGTCAGATATGCCTTCACCTTGTTCTGCTCCCTGTGAGGTCAGAGTACAGGTTTTTCTCCAAGCATGCCATTCAGAAACCGCCTAAGACAACAACCAGGTAGCAAGTTAAATATACTTTATAGAATACATTTTTATTGGCAAAGTTACTCTGACATCATTGTTTGCAGCATAAAGAAGTGAGCTGACCATAAGAACAAAGTCCACTGCTAACATATGAAAAAGGCACTTCTCACATTTGCTGAATGTCAAGTGCTTTTGATATTTCACCAATTCAGGCAATAGATTCTGTGTCACAATCCACTGGTAAAATAGAGTCTGTATTCTTGTTCATTCTTAGTACCCTGCATTTTGCTCAGCTTGTTCACTGTATAATCAGGTGAAGTCATAGAGTTTTAGGTAAAACTTTGTGTATTGTGATGAGAATGTTCTTTATGTTCGAGCCAGACTGTTCATCAACATTTGTACATGTAATTTCAGAAAACAGATGGGGAAAATCATTTTACCGCATACTAAAGTAGGGCATCTGATTCTACTTTTACCCATCGCTGAAGTTCTAATTGCTTTGATACAACTGTGAGATTTTAATTCTTATTGTTACAGCAGTCTGTTCACAACGGATTAGATCTGTGACTATGCCCAAAGAGAACACGTTGCAGTCCAGGGGGACGGATTCAGAGGTGCATTGAGGCTGACCTTTTCACTCCCTTGATCTCACACCTGTTGTATGCTGCACATGTTGCCAGAAGCAATTAGAACAGCCTAAATGCTACTCTAAATTAGGCTGACTGCCAATGACCCTAAGGGGCTGTCGTTCTAGCTCTGCAATAGTAGAAAGTCCCCCTAAACTGGAGTGATCTTCCCAGTCAGCTATGCCATCTCTATGCCCAGATTATTCTGCTAGTGTGGAGCAAAACAACCACACAGCACGGATCTGACCCCAAGAGTTAGCAGAAAAGAAACATGTGGATTCTCTTTGACAGGACTTTAGCTAAAAGCCAGCTGGACTGAATTTGTATTTTCCATTTCTATTATACAGAAAATATCTTTGATGTTTCCTTTAACCAGATTTGTTTAGAGAACTAAATATGAGATATATAGGGAAACAAAATACATTTCTGATTCAATCATAACTACAGCGCTTGTTGTTGGAGATCCATTTTCCGTCTTTGGCTCCTACATATAACAAGGGTTATCATCAATTGACAATATGTCTATTTCAGTTTTATATCTTTATTTACAAAGACTTTCTTGTATTCTCTCCATGTTACTGTTACTGTTTTATAGCCACATTTCTTGGACAGACTCAGCGGACGGTCTTGTTAGTATGGATGTGTCAGACTTTCAGGAAAAAAAATCAAATATGGTCAAAACCCCGGAGGTCTAATCCCAATCCATTGAACCCAAGAGGGATTTTCTCATTGGTTTCAATGGGAGCATGGATAGGCTTCATGAATATACACAAAGACAACAGAGAATTTAGAATTAACACTGTTATGTATAGTTTGTGCTGAGCCCCTAATAGGAAATCAAAAAGAACAGAATATACTGTACCTCACGGGGAGAAAGCATATTTTATCTCTTGCGTTTTTAAATGTTGCATTTGATTACACAGCTCATTGTGATGGATTTCTCTCTTGGTCCCATCTCTAGAAAGGGACTTCTGAGGAGTAGGAAAAGCTGAGGCAACTTTGAAAATGTGCTGTTGTGCTAGTTTATTGCTTCGTATGTCATTGATTCATTTAAACACAAGTTTATTTACTTTTCCCATTGATGTTTACAGAGCTCAAGGTTCCAGCATATCCAGGGATACACAAAGAGACATAACTGATAGCTAACTCACTCCTCTCTTTCCCCCCCCATCCTCTCAGTCAAGCATTGTAGACTCAGACCACACATCAAGGTGAAGATAAGAGCTAAGTGTAAGTAACAGACCTTTTAAATCCTATGTAGCAGCCTCAAGTAAGTTACAGTCCTGATAAACAAATTTAGAGTTGATCTTGCTGTCATTGAAGTTTATAGCAAAACTCCCACTGATCTCAGCAAGAACTGGATCCTTCATCTAAACATTTGTTCCTTCACTTGAACATTTAGTTTTACGAATATTAAGAGGTATAAAATCAATTTTATACAAATATTCCAGTGATACTTTTCAGTAGAGAAATTTGTCTCCCTTCAGCACTTTCAGTTTTTTCAATTCCTGTCAGAGAAATAAAGGAGAGTATTTTTAACATCATTGATTTTTATTCTGTATCTTATCTTGCAATATTTTTAGACAGTGAAAATTGAAAGTCCTAGCGTTTGATCCTGCACCGCTAAAGATGAGGAGAGATTTACCAATGACTTCAATGGAAGTAAGATTGGACTGCAGGAGAACTTGCTGAAAAATAAGAGGATGAAAGGAATAAATACAAGGAAAATTCTGATGTTTGAGAATAACACGATTTGTTTAACAAACATGTATGAACTAAAAGGAAGGATATAATGAGTGAGAAGTAAAATAGTAATTAAAAAAATCTGAACTGTAATAATTGCTATAATAAAGTGCTTTTTCTCTGTAGATTCTTATATTGTGAGCAAATTGTGTCTGACTTGTGTTTGCATGATGCCAAGCACAGAGTGCAAAATTAACACAAACAATAAACAGTAGTTCCAGAAAGGATAGCCGTGTTAGTCTGTATACAGCAAAAATGAGAGTCCTGTAGCACCTTAAAGACTAACAAATTTCTGAGGGCAGAAGCTTTCATGGGCTGCTAGTGGGTTGCAGCCCACAAAAGCTTATGCCTGCAGAAATTTGTTAGTCTTTAAGGTGCTACAGGACTCTTGTTGTTTTTGCAATAAACAGTAGGGCTCAAATCACTTGATGAAGATTATCCACATAATCCATGTTATTATTCACATTTTACAGAAGATGAAAGTGCGGAACAAAACAGAGTAGTAACTCGCATAAGACCATGGAGGAAATTGGTGGAAGAGTCAGGGACAGAATTCAGATTTTCTCCTCCCAGCTGATTCCACGATCCCCTGTGACCTACTCTCAAAATGTAGGTGATATCTAAGAAAATAATTTGGTTTGGACATACTTTCTCCAAAACCTCGATTCTGAACTAACACCCGAATCTGACATAGATGTGTTAACTTACTCTCTACATTTCTCAAAGTTTCAAAGTAAGCTATTGGTCTCTTGCACCAATCAGATAACGTACTAAACATCGGCCTAGTGGAAGTACTAACCTGATGATGCTTATCTGAGTAGCAATCTCTTAACTGATATTTGTCCTCTTGAACTTATCTGTCTATTTAGCCTCTGTTTTAGGATTTTCTACTACCATTCATCACTGTAGTCTCTGAGCGTCTTCCACACAAAAATTGATAGCAATAACAAAGTGTAAGGGTTCATGGGTTCCCAGGCAGCCCTCATACCCTGGTCACCTGAGTAGCAGAATTCTGATCCATCCCAGAGGTAAAGAGGGGACAATGACCAGCCCCACCGATTGGCTGGACCAGACTATTTAAGCCAGAAGGAGGCACAGGAAGTTGTTCAGCTTCCTGAGAACTTCATGACTGGTTGCTGCACTGGACCTGACTCTTATTGATCTCTGGTCTCGGATTCTGGCTCTGATCCATGGCTTGGACACAGGGGTCTTTGACCACTTGACTGATCTTCCTGCTCTGATCACTAGATCAGACTGCCCACTTCCTGGTCCTGAAATAAGGTTCCTATAGTGGATAACGGGTCAGTGGCATTTTTAGGACTTAGCATTTTGTGTTGTAGGTAGACTGGTGGGGAACTTGTCTACTGTGGCAAGCCAGAGCTCAGCCTATCATCCTCCAACTGCAGGAAATTTCAGTTGAAAGATTATGCATTTTGATGTATTTTGTTGCTTACTTATCATTTGAGTTATTGAGTAGATTAGACTCGTAAAGTTAGAGACAGATATATGTTGAGTAACAGATAAGTACAGTGCAAAAAGGAACAACACATTCTGCCATCTCCTAGAAAGCTATCACTTAAGATGTCTTAGATCCCATTGGATGCCTTATATGCCCCTCCTACATACCTCACCAGAGGACAGGCCCTCACTTGAAGCCTGAATAATGTCTCTCAAAGTAGGCAGCCAACTTTTCTGTGGCTGGATATTCCTATCTCTCTCATTAGTCTTAGCAGTTGTAAAGCTCTGTCTTTGCAAGCAGGTCTTCCAGCAAGTCCCTGGGGGTTAATGCAATAGGTGGATGGTTTCTGCTCTGCCTATGCTTTTATCATATACAGGGTTCCAGAAGACAGTTGTGTGCTGTTTGAAGCCATATACGGAGCACAGCCATGCACATTTGGAGGATAAAGAATAATACTGTTCTTACTAGCACCTTGCTCTGATATTTCTAACTGTTATCTCCACTGGCCCCCATCATTAATATTTCACTTTCACACAGTTCTTTCACATTGGAGATTCCAGCCTTGTTTTAGCCTTGCTATTTCAATTATTTGCAGACACACTATAAATCTAAATGACATAATATTTGCTAATTTAATACCTACCTAGGTTATGTGTCTCCATCAGGACTAATAGATCACCGAGTTAGGGGGACAGACAAAGTATCAAACTGCATATTTTGATTCTTATTTTCAAATGATTAAAAATACCACATAACCCATTATCCTAACATATGAACACTTCACAGAGAATTTTTCAAAAGTCACTTCTTTTCCATTCAGTCCTGAAGGTCTGAATAAGCCCCCAGGAAAATGTCTGTAAAATAGAGGAAACTGTTTAAAATTAGAAATCCCTATTTTAGAATTTCTACTAATCACTATTGAAAAGTAAGTATTTGCCAGGAGGAAACAAACAGTTGCTAAACAGTTATCATGGTTATTTCCTGGTATAATGACAGCAAATGCTATGGTTGCTCAGGTACCAATGTGTGATAACTGTTGGCACATGATCATTTTTGGAATGATGACCATTATTTCTTCATGACTGTCCTGGAAAGGCCCCTCTTTACATCTTATGAGACTGACCTTCTGGTATAGAAGACATTGGACTGCCAATTGCTATATAGCTCTGAAGTCTTACAGGGGAACTGTGAAAATTCATATGGGTCTTACAAAGGAACTTGTACTCTTACCATGGCCTTAGGTATAGTAGACTACAGGGTCATGCCAGTTTATACCACCTGAAAATCTATCCCTTTAAATGGAATATGGGGAAATTCAGGCTGAAAATGAGATTTTGTTGTAAGAGAAAAAGCATTTAAAAAGCAGCAAGCCAAGCAAAGGCATTTTGCCTGATGTTTCAAGGTATTAAATGACAATTTGGAGAATTTAATGCATACAGTCAGCTCTGGTTGCATACAGCAAATTACAGCATGCCTTTAGTATTCTGGACACAATTTTCTACTTGAATAATGCAAAACCTTGAGAAGAAGCTGAACATAAATCATTCATGAATACAGCCTTTTTTTTCCCCTTACTTGAAGCTATTTACTGTAAATAGGATTGGATAATCTCTCATGTAACATGATCATTGCCTAATTGCAACACAAAATGAGCCCTTTCAGCATGTTGGGCATAATATTGTTGAAGCTATGTTTAAAAAAAACCCCAAACCCTAAAAGCAAATTGTTTGATTTAGTAAAAAATGACTAACTCAAGTACTTTGTTGACTGTTTTCAACACTATCAGTGAACTACAAGAAAATATAAAATCACTGGCCATAAAATTTGCCAATAACAAAAATTGGGCGATTTGTGATAAATAACAACGGGGACAGGCTGTTGGCTCTTTTGGTAAGGTGGGCCAATGCAAACAACATTCATTTTAATTAGGGCTAGTTGAAAATGTTGTTTGACAGAAAACTGGGTTTCTGCCCAAACATACTGTTTACAAAAAATGATCTCTTTTGATAGAAAATTTTGATTTATCATCAGAAAACCAAAATATTTCTATTCAGATATGTTATCACAGTTCCTCGTGTGAGTTGTGCAATGGTATAGATAAGAAGGTTAATATGATCTGTGGAGATAAATATGGGAATATCAATTAGAATTAGAGAGGTGGTATTTGGTTTGAGGTTTTTAAGTGCTGCTTCACAAAGCCCTGTCTGGGATGATTTAATTGGGATTGGTCCTGCTTTGAGCAGGGGGTTGGATTAGATGACTTCCTTAAATCCCTTCCAGTCCTAATCTAATCTGATTCTATGATTTGTATGCAACAAGGATATTCAAAAACTGGAAAGAGTTAAAAAGAAGCTACAAGAAGAATTTGAAGTCTTGGAAAACATGCCTTACAGTGAGAGACTTAAACTCAATCTATTTAATTTATTCAAGAGAAGGTTAAGAGTTGATTTGATCATAATTTACAAGTACCTACATGGGTAGAAGATTTCTGCTTGTAGACGGCTCTTCAATCTAGCAGGAAAAAAGCATAATGAGAGCCACCAGTTGGAAGCTGAAGCTAGACAAATTCAGACTAGAAATAAGGTGCAATTTTTTTTAACAGTGAAAGTGATTAGCCACTGGAACAATTTACCGAGGGACATGATAGATTCTCCATTATTTTCAGTTTTTAAATCAAGAGTGGACATCTTTGCAAAAGAAATGTTATAGTGCAACATAGGGTTTGATGCAAAATTACTGGGTGAGGTTTTCGGGGAGAGCGGGGGGAGGTTATGCAGGAAATCAAATCAGATTATCATAATGTTCCTTTCTGGCCTTAAAATCTATGTATCTGTGAGTAACATTTGAATTAGCTTCAACCAGCAATGCAATTAATTTTTAAAAAACAGAATAATATAACAAAGTGATTGTTAACAGATTATTACTCAGAGGGAAATCTGTGGTGCAGAGGAACCTGAATTCCTTGCATTTTCACTATGTGAGAATCTATACTTTAGGAGCCTATGTAGGAACCCACCTCTTCCATCTCTACTACATTACTGGAGTTGTGACTCCCTGTAGTAGCCAGACATTTCTTTCCCCTTGGTAGTTTGGAGTGTATAATGCATACAAGGGATTCAGATGTACAACTTCCATTAATTTCAATGACAATTGTACTTATAAGTGCCCCTGGCAGCTTTGAAAATCTCAGCCTACCTTAAAAGGTATTCATTTAATTATGCCTTAGAGTGAATGGGAGAGTTGTTTGAGTGAGTATTTCAGCAGGGTTAGTAGTTCAATTTAGTAGCTGGATCTATATAATGTAGTTGTTCTTGTATGTTTGATTATAAGAATAAAACAAAGTAGTATGAAATATGCATTCTTATTGGAGTTGCTGTTAAACTAATAATTGCACTCTAATGACTATAAAGAAAACACGTTATACATTCCTCTTTTTTTCTTCTTGGTCTGTTTTCTAAATCATCACATTTTATACACGACTCATTAAGCAAAGTAGCACGTTGTGATTATGGCTGCACTTCACTCTGTTTTGTCTCCCAATCTTTGTTCTAGTTCATCTACCTTTTCATCTGTTTTCCTTAAGCTTCATTTTAATTCTGCAATAGAGTTTTCACATTTATCAAATGAATAGGCACTGTAGTTCCTTTGTCGAACAGCTTTCATTTCCTTTTGAAATTCTACCATTGCACATATTATTGTTTGCCCTATCATTTCTCTCTGTAAAAGGGGTAAGTGGTCTCCTCTACATGTAAGAATTAGCATTGTGAATGTTTGGAATTATAGATGTATTTTTATGGCCAATTACACTCCTGTGTCTCCATTTGCAATGTAGATGGTAGCCCTTTGCTAAAAGATTAATTTAAACTCGTTTAGGTATGCCTCATCAGTTTTAATTTTCCTGGTTAATAATAAATATTACTAATAATTAATAAATAATATCATACATTTATAAAGCACTTTCCCTCCCAAACGATTACAAAGTGCTTGTGAAGAATGTTGGAATTAACCTTATTACTTTTTTCTGGATCTAATATATATCTCTGTTGGGTTACACGTTATTGTGAGGCTGGTTCTATGGAGCCCTAAGGATTAAATCCAGCTTGAGCTCTTCCAGGAACCCAGAAGAACTTTGAAATTTTGAACAAAGAGTCTTCAGAATGGATAAATGCCTCTGAGTTAAGGGGAGAGACAGTGACTGAGAAAGAATCAGGCTGCCTGGACAGTCTGGCTTGCCCACCCAATACTGTGAGCCTCCCTAAAACCAGCAAACAAAGGCGAAGGTTTAGGTAAGATAACGTGTTTAAGCTTTTGTTATTTTAACCCTTCTACCTCCACTTGTGATATTCCTAGGGATAAATGCATCATGCTTGCTTTGAGAAAGCTGTCCTAAATCACTGCATTTTCAAACTGGTCACAAGTGTTTGGAGAGAATTCTAGAACAAAGGCCAAAATGAGGTGGCCCTAGCTGAAGATAATGTGGTTCTGAGAAACAAGGAGACTGTATCATGCTGATCCAGTCTAAAAGTGGGTACTTGGCAAGGGTGCGCATAGCAGGGACTGAGAGTGGAGTATACGTACAGCATACCCCTGGAACTATCACAGTGCTTTAACAAAGAGAGAGCTAATTCTGTCCTTTGAAATTGCAGGCATCATGGTCCAGTGGACTGAACTAAGGACTAGGAGCCATGCACTCTTGAATTCTCTCTGTCCTTCTAGTCATAACACCGCAAAGGAAAGGATAATCCCCTGCACACTAGGGAATCAGAAAAGACAGCTACTGCAGTCTGAAGAGACCTTTAAAAGCTCTGTAATGGTCCTGCAGTTTCACTTGTCTCCCTTCTTCTAGCAGCATCAACAAAAAGAAAAGTACACAGTCACCACAAACAGCTAGCAGCTGTCCAGAGATGGGGTCATAGGATATTACAAGGGGCATCCCTTATTTAAATAGAAAATTGCCTGTCCCATACTCAATCAATATGGACATATGAAGATATAAGGATCAGGCCCTAAGATTACCATTAGAGTAAGACTCTTACTGTATTTTATATACCTCTCATTTCATCAACAGAACTGATGTTGATATCTAGTCAAGTTGGGAGGGTGTCGCTCTGTGTGGGTTTGCAGAGAGTAGCAGAAGAAGGCACCAGAGCGGCTTGTGGAGGAAAGTTTGCTGGCACTGAAAATGACCAGGAGCACCCAAGACTCACTGCCAAACTGGAACTTTGCCCAGAATTCCTGAACCATGAGTGCAGTTGCATTGCTCAGTTTCTGCCCTTTCAGACTGTGGTATCACTGTGCCAGTGGGGCCATGTCTTGAATATAACCCTGTTTTATTGCTCTCCCCAGCAATCTTTTCTCCATTTGGCTCTCTGTAAATAAATATTTCCCTTTCCTATATTCTTTATATTTTTCCAGGGTGTGTGTGTGTTCACTCTGAGGAGGTTGGAATAGGTGTCCCTGGGTTGGAAGGGACTTTCCTTACCGTATTCCTGTGTGCGCCTTTTCTTGGCCAAAGCTGCCTGCAGACTCCATCTTGGCCAAGTGGGTGCTAAAGTTACACACAGTATTTCTAATCATTTGACGATATCAACCTTAAATCATTTTTATTTGTAAATTCTTAAAAATTCATGCAGTACTCAAAGAGCAGATGTGGTAAATTTGAGAAGGATGTGCTGTATTCTTCATACAAACCACAGAGGATGAATCTCTGCTTTAAGTACAAAACAAAACTCAGCCTTAACTATAGAGTCATAACCATAATGGGTCAGGCAAACTGTTGAATACTGAATTTTTAATGCTTTATCAGTTCTAATTAAATTCTCTCTCTGGTGTCCTGTTTAAATTGTTCGCAGTTTTCATTGCTTTTTTAAAGGGACCAGCATGCTGCACCTTTAGGCAACCTGTTCAAGCCAGGGTATTTGTAATTATTTTCCACTACCATCTAGAAAGCATATTTCCTTTTAAGTGGAAGCCTATATTTTCCTTTCTATACAAACCTCTGACTATTGACCATCTTCTAAAGTCTTCTATCACATTAAATACAGCCACGACAGTCCACAAACTGAACAATCCATTATTTTGTAACGCCCTTCTTTGCTCTGGGGATGAATTTATTGAACTTTAAAACAGAATGCCATCAACAATCCATTTCCTCTAGCACAACACCCTTATACCAATCACCCAGTGAAGCTGTCCTATTTCCCTTATTCTGTCCCAGTCAATGAACTGTAAGTACATTTTTTTCTAATGGTAAGGGCGCTGGGGGACATATATAATTCAGGGACTTCTTGATATGCATCAGCCAACTGTCCTGATATGTTAATCTACTCACAGGGAGCTTTTATTTGGTGTCTAATGTAAATCTAGGCTCGTGAGTTTCAATATTGTTTTTTGTTATGGAAGATATAATATAGTAGAAGTTTTGGAACCAATCACACCTTACAATGTCAGTTGTTTACTATGAAAGCTATTTAACATGGTTCCCATGTACAGAGAAAAACAATGAACCTTCACACGCTATTGTTTAAAGCACAAAGGAACACTCTGGTAATCTTTTTCTTCATCCTAGCTGTCTACCTCCAAGAAATTAGCTGCCTAGTTACCAGAAATCCAAGCCATCCTGAGAAAAGAAGATTCTCTCACAGTAGGAGGAATTCAGTCCATTTCACATGGTGCAGGTGCAGAAAGCATAATATATTTGCAGTACATTTAATTCAATCTATAACTACTATTCAGTGTGTGGAATGAAAAATCCTCTGATGCCTTATGCACACACAAAAAGGGAAGAATGAAAAATCTATCTTCCAGAGAATTTAGGTCAATCAATTTTTTACAGTCTTTCCTTAAGCTAGCCAAGAGCTTAGTCACTAATGAAACCAGTAAATAGACTGCCTCTTTATTAAAATAAATTGAAAACCTTATATGTGGGCTAAATGAAATATATCTGTTGACATTGAGTGGTCAGTGCAGGATTTTTCAAAGTGCCTTATTGGGGAGCAGGTAAGGAAGAGTTTTAATTGAAAACGGAGCCAAAAATATGCAAGAGACATAGCTCCTGTCTCAGACCAAGGCCCTGACCCTGGAACTTGTTCAGTACACCCATGCTGTGACTTCACTGGGGCGACATGTAAGGACGGGGGCTGCTCATGCAGAACAATTAGGTTGAAGGCCTTAGTGTACCAGTGTACTTAGCCCAGCACTGGTGCATAAGGAAGGGTGGGAGAGGATGTGCAAACAATCTGCTCCCTTTTACACCCTTGCCCAGTCCTGTTGGGAAACCTAAGTATAGATTTCAGTTAGCAACCTAATGATGCAAGATATTTGAATGGAATTGGATTATGCACTGGCTGATGGTGATCTTGACACCTTCTAATGGGCCCATCCCATCCTCATCAGCCAGTATAGCTGGTCAGACATGCTACTGGTGGAGCTACCGCTCCAGCTGGCAGACCCTGGAAGCCTCTAGGAGGATTTCTAATGAACTCAGCTGCAAACTTCCTGGACAGTAGAATGTTCAGTGATCCTGGTGAGATTTGTGAAAACCAGAGACAAAGTTTCCTTTGCTGCTGTCCCAGTCATTATACACTCCGAGAGGCTTCAGAAGAAAATGCAAACCCCATCTTTTGACTATAATGTATCCTTCCCAAAATTTAATCATCAAGGGGAAAAAATACCCCAAAATGAGTAAGCAAACAGCCACCATCCTCTTCCTGAAATTGTGGAGAAAAGAGAATAGGGTCTGTGAGAGACCCTCTGCTGACATTCATGTAATCTTGTTATGTGCTCCTGGGCCAAATGCTGAACACAGTATAAATAGGAGAGCGGACTGGTTTCCTGTCAAATTTTTGAAAAAAAGCATGTTTTTCATTTTCATCCATTTTTTCTTTTAAATATTTCCAGTTTAAAAAGAAAAAAACCTCAGAAATTGCCATACAAATTAATATTTTCACAAAAATGTCCATTTTGTTGAAAAGTCCATTGAGGTCTAATACCTCTTCACATCTTTGCTTCTCCACAACTAGCGTTGCACAACTCTGTTCTTCCTGTATCTCTAGTCGGGTTTCCTTCTGCACTCCATTCTGTATCCTATGTTCCACCAGTTCCACTGGCTTTGATGTTCACGTCTTTTGTTTCTCCCACTCACATCTCCGAGTCTCTTTTCATGTATGTCCTGTATCTGGACTTCTCTCCTCCTGTAAGTGCTGTACCCTCCCTGTCCCCCTTCAAATTCTCCCACAAAACTAACTTTAAATGTTTATTTCAGTGAAAACTAGAAAGATACAACAAGAGAGGAGTGCAAATAAAGGAGCGCTTTGGAGTGTTTTTAGGTTTTATCAGCAGGAGATTAGGGAGCACCACATATTTACTAGAGGTGAAGTCATACTTGATTTGTGGAGGTCATCTCAAATGAGTGCTAACAAAACCTTTTACCATACATATGTTGTATATGTATCACTTATTTTACAAGGAAAAAACTATTTGGGATTTTTCTTCATTGTTACTATTTTCCCATTTCTCAAAATTTGGATATATGCCTCAGTTCTGAAACCTCTATAGAAATTAGTTTTATTGATTATAAACTCTAATATTCTAGTATTTTGGGTGTTGCCTGAGACATTCAGCTGATCCAGATGAACCTGCAAATAAATAAGCGACACTTCTACTAGAAGTAGGGAATCATTTGGCTAATGAGCACTGATATCCTACATCTCTCCCAACGTTGCAAATGCTAAGAATGAAACGACTGGAGGGAATAAGGAACTAAAAATATAAAGATCACTTAATGCTATACTGCTTAACTGGCTGCCTTATTAATAGTGAATTAATGGTGAAAGGAGAAAATAGACAAAACTGTCTTTTGTGGGAGATCCTTACAAGAAAAAATAATTGATGGAATTTATCTAGCTCCATTTATATTTATATTTTTATATACTGCAAAACTGAGTTTAAAAGATTCAGTTTAATGCAAAAATTTATTAAAATAATCACAGTGTATTTGTCTTTAAAGTTTTATGCTCTATTATTAAGCCTAATGTACAAAAGAGAACAGATGAACCTATTAAATCAGATGCTGAAGCTAGACAAATTCAAACTAGAAATAAGGTACACATGTGTAATAGCGAGGGTAATTAACCACTGGAATAACTTTTCTAGGTTGTGATTGATTCGCTATCACTTGCAGGCTTTAAAACAAGATTGGATGGCTTTCTAAAAGACGTTATAGTTCAAACAGAAGTTACGGGATCGATGCAGAAAGTATTGGGTCAGGTGCTCTGGCCTGTATTATGCAGGTGGTCAGCTAAATGTTCATAGTGGTCCTTTCTAGCTTTAAAGGGCATATCTACAAAGCCCACAGGAGCAAACCTCCCATCCCTGGTTGATAGACTTGGGTTAGCAGGCTTTGCGTCTATAAAAAATAGCCTGTACTATGAAATTGTGGCCCGGGCTAGAGCCTCGGAAGGGGTTTGGTCTTCAGAGGCTAAGTTCCAGCCCAAGCTGCAACTGCAAGGTGCTGTACACACAGCTAGGTTTAGGGCACTGGCACGAGACCCTCTAACCCAACTCCGTCAACCTGGACTGGGAGTTTCACTTCCGTGGGCTATCGACATACCCATATGTCTCATATTCAATTTGGGCCAGTCTCAGCGATTCCAGTACAGAGAGGTCCTGATGCAGCGTATTTTTATGCATATGTTTAAAGTTCAGTGTGGTCACAAGTGCTCTGGTGGATTGGGCCTTCTGAAGGAGATGTCAGTGGAACTTGGGGTCCTAAAGCCCTTTGGTGCCTTTGAAAATCGTGTCTTATTTCCATGAAGAACGTTGATAGAAATCATACAGATTTCTGAAGAAGACTAAAGGGCATAGATTAGAATCTGGAATCTAATGCTGGCTCATTCAGTGGCATAACTGTAACGGGTCTCAAAGAGAGTGCAGAAGGCTCTAATGTGAGAAGCTATACCTATACGCTCATGAAAACCAAAAACACAACCGTCAGATTACTTGAGATTTTGATGCATGTGAACTAGTACTTATCCATCAGCCTGAGTACCTCTTGATCAAGAGTGTGCTGCCTAACTAAGTTGTGATTTCAGCAGATCAGTAGCAGTCTGAGACAGAAAATATGTGTCTTGACAGATGTAGCCAAGTATTTTCCCCTTAATAACAAACAGCCCCATTCATGAATAAAAAAATAAAACAGCCCCAGCCATTTGTGAGAACCTCTTTGAACAGGACTGGAAGATATTAATTGTTTAGCTTAGAATGTTAAAAGAGCCTTATAAAATCTTATCTCATTACTAACTTAAGCCTCGGAAGGGCCAAATTGCATTATTTAAGGTACTGGCATATGGCAGTGAGGGCAGTACAGAGACCTGCTGTTCCAGGGGAGCTCATAGAGGCAGAATCCCTTCTCAAATTCCCTGTGCCTGTGATTGGGAAGCAGACAGGGAGGAGAACCCAGTGCAGAAGCTGAACTGTTCACTGGGATGTTCTCTCCAGGGGTCCTTGCTGTTGTGTTGGTTGGTGCAAGGTGGGTGTAGGCCTTGGGCCAACTAGATGAAAGGAGGTGAAATAGAGACTGTTTAAGGGGGGTAGCCATGCTATTCCAGGTCCACATGCACATTAACCATTAGCCAGGCATGAATGAGGTGCATGGAGGGGATACTTTCTGTAGTGCCCAATAATCTAGCTAGGCCTTTTGCATCTAAGGCCACACACCCACAGAAAATTAAATTTAAACTCTGGACCCAGTCAGAAGCCAAGAAATCTACACCCACTTCCTGTTTTTTAATAGAAGTGATACTGCAAACAAAACCTGCATGACAGACAGGGAAATGTACAAGTACTCTGGCCTGATACACCTTCCACTAAAGATGAAAGGAATCATTCTATGAACTTCAGTGGGAGCTGGAGTGGTCCCTGTAAGAGAGATGTTTTGCTCATCAGCGAGCAGAAACAATATGTTGTGACCTAGGTTACCAACCACATCTAACCAGTACAGCCCAATTTTAGAGTATCAAGCATCAAATCTAGCAAACTGTTAGTGATCACACAGCACAAAAAAAAAATAGTTGTCAGTTAAATTTGGATAAGAGAGACTTTTTGAGGAGGAAATTACAGTCTGCTAGCATCCATTCTAGAAGCAGAAAAAGAGGCTAAATTCATCAAGTGTAGTAAATGCTGTGAAGTATTTGTTCTGTAATGTTTCCATAGTTACAGTTGTGCACTTATTCTCACATCATTATTTTTTCTTTTTATTCATATGGATTCACTGTAAATAGTGTTTTATTTTTCTGAGCATACCATTTATAAAACAAATATGAAATGGAGTTCACAGCAACATCAATACTGATTTTATATCCAGTGTATTTTTTGGCATTGGCATTTATGTTCATTTGCATAAGTGCAGCATGACATTCATATAAAACAGTCAATCAACATTACCTTGCTGCTTTTGATTTCCATATTGATGTCAACACATACGGTTACCTAATGAAGACATCATAAAAATAATATCAACTCTTATTTTCCCACCATTGCAAAGTACATTGCCATTAATGTGAAATATTGTTTCATAGCTGGAGTTACTGCCTACCATACTAGAATAAATGCACTTCATGAGAATATTGATGGCTTTTTTAGAAAAAGAAGTACATAATGAAACTGCCATACAATCTTTTTCAATTAATTCCTATTACATTTTTTCTCCTGGTTGTTTGCCAGCATAATGATCTTTCTCAGGTTGATCAATTAGTTTATTCTCCAGTAATGGAGGTCTAGTCAACCAGAGACATTGCAGTTTGTTAGGGGACAAAGAAAAGAAAGATGAAGCAACAGGCTCTTCACCTAAACCTAATCTGACAAAATAGCTTCATGTTCTATCCTGCATTGTTTGCTCCCTGCAAATCCTTTCTAATTTGGAAAGCATTTCAGTTATGATGCTTTTTACATACTTCTCCGAGCCTTAGACAATCTGAAACTTAAAACCCCCTCCCCCCCACAAAAAAAAAAGAAAAAAAAAAGAGCAAGATGCCTAAACCTCTACTGGAATAACTGACTTCAACGTGTATAAGAAAAGTGTAACCAAGCATTTCAGTGTAAAAGTAAAACACAAACAAACAAACTGACAAGCACACCTCTTGATAACGACCTGTAAAAATTGAGATAAATGCTAATATGAAGTCGTGAAATGAAGGTAGAATCTGCACAATACCTTCATTGCTTTTTAACGTCTTTTGTAAAGAACAACACACAATGGCACGTTGAAGGTGAGCTGTGGTGATTTTCTTTTTAAGACACTGTCTCTGGTGCTGGAGAAGGCCTTCCTGAAGCCATAATAAAAAGAAATAGCTTTTACATTCCTGGTGAATACAGTATATGAGTTTTGAATACAGACCTCCAAAGACAACTCTAAACTATGAGCTAAACATTAACAAAGTCAGAAAAATAGTAATGCTCAGTTGGAATGTCATTATCAGAAGCCTCTAGACACAGACATAAACTTGTATTTATTTACAAGTTACAAGTTTGGAGATAATTTGGAGATTTCACAATATGTCTGATGGAATTATTGTTGAATTCTTGGTCTAATAGTTTTACCTCAAACACATAGGCTACTGAGTTAGTCTACATAATATTTTTGCTGTTCAGTTTATCAAGAATTTGTTCTGAGAGACAATTTTAGAAAGTATGAAAGGACAATAATCACTAAAATGTAGACTCTTACATGATCTAATTTAGATATTAATTGAGGAATGTATGATACATCTATATAATCTCTACCTGTCTGTCATCTGTCAGTCTGTCTACCTTCCTTTTTTTTATATAAAAGTTGCCCATGTGGAACTTCTCTTAAAAGGCCAATTGTTTTTAACCTTTTGAGTATTTCACCACTACAAATTATTACACAGATCTTTCATTTATAATGCATTGAGATCTTTCTTGAAGTCCATGTGTAATTCTTCATTTTTTCTGCTCTTATTATCCTCTATGCAAAGAAATAAATCCATGCTGGAGATCACGCGTAACAACCTATGCTAAGTGTGATGTTCAGTTCTGTACAGAGGCCCAACAAATGGCTCTGCACTGTTTAATTTTGTTCCAGTAATTTTGCACTCAGAGGCAATTGCAAATTAAGTCTCGTGAGTGCAGATGATAGAATTCAGATATGTAAGCACCTTATCGTGTTACTAATTGATCATCCCAGCTATGCTGCACCTGTGATTGATCATGGACACACAAATCAAGAGTGTTTTTGAAAGTCTGCCCTTAGGGAAACATAGACAGCTGCTAATTTTCAAAGTTAAATATCCTGAGTGTTTCAAATGATTTATTTTTTTAAAACACCAAATGGTTCCCATTTATTTTAGAGACTAACATATTGCAGTGTTGTATTCATTTAAATGTAGCAATTTTTTTTCATCTAAACGCAAGAATCAAGCCTCAAAACTAGATGAAAAATCTGTCATTCTCAGTGAACAGAAATCCATCTAATAACTCAATAAGGCAATAACTACTAAAAATTAAAATGGATTGATTAATTCATAACAAATAACTTAAAAGACAAATATCACCTCTTGTTCTGTTTGTGGAATACGTGAATAGCTGATGAATCTCTCAAATTTATTTAATACTTACAAATGTGGTAAAAGATGTTTCACAACTTTTTTTAACTTTTTGGCTTGCTATTTAACATATAAACTTCAGACAATGTTGCCCTGTTGTGATTGGTTACATAAGAGAAGAGATATGGTATAGTCATGTTTCCTAATTGGATAAACATATCTTTTATAACAAAGTTTCTACAGTGGATGCTTGCAGAACATGATTTTAAAATTTACTTTCTGTGAATATTCAGTTGAGAAATCTTTAAAAGTATTTTCTATAAAAATTTATGCTAATAAAATTTGTAATCACATATAGGCACTGAGAAACTATGGTGATGAAGGCCATGTAAGTCTCTCTTTAGGTGGATAAATAGGATAAAACACTGAAAAATATGGTACAAGGAAATCTAGACCTAAAATGTGAGGGAATATTCCTGGAAATTTGCTTTCAGTATATGCTCATTTCTTCTGCCAATGTAAGTACATATAAGTATGTAGACAATACAAAGCCAGAATTTCGTATGGATATATACTTGATTACTTTTGTAAGGATATATACTTGATTACTTCTGGATTCTAAAGCAGACTTTCATCTGTGTCTGAAACTGCAAATGAAACTATTTTTGGAGATATTTGATGTAATTATCAAATAATGTGAAACAACATATAATTGCTCTGCAGTGCATCATATTTCATCAGTAGCTTTTCATTTTGTCACTCATTAGTGGTCTGGTCCTGCACCACTGACGTCAATCTTCAATGGCATCAGGATCAGGCCATAACTGATTGATTCCTTTTGGGGAGAATCCCGTTTGGGTAAAGCAATCTCCATGCCATTTTTATTCAAGAAACTCACAATATTAAATAACCAAATAAAAGACTAAAATGTAAAGCTTAACTAAACATTTAAACTCACTGCTTCTGTACTGAGAGGCCTTGTTTCCTGCTGTATGCAAAGCTACTTATATACGCTACATTTATAGCTGCTAAGTTATTGGGTATAACTTATATCTAATCTCTGTCTGGTGGCAGAATTGTGTTGAGAGCAGATGAGTGGGATTCAGGAAAAACAGGCTTTACTCTTTGTTCTGTCACTGTTACCATTTGTGGCTTTAGGTAGGTCACTTACCTTCTTTGTGCTTCCATTTCTTTCTGTGTAAAATGGGTAGGATGCTTTCATATTTCATAGAGGTGTGGTGTCATTTAGTTACTTGAGACCCAGTTTAGCAAGACACTTCATCATGTGCCTCACTTTAAAGTTGTGGTAAATGGAACTACTTACATACTTAAAATCATGCACATGCTCAAGTGCCTTGTTGAACCATGGTGTAACGGAGCAGAGAAACCCCACTCCAGCAAAGAAGGTGTTAAAGAAAGCCTATGGACCCACTTAGCCCTGCCCTGGAATACCTGCAGCCAATGCTAGGCCTAGAAGGGGAAGAAAGAGAAAGAAACTGGCTCAGTTCAGGGCTGACTGGTGAAGAAGCAGGATGCAGCTCTGCCTCTTTGCATGAGGGGAGCTTTGTTACAAACCTGATAACCAGGACAGCCACTGAGGGAGAAGCATTGAGTCCCTGACCAAAAAAATACTATTGGGGAGACTGAGGAACACTCACTGGTGCGTAAACTCTAGTATTTACTTGAAGGATGTTGTGGGGCCAATACACTCCAGCCATCCACCCTTCCCCCACCAAAGGGGTAAATGTTACAGAAGCATCCAGTGAACACAGGCGAGAGACTTCTTTACCCACCACTCCAGAGAGACCTGCGGCCACTGCAGGATGCTGGAAAGGTCCATAAGCGGGTGCAACTCCAGGTAAGCCATAACTTAAATAAAGGGCACCAGATAAATGCAAGGTACAAAACATTATAAAAAATCCCCAATGTTTAAAACACACACATTTGTTATGTAACCAAAATACACAGTAAGTCCATCAAAACCCCTGACAACATACAACATATCAATTAATTTGAAACATTGCATGAGGAGCCTGAGGTGTGTTTCATACATGTAACTCTCATGGACGTCAATAGTAATTATTGTTATAGGCACAGAACATGTCTTGGAACCAGACCTTAAATTTCTACCCCAGACCTTTTTTCAGTGTATGATACGTCGCTTCGTACTGAGTTGACTACTTATTGAGTATATGCATTATGGTGCTAATTTAATCCCAGCATTCCTGTCCCCAGCCCCCCAGAGAGTGCCTAACGGCCAGCAGGCTATGGAATTGGTGCAGTTCCATTGCTTTGAAAGGGGAAGAGCGGATGGCTCTTACTGCTTACCAGAGCAGCACTCACGATGGACATTGTGGGGTAGTGTGGAGGCTATTTACAGCGATATATCTAAAAGGCAGTGTCTACACTCAGGCTTTTTCGCTTAAACGTTGCTGAAAAAAGTGCTACACCTCTTGTGGTGGTGGTTTTATTTTGTGGGAAAAAACAGGGCAGTTTTGTCGGCGGGGGGGGGTCAATGAAATATGCATACCAGGAATGTTTTGTCAACAAAAACTGACTTTTGTCGACAGAACTCTCAAGGGTAGACCAGGCCTTAGAGATCTAAGTTCTACTTCAGTAGCTGACTGAGGTGACAACAAGAACCAGCTTGCTGTCAGGTTCGATTTATATGGATCCCTCAAATAAGGAGTGACAAAGATTGCTTTGCATACAACTTTGTTTTACTTGCAACAATCTATACATCTTCAATTACAATTTAAAAATCACCATTGATTCTTATTTAATACAACAATTTAACTACTTAAAAACACAGTTACAATTACAACTATACAATTATATTTACAAAGCTAGCTTACACTATAGGGTTATACTTATACTATTATACTTACACTGCACCAGTGAGATTTGTCAGCAGCAAAGCAGCACTCCAATTCTACTAGTACAATTCCCAGGTTTACATCTGAGTGGAAAATACTGTCACACTCAGGTTACACATCTGAGTGGAAAATACTATCACACTCAGGTTACACAGCCCCACACTCTATACTTAGGTTTGAGTGGCAAGCTGGGGAGAGACAGTAGGTAGATCACGCCTACGTGTAGAACTATTCTGTTGTTCTTCCAAAGATACGGGATATCTCCAGTTTACTTCCTGTTTTTTGATCACCTATATTCTCTTCCTCCCAACCATATGCCCACTTTTTAGCCAATTAGAAGTTTCCAAGAGCGATGGGGTAATTGGGGACTGCACCCTGAAACAGCGAAACTGACAGAGTGAAACCCGATTTTATTCTTCTTAATTGTCCAGCTGTTGTTTGCTGCTGACAAAGTATCACCCATTGCAATACATGTCTCAACGCATGAATGGATACTGTTCAAATGAAGTTTCTCAGAGATTGATACTATTTAGATGAAGTTTACTGGGTTTGAAGTAGCAGGTTTTCCAAAGGCTACATTCTGATTGCATTGCCTTTAGTACTTAGTGCCTGCTGACTCCTCCTGGCGCTGGTAAGTTTCACAGAGATTTTGTTACAATAGGTGGCTGGCCCGGGGGTTGATACAAAGCAGTTAGCATTTTACATTTCGGTCCAATGAGTTTATATTCCTATTAATTTAAAATGGAGTTGGGTCACTTTAGTTATAAAATGAAACAATGTTACAACACTGACTTTGCTCTGAACCATGGTTGATTATCAAACATACATGCCAAATTTCATTAGGAAAACCTCTGATAAGAGCAGAGGTGAATCTTCATTTTAACACCCCACATTCACAGCCCTCCTTGATAAACCCTACATTCCCAGCATGCAAGAGGAACTGTTGTAGATATGCAATTCATTTGGGACAAACAAATGTCCAGCATTGTAATGATGGACCAATGCACTAGAAAAGAGATAAGTATGTGTAATAATCAATAAGCGTGTAGCATGGTTTCATTTTCAGACAAGCCAAGCACCCACAACTCTGACTTCTGAAGGAACTGAAGGTGCTGATCATCTCTGAAAATCAGGATCCCAGACCCTCTCCCAGAATGGATTTATTCAACAATAAAATATTAATATCCAGGACATCCAGATTACTTAGATCCAGCTCTAATTTCTTGCAGTATTTGCAGCATGAACACTTTGAAGCCATAATAACTTAGGACCCATAAGGCCCATATGGCCCTCACCTAATTTCTTGCAGTATTTGCAGCATGAACACTTTGAAGCCATAATAACTTAGGACCCATAAGGCCCATATGGCCCTCACCACCATCATCTGAATGAAAAGTGGAGGGCTGATGGGAGGAAATCATATTTTTTATGAACAAATTATATGGTGTGTCAGGAAGAAGCAAGTGATGAATAATTGAAATAATTTGTAACTTTTATAACAAGGGAACTTCTGGACACTACTATAAATGAGATGATTTGTTATCATAGTAAGCCTGTCCCATATAAACATTACTGTTAATAATGCTGACACTGGTTGGTGAAGGGAATAAGTTTTTCTATAAGCTCCAATATAAATGTTATCGATGAAAACTGCAATACAGAAATGATTTTGTCCTTTTAATGTTAGAATTTTTAAATTAAGTTTCCAGCTCTTTACAACCTAGTTTCCTTGACCCTACACAACATCACTAATGTCTCTACTCTGCTGTCTCTGCTGGTGCAGAACGCTCATTAACATCACTGGGCATTGCATATTTGCATCAAAGGGGGAATAGACCCCAAATTAAAGGGTTGAATTTAGCAGTCATGTCTGAGAGATCATTCACACAGAGAAGATATTAAAACAAGGGTTCTCTACCCTTTCAACCTGATTAGCAGAAACAGTTGTCCAGTACAAATATTAGTCTTCCACTTCTATGAGAACCATCTGCAGGTGATTTCATCATACACAACACAAATCCTAGATCAATGCATTAAAAAAATCCCTGCACAGGACAGCAAAAACTGTTTTTCTAAAAGGTCTAGCCTAGCTTTGAACAGTATTTGCTATGCATCCCTTTAATCACCCCTTTTGAAGTTCAAGATGGACAGTCTTTTCCTTACTTGACATCCTACCAGATAAACCTTCATGACTAAATTCTCCACTCAGTGACAACTGTATAAATCTGGAGGAACTCTATTGAAGAGAATGCAGTTACTCTGGATTTATGCTTGTGGTTCTGAAAGCAGATTCTAACCCTTTGCTATGGACAAATCTTGGTCCGTTAGTCATCAGTAACAAAACTCCCATTCAATGGGAATAGGGTTTGGTTGTAAGTGCATGAACATTATCACTTGGCTGCTTGTATTCAATCTCCTCTGTGCTAATATGGCATCATGTCCATGCGCATGGTGAGATATCTTTATTAGAACATTGGTGCCTAAGACAGATCACATCTTTACACAATCTCAAAAATTATGTAACTTTTTATATATTTTTTTAAAAATTGGTCTTGAAAGTATGAAACTGCTGTCACATCATCTACCTTTATTTCATTTACTAGGTGATTAACTGAGTCAGTGAGAAAAATCCACTGCCAAGAGACCAACCATCATTACACAAAAGACTTCCAGAATCAGCTTTTTCAGGCATTGTGAGACAATTAGAAACATGGGTAACTGTACAGTGTGTTCTATTCTATGTAGGTTTTTATTCCACACTTAGCACTGTAGTATCTGAGTGTCTTCCAGTAGTGCATTAAGCTGTGCAACTAATATCTGTCACATGTACTTTGTTCTTTTATCCTTTTCTCAGGGGGAGAAATGTGTGCAGTAGAGTTTTTTGTTTTGGATTCTTTCCTCTCTCTCTCTCTCTCTCTCACACACACACACACACACACACACACACACACACACACACACACACAC